>BSBM01000637.1:23027500-23037500 GCA_027924585.1 Larix kaempferi | reverse complement strand
CAGTCGTACACAGCTTTGTTCATCTTACAGATTAAGTTGTGATCCCATGAGCCCTTTTACAATTTATCTTTCCTGTTATTATTGTTGATTTTCATTGTTGCAATTCAATTTCTTAGAACAGCTAAACTCAATCTTTTGCAATTGAATTTCTAGATTAACATTCAGTTTATGTTTATGGTTTTCAAGAGTGATCAGATTGAAGAAGTGAGTTACTTGTTCTAGGATGTGAATAGGATTTCCTTGTATCTGCAATTGTCTTTGAATCTTATTTCATTTCTTGTTGATGCATGGTAAAATAGTAATTAGACAGCAACTGGGATTGCACAGCTCCTTGGGATGAACATAGTTGTTAGAGCATAACAGTATTCAATTATAGTGATTTGGTGTTTAAGCATAGATTGTGCATTTATCCTTTGAAAAAAAAAGACTTTCCCGGGTTGACAATAAATCTTGTATGCTCTGTGGGTTGGTAATAATTTATCTGCATATAGAGTGCTTGACATTTTGGCGCCGTTGTCGGGGAAGGGTAAAAGTTAAACACTAATCATTAGTTGCATCTGGTAATTGTTTCTAGTCAGTTTTTTTCTTTGTTGAAATGATTCGGTTCGCATGAATACGAGGAGGGTAAAACGCGATCACCTCCAAACTCCCAAAACCCCACAAAATACTAACAACGCTGGTGGTTCGGGTCGTGGTCGAGGGCCACCATTGGGCAGAAGGACATTCATCGACGATCTTGTTGACAGAACTGATTCATCTACCAGGGCTCGTCATCAAGAAACTCCTATCAGAAGAAGCCCTGCTGATCCTGGGGCGCCAGCGTCAAGATCCACAGTGGAGAATACACAAGCAGCCGTGACTCCCTCATATACCCTTGATAAGGAAGGTACAGCTGACGCAGCTGTTACAACTGAGGAATACGCAGCTGTTACAACTGAGGAATATGCAGTTGTTACAACTGAGGAATACGCAGCTGTTACAACTGAGGAATACGCAGCTATTACAACTGAAGAATACGCAGCTATTACAACTAAGGAAGGTGCAGCTGTTACAATTAAGGAAAAGAACGCAGGAACGAACGAAGAAGAGGATACAGAAGAGAAGATGAGTAACAGACATGAGACCGAAGAGGAAGAGGCAATGGTGGAATACCATCATGAAAATTACTCTCTGCCAAGAGGAACGACAGCTACACTTCAATTTCCGATTCAGCAGCCAGAAGGGGCGGCCCCTATGAAGAACATCTCACCATCGGTGTTGCCTCGCTTCCATGGAAGGGCAGCAAAAGATCCAGATGAATTCCTTTTTGAATTTGATATCCTCTGTTGCAGCTATGATTATGTCACCGTTGCCCAAAAGCTGAAAGTTTTTCCCGCCACCCTGAAGGACAATGCATTACGATGGTTCATGAGCCTTGGGGGAGGAACTGTTGCTAATTGGAATAAGATGAAACAAGTATTCCTGGAGAAATATCAAGAATATTGCAACACCAAGGACAAAAGAGAGGAATTATTCAAGATGGTGCAGAAGGAGGATGAAAGTCTGGAGGATTTTGTAGAAAGGCTGCTGTACAATGTGCAAAGAGCCGGGCAGACAAACATGGGGCTGGATGTGCTCAAGATACTCTTGCTTCGAGGGATCAGAGATGATTGTTTAGATATGTTAAATTTGTTAGGAAAGGGAGATATCTCCAAAGAACCTTTTGAGACAATTGTGGAATTATGTAAGAGATACTCCAGGGGATCTTCCAGGAGCAATAAGCGGGACAAATGGGATAAGTTGGAACGTGATGTCTTTGACAGAACCTAGAAGTCATCCAACGAAGGAGCTACCCGTGCAGAGATAGGCAATCTCCTTGAAAATTTTAAAACAGAAATGATGAGCTCCATCTCTTCGGAGATTGATGTCCTGAAGGCAAAACAAAAACAGGCAGTAGAAGATCTTACTCTAGGTGTGTTCTGTCCCCAATGTAGAAAGAATCATCCACTGAAGGAATGCCCTCTTGACAAAGTAGAAGTATGTCAGCTGTGTGAGCTGAACCATGACATGAAAGAGTGTCCCACACTTCCCCAAGTGAAGGCTGTTCTGCAGGCATCAACTCCAGAAATGGAATCAACCTATTTCATTGCACATAAGAAACCTTGGCAGCCTCGAAATCAAGGTATGCCTCTGGACTCGTTTCCATTTTTGAATAATATGGGCAATTGGAATAATAATATGCAAAATGTGAATACACAATTCCCTTCAAATTATGCTCAGTGGAATCCTTCCCAACCTGCAATGCAAAATTTTAATTCATGGGGTCCTTGGGCACAGCCACCACATCAACCTACGTCGTGGTCTCCTGGATGGAGGAACTTCCCTCTTGGGAACCAGTTTCCTCAACCACCTCCACCTCAGCAGTTACCATATTCTCCTCCATACCCTCAATTTCCTCAATACCCTCCATATCCACCTCAGCAGTCGCAGCTGCAGCTGCAGAATAATCCTGTCCCTAATATACCAATATGGCCTCAGTTGCCTGCCCAACCTAATCCTAACCCGAATAATAAAACAGTCCATCAATTGGAAACTGTCAATATGCCGGCCTATTCTCTTTCCCCTGTACCTTGTAATGACATTCGTCTACAATCTGGGAAGATAATAGAACCTGTAATTACAGAAGATATTCCACTTTCTGTGCGGGAAGAAGGAGAGAATTCACAGCATCCATCTGATACAGTTCCTATCACTGAAGGTGCTGAGCATCCCTTAGATAGGACGGCTGAAGCATCAAATGAGAAATCAGATAATACGCAGCCTACCCAGCTGATAAGGCAACCACCATACCCCGAGAGACTAATGCTACCAAAAATAGGGGGACAATCTCAGTTCAACCTCCTAGGAGAGTTGAAGAATTTTTACGTTAAAATCCCCCTTCTGCAAGCTCTTCAAGATGTGCCTATTTATGCTAAAATAGTTCGGGACCTGTGTACTAAGAAACCAGGGAGGAAACCTAGAGATCCTCCCACTGTTCACGTCATAGGGAATTTATCTGCTTTAATAGCAGGAAAAACCCCTGTGACCAAGTATGACGACCCAAGCAATCCTACTGTCACTGTACATATAGGACAAACGCAGATACCCAACGTGCTGGTCGACTTAGGAGCAGTGATCAATGTCATAACAATTGAGACTGTAAGGAAGCTTGGACTCACTAATTTTAGGCCGACCCCTACCATTTTAGAATTGGCAGATAGATCCACCATTAGACCCAAAGGGATTCTGGACGACCTTGTCATCTTAGTAGATTCATGGGAATACCCTGCTGACTTTTTGATATTGCAACCAAAATCACAGCTAGGTGGACACCCATTGATCCTGGGGAGACCTTGGTTGGCCACAACTGATGCTTGCATTAGCTGTCGATCTGGGTCCATGACTATATCTGATGGTACAGAGATTAAAAACCTCACCCTGTATCCTCCAGCTCGGCCAAGTTTAGAGGCTGAAACTTCCCTTTGGATAGAGCAGGAGGAGGAGGAGGATGTTCAGCCACTATTAACAATAGGGAAGGCTTTAACTTTTAAAAACAAAACTAAAGACGATGCTATCAGTAATTTCATTAGTGAACCTGCTTCAGTAGATAAAGAGGTCTATTAAGTCCTGAACATTACCCTTGGTAAGGAAGAACAAGAAAATCTTACGGAAGAAGCATTAGTCGGTGACACAAGCATAATCCCAGTTTTGAAAAATTCAAAAAGTATTCCTATTGAGGTAGAACCTGGAAAGACTTTGAATATCAACCCCGGTCTCTCCTTAAAGGAACAGAAGTGCCTAATCAATCTCTTGAAAGAACATAAGGGGGCATTCGCCTGGGAGTATACAGACATGAGGGGTATCCCCTCTAATATGTGCACCCACCATATTTACATTAAAAATGACTCCCGGCCTGTGTGTCAACCTCAACGACGCATGAACCCCAACCTGAGGGATATAGAGAAGCAGGAAATCCAGAAACTTTTGGAAGTAGGATTTATATACCCTATTTCAGATAGTGAGTGGGTTTCCCCACTCGTAATTGTGCCCAAGAAAAATGGTAAATGGAGAGTCTGTGTTGATTATAGGGAGCTGAACAAAGCTACGCAAAAGGACCATTTCCCTCTACCCTTTATTGACCAGGTACTTGATACCCTATCAAGGAAGAAGTTCTTCTCCTTCTTAGATGGGTTCAATGGGTACAACCAAATTCAGATCGCTCCTGAGGACCAGGATAAGACCACCTTCACTTGCCCCTGGGGAACATTTGCCTATAGAGTGCTTCCCTTTGGTTTATGTAATGCACCAGCAACGTTCCAAAGAGCTGTAATTGGCATATTTTCTGAATTAGTTAATGATAGTATGGAAGTCTTTATGGATGATTTTACTCCCTATGGCAAGGATTTTGAGGAAGCACTGGAAAATTTAAAGAAGGTTTTAATTCGCTGTGAACAAGCTCGCCTCTCGTTAAGCACTGAAAAATGCCATATGATGATGAGTGAGGGAGTGGTATTAGGACATTTCATCTCTACCGATGGCATTCAGGTGGATCCTTCAAAAATTAAAGTGATAAAAAATATACTAACTCCTTCAACTCAGAAAGAGGTGCGAAGCTTTCTGGGACATGCTGGATATTATCGGAGGTTTATAGAAAACTTCTCCAAACTTGCTTCTCCTTTGTTTTCTTTGTTAATGAAGGATGCACAGTTTGTGTGGAACGAAGCATGCCAGACAGCGTTTGACAAGCTTAAAGAGAAGCTGTCCACAGCTCCTATCCTAAGGGGACCTAATTGGACCATACCCTTCCACATTTCTTCAGATGCTTCTGATACCGCCATTGGAGCAGTACTAGGACAGCAGGATGGTCAAGTACCTTATGCCATCTATTATGTTAGTAAAAACTTAGCCCCTGCTGAACTTAATTATACTGTTACTGAAAAAGAATTCCTTTCTATTGTTTACTCTATTGATAAATTTCGACATTACATTATTGGGTATCCTACGTTTGTGCACACTGATCACTCTGCCATTAAATATTTAATGAACAAACCTGTCACCAATGCCAAAGTGACTAGGTGGCTCTTATTATTGCAGGAATTTGATATTACCATTATAGATAAACCCGGAAAAGAAAATGTTGTTGCTGATTTTTTATCACGTTTTACTAACAGTGATGACAATTCGCCTGTTGAGGATTCTTTTCCAGATGAACATCTATTCGCACTCTCAGCTCATTCCCCCTGGTATGCATACTTTGCTAATTATTTGGTTGCAGGGAAGCTTCCGCCACACATTTCTAAATGAGAGAAGAGAAAAATTATCCAGCAAAGTGCCAGGTATTGTTGGCTCAATGGTCATCTCTTCTACACAGGGCCCGATCTTGGGATTAGGAGATGTGTAAGGGAAGATGAGATCTTTCACATACTGAAAGCCTGTCATGATGGACCTTGTGGGGGGCACTTTGCAAACAAAAGAACAGGGCATAAAGCGCTACGGATGGGATACTATTGGCCGACTCTGTTCAGGGATGCTAAAAGGTATGTTCAGTCCTGTGATAGCTGCCAAAGGATGGGCCAGCCTAATAAAACAGATCAAATGCCTTTACAGCCCCAAGTAGTAGTTGAACCATTTGATAGATGGGAATTGGATTTTGTTGGCCCTATCATCCCTCCTTCCAGACAGAAAGTTTACATTCTGGTTTGTACTAATTACATGACCAAGTGGGTAGAGGCCGTAGCTTTGGCTAAGGCTAATGACCAGGCGGTGATCGATTTTCTGTACAGTGAAATCTTTACTCACTTTGGAGTACCGAAAGAAGTAGTTACCGATGGGGGACCGCAATTCATCTCACATCAATTTGAATCCTTAGTCCGGAAGTATCATGTGCAGCATCAGGTGGCTTCACCTTACCACCCCCAGGCCAATGGTCAGGTGGAGAGTACTAATAAAGTTATTGAAGCAATCCTTACTAAAATAGTTAAGAGTCATCGAAGGGATTGGGCTGACAGGCTTCCAGAAGCACTTTGGGCATATCGCACAACTTGGCGCAACACCACAGGGTTTTCTCCCTATGATCTGGTGTATGGAAAGAGTGCCATATTTCCAATTGAGTTTGAGATCAAAACCCTAAAAACAGCCACAGAAATGATTCTGGATGTAACAGAAGCCCAGAGGAGAAGATTGAATCAATTAAACGAATTAGATGAGAAACGGTTAGCTGCAGTAGATCAGACTGTGTTGCTTCAGCAACAGAGATCCAACTGGCATGACCGATTTATTAAAAAGAAAATTTTCTGTGAGGGGGACTAGGCGCTATTATACGACTCCAGATTCAAGAAGGATTTTAAAGGTAAATTATGTACAAGATGGCTGGGTCCATATTTGGTCGACAGGGTATTTGACAACGGCACTGTTCACCTGGTGACCATTGATGAAAACCATATACCATTACTTGCTAACGGCCATAGACTGCGACTGTATCGTAAGCCCATCTCGAAAGATGCATTCATTTCGCAAATTGCCGCCGATCCAGACTATCAGCTGGCATCAGAGCATGAATTTCTCTCTGCCTTTGCCAATCCTTAAATTGGAAATCGTATTTTAAATTGTTGTACATAAATAATTTCCTGCTGTAGCATATAATTGTTGTTTTTTTTCTCTGTGCATTTGATCTTTTCGTTTGCTGTTATTTTTCAAAAAATTTCAGGGAAGCGCCAGGAGAACGACCAGATTGGGCCCGTCAATCAAGAGTCTCCCTGTGCCGCCCTGTGCTGTATTTCCTTTTTGCCTTAAAAAAAAAAATTCCCAGCGCTGCAACATCTTTTCTGGCAGCTGCAACATCTTTTCCGGCAGCTGCAATATCTTTTCCGGCAACCGTGATATCATTTCCCATCAACCATAAAATCGTTTCCCCACGGCCACAAATCCTTTTTCCCGGCAGCTGCAACATTTTTCCTGGCAGCTACAACATCGGCAGCTGCAACACCATGTCCCAGAGGCTGCCACCTCATTTCCCAGCGGCTGCCACATCATTTCCCAGCGGCTGCCACCTCATTTCCCAGCAGCCGCAATATCATTTCCCGGCAGCCGTAAAATCTTTTTCCCGGCAGCTGTGAATCATTTCCCGGCCGTTGCATTATCGTTTTTCGGTGGGCGTAAATCCCATGTCCCAGCAGCTGCAACATCATGTCCCAGCGGCTGCAACATCATTTCCCGATGGCTGCAATATCGTTTCCCGGCAGCTGTAAAACCTTTTTCCCGGCAGCTGCAACAACTTTTCCCACGGCTGCAACATATTTCCCACCACCATAAAAAAAAAAATTCTGCCAGCCGTGATTTTTTTTCCGATTGCCGTAAAACCTTTTTCCCTGCCCCTGTGACCCCTTTTCCGATAGTTGCAACATATTTCCCAGCGACTGCGACATATATCCCATTGCCGTAAAACTTTTCCCGCCAGCCATATTTTTTTCCCCGATCTCGCAAATCCTTTTTCCGGTCATCGTGAATCTTTCCTGGCGGCTGTAACGTATTTTTCGTCGGCTGTGATATCATTTCTGGCAACTTGCAGTGGTAACTCCTGTGCTAACGGAAGAATTGCTCCAAACTTGCTAAATCATGGTGCTGATTCACCTCAGTCGAGCCGACGAACTCATCATTCCGACCCCGAGGACGCGATGGTTTGTGTTTCACCGGCGGGAGAAATTATTGCCTTATCCGAGTCATCATGATCATACTTCTGACTATGCACGAGTTCGCCTCCTCAACGTCACCAACTGCACGCTCCACCATTCTCCGCAGGCAATCCGACGCACAGTCTTATGAGGTATGGATTTCATTTATCACGTGATTAAGTATTGATATCATTTAAACAATATCAATCGTACCTTCACTCGTACCACCATTATACCTAATTAAACCTTTCCCTCGTACGACATAAACACTAATAACTGCCACCTTCCCTAATTCGGCATGGAAATTTCGAACGTTTTTCTGTGCTCAACTTTCCAAATTTTCCCATTCTCTCAACGTCTCTGCTCAGCGATTCGTGCATCCTCTGTGCTGCAACTTCCATTTTGGGATCCTATAATCTGTGGGATAGCAACTTCAGCTTGCAGCCAGGATCATGGGGATTCCAGTTCGTCATGAACCTTTCAATACACGGGAACTGAGGAGAAATCTTCAAGTTCTTGCCATCTTTCAAGCTGTCGGCTGGCTAGAATTTTTTGAGCGACTAGACGGATTTGATCGGGACACAGCCCTGCAATTTGCTTTGAATCTTACCAAAACTCACTCCACGGTGTGGGGGCTGCGCATAGAAGTCTCCGAGACCATTATATCCGAGGTTACAGCCATCTCGATGGTGGGAAAACCATGGGTTAACCGACGAGTCCCTGCAACGCCTGCATGGGAAGCATTTTTACTGGAGGGGGAGCAAGTTGAATCATCCAGAAGAGGGATCGCACTGAACTCACTGCCGCGGCCATGGGACCAGGTTGCTGTCTTTCTCAAGAAGTACATTACTTGTGAAGGCAGATATCAAACTGTGTATAACTCTAAACTCCCTTTACTTTCTCATCTCCGCCATGGCATTTTATTAAACATTCCATATTATTTACTGCATGACTTGCGTCATATGGCGGCATTTGTTTAGTCTGCTAAGCACCCACTTTCCTCTCTCACCCACCATGGCCTTATCAAATTAATCATTGTAGGAACCCTTGCCCAGCATCATATAACCTGGGAGCAATTCCTAGTTCGAGCTCAGCAACTCGTTCCCTTGCGAGTTGTCCCATTACAGCAGATACGGGTTCCACAGCAACAGGAGGACCGGAGTCCCTCCACTGAAGTTGGGGGGGGGGGATGAAATGGCAGAAGAACAACAACCGAGGGCACAAGCTGGGCCATCTGGGGGGATGAAACTATATTAGAGGAAGAACAACCAGGGGCACAATCAGAGCCATTTGGGGGAGATGAACCTCCGGCACAAGTAGAGCCAGTTGGGGGGGATGAAACCATATTAGAAGAAGAGCAACAGGGGGCACAAGCAGAGCCATTGGGGGATGAAACTGCATTTGAAGAAGAGCAATTGGAGGCATAAACAGAGCCATTGGGCGATGGTGTAGATAAAACCTTTGTGGAAAACCCAGATAACAGGGAAACTCCGACAGCAGAAGGTGAAATTGGAGCAGCGTCAAATGCTACGACAATGGAACCTGAAAATGACAGAGCCAGGGCAATGGAAGAAAACATTGAGCTGGTAACAATTGAGTCCTCACCTGAGTGGGTAGGAGGAGGAGCTGTAATTGAAGAAGAACAGCATGAGGAGCAAGAAAACATTCCTTCAACCTCAGCTGTGATTCCCTATGTCCCAGCTCCACAAAAGAAAAGAAAGAGAGCAACCAATGAATTTAACCTAATCTCACCAATCAGAAAGAAAAGAACTCGATCAGCTACAGCAGCAGAGGTAGTCAGGAAAAGATGGGCAACCCTAGAGGAACAGGTTGAGCCCCCAATCCTTGTACCAAGACCAATGGATGCTCCACAAAGGCCAGTGGAGGAAGAACCCGGAATTGAAGGACTTCTGGCTGAGAACGCAATGTCAAAAGAGGACCTCCAAGTACTTAGAAGGGAGTTGGAAATCTGGAAGGAAACTTGCAGAAAACAGGGTGAAAGAAAAATGTATACATTGATAGAGGCTGCAGACCAACTGGAGAGATCAGATTCTGCTGAAGCTAGGCAGGAGGATGAACGAATACTCTGTCCCACCTGTGAAGAAATCTTCAAGGAAGCAGGCCATAAAATTATACTTAGCACTTACTCAGCACAACAGCTCGCAGCCACAATAGAGGAAGCAGCAGAAAAAGAAGGTTCTGCCACACAAGAACCAGCATCTTTGAATATCCTTGCTGAAGCTGCCACTTCCCATGACACAGAGATTAGAGAACAGATAGGAGAAGAACCTGGAATGGAGGACACTCTATAG
>BSBM01000637.1:22785000-23022500 GCA_027924585.1 Larix kaempferi | reverse complement strand
ATCATTTTTTTCTATTTTTTATTTAATTTTAATTGGACTAACGTCAATCTTACACAACAAGTAGGTTATTTCTTCCGGCTATAAATTTTGATTGGCTCACATATTTTGAAAACGGAAAAGAACCTGCACAAGTACACACAAATACCTACATCCTAAAAAAAAAATTCATTGATTATGTTAAGACCATGATGTCGAGGCCCAACGCTCGACCTAGTCATTTTAGGGCTTCGCTGACTTCCATAATTTTAAAAAAAAAATTAACATAAATAAATATGGAAAAATAGCACTACACTAGACCGACCTGTTATCTATGACTTTGTATAATTTTTTTCTCAAACTCCCACCATTTGCATACCAAACCTGGGTCCCAATGCAAACATATTCATTATGTTTTCTTAAAAAAATAACATACCAACCCTAGGAGAACCCCATTTTTTGGGAGTTATATTTAATTTCCATAAATAAAAGTTATATATTCTAGAAGGTAATCCGATTGTCTACGTTTCATCTTCTTACTCCATATTCCAAAAAGTTGTGTAGGTAGCTCTAATATTGATTTTTGATGTTCAGTTTGTTGTTTTTCAGAAGTCCATTGCGACTAACACATCATGAGTGACCAACATTAGCTTGCACCAGTCCATAAGTTTCCTTTTTAATGTACTTTGGAACATGGTAATGGATATAATTAATTTGAATAATGTTATAATTTTTAAATTATGGTAATATTATTTTTTAAGTGAGTAAAATTATTGTATAAAATAAAACTATTTTGTATTCATTTTAAATTCAATTAAATCAATATGTATGAAATATGACATGTCACCTTTGCCGGTTTATTCAAAAAACCCTTCGTCTAATCTGGGTGTGTTATCTATCAATACCCTAAGATTTCATAATGTCACTATTAGGTGTAGCAGGAAGAATGGTAAGGGGAAGATTGAAACGTCGGTGGATTTGAGTTATCGACCTATTTCATCTAGAATTATGGAAGCAGAGTCTGAGGATCATGATTATGGTTCTCATGGGGATCTTAGAGCAGAGCAATCCCTTGCTAAGGGTTCTTAATGTCCCTTTGCTCACTGAATATAAGGGGGGTTGGTAAGGTTGTTCGGGTCAGGGCTTTAACCAACCTTATCAAATCTACTAGACCGGGTATTATACTTTTGCAAGAGACGATGTGTGATGCATCTACTGCTTTGACTAAAATTTCTGGTATTCTGCCAGGTTGGGAGCTATCAGCAATCAGCTTTGATGGCTTGTCTGGTGGTTTAGTGGTTGCTTGGGACCCCTGCTATTACTCTTTTTTTGCTTATAAAACGCGATGGGGTATCATGTTGGATGGGTGTTACAAATGTAATAATTTGAAGCTATCATTCTTAAACTATTATGGGCCATATCGAAATAGAGATTTTTTTGGGATGCTTTAAAATATTCAAGTGTGTTAAGTATTAATAATCTTATCATTGCCGGTGACTTAAAATTCACCCGGTTGGCTTCTGAGGTTTGGGGTAATCTTGCCATATTGGATGACATGGCAGTTTACTTTTTTGAGATGCTTGATACTTACAACTTGATAGATTTTTTTCCGTCGGTACTTGTTCCTACATGGACCAATGGTCGTGCTGGGGAAGATGGTATTCATAAGCGTCTGGATAAATTTATTGTTTCAGCTTCATTACTCAATTCTTGTGCGAAATACAGAACTTGGGTGGGCAAGTGCAGGGTTTCTGACCATTGGCCGATTTTCCTCCAATTCAATGATAGGGCTTAGTCTTTTAATTATCCTTTCAAGTTTAATAGCTCCTGGTTATCAAAGGTTGAATTTTGTTCTATGGTTCGGGAGTGTTGGCTTGATTCTGAAGTGGATCGGGATGTGAATCCGATGGACTTATTATGTCTTAAACTGCACTTATTAAAGGATAGGGTGTCCGGCTGGATACATTTGCGGAAGAAGAATGATCACCAAGATTTAAAAATGTTGGAGGAAGAGCTTCACTCTTTATTTTGCAAAAATATTGAGGAACCTTTAAATGTTGAGGCGTTTGAGCTTCTTAAAAAATTTGAGGGCAAGAAAGATGAACTTTTAGAGCAGGAATGGCGACTTAAAAGTCGTGCGCTTTGGATTAAGCATGGTGATAAAAACACTAGTTTTTTCCATTCATATGCTTCATTTAGAATAAATCTAAATACTATCTGGAACATAAATGATGAATGTGGAAATTTCATCCCTGGAGAGCAGAACCTACAGGTGTTGGCTAAGAAACATTTCAGCAGAATTTATACTGATTCAACGGAGTGTGATTTGGGTTCGCAGGTTAGGGCTGCTAGATTGTATCCAAGATTTTTTTTATTGTAATAATTCCAGGGAGCTGGTAAGGGAAGTTACTTTAGATGAAGTTGAGGAGATCTTGAAAATTTTTGCAAAAGAGAAGAGCTCGAGGCCCGATGGATGGACCGTTGAGCTATTTTTTACACTTCTTTGATATCATGGGGGAGGATATCTTGAATATGGTTGAATATACTAGAAAATTTGGATACATTTCTGGACCTTTAAATGCAACATTCATCACCTCAATACCTAAATGTAACAATCCTATGTCATTTGGTGAATTCAGGCCAATTGCTTTATGCAATTTGGCTTCTAAAATCATGTCTAAGATCATTGTTGTGCGCTTGAAGACAACTCTGTCAAATTTTATTACAAAGGAGCAGTTCAGATTCTTAGAGGATAGACAGATCTTAGATGCGGTTGGCATCACTCAGGAACTTCTTCATTCAATCAAATCCAGGAAGATGAAAGCTGTATTACTGAAGATGGACTTGGAAAAGGCATATGATCATGTACATTGGGATTTACTGTGTATTGTCCTTATACAAATTGTTACTCTCCCACTGGTCATAAATTGGATAATGGCCTGTGTATCTACCATGAACATTGTTGTCTTGGTAAACAGTGCTCCAACAGGTTTTTTAGCTGCTCCAGAGGGATTCAACAAGGGTGTTCACTGTTGCCATTATTATTTATGTTGGTTATTGATGGGCTGAGCCGATTGATCATACAAGCTAAGGAGGAGGGTGTTATTAAAGGTTTAAAACTCACACAAAACTTCTATTTGTCGCATACATTATTTGTAGATGATGTATTGCTTGTTGGTTTGGACTCTGTGTTTGAATGGTATTTGGAGATAATTACGTTTTTTTGCAGAGCCTCGGGGATGAAGGTTAGTTTATCCAAATCCTGTTTTTATCAAAATAAAATTGATGATAATGGGATGAATGAAATTCTAAATTTGATGTTGTATAGTTCTGGTAATCTGGTTGATGGCTTTAAGTATCTATGATACTTTATGAAGCCGAATGGGTATTTAATTAAAGATTGGCATTGGTTATTAAGAAGGTTCGAAGCTCGTATCACTCAATGGACATACAGGATGCTTTCTATCGGAGGAAAACTTACTCTTATCAAGGCTTTTTTTATGGGTTTGCCTATCTATTGGTTTTCACTATTACCTGTGTTGTGTTCAATCATCAATGCTATGAGGAGAATGTTTTTTAACTTTTTATGGATAGGTGGGTTAACTAAGGATGGTTTAGTTATGTCTAGTTGGGAATAGCTTTCACTTCCTGAAAGTTTCAGTGGTTGGGGAATAAAATATTTTTCCTCCTTTAGTGAAGCACTGCAACTTAAGAGTTTTTGGCGAGGTTTATTCGGTTCTTCTCTCTGGACAGAAGTCATCCATTCAAAATATCTCAATATGAAGGTAAGCAATTGGCTTAGGTATCCTGGAAAAAATATTAGAGGTGTTTCGCCAATTTGGAATGGTTTTCTCAAGGTATACAAGTGGTTAGCAAAAGATCTATTTTAGCAGGTCAGGAATGGCAAGGAGATTTCTATAGGTATGGATCCTATTGTTGGTTTAGAGGACACGTATAGACTCTCATCTAATGTTTTGGCTCATGTGAGACAGTTTGGTTGTATTACACTTGACAGCATTGTAAAGAATAGTAATAGTGGTTTTTTTTTGGTGCGAAGGATTTTGGGATGACAGGTGCTATTGCTTTTGAATGGGATAGCTATATTCAAGCTTTAAATGATGTAGGTTGTAGAATATCTCAGGATAATGATAAAATTCTATGGATTGGGAATAAAAGTTCTGGAATTATGACTGCAAAATCCGCTTATGGTGCCATTATCAAAAGAAAATCTATTTTCCCGAAACACTAGTGCTACAGAATTGTGTGGCAATGGAAGATTCCACTAAAATTTAAGTGCTTTATTTGGTTTGTTATTCAGGATCGGTTGAAAACTTGGGATAATCTACTCTTAAGAGGTTGGATAGGTCCCAGTCAGTGCTCATTATGCAAAAGAAATGCTGAAAGTTCTTTTCATCTTTTTGTGGAATGTGACTTCACCATTTTACTATGGGAGAAAATTTGTAATACTTTTAATATTGAGAACAACTGGAGGGAGTTGAATGTTATCACATGTTTATATAATTGGATAAATAATTACAAAGACCATGCTACCCTCCCCGTATTTATTTGCTGGACTATTTGGCATATCAGAAACCTGTCTATTTAAGATCAGAATCCTTGTGTCTCTTTGACATACAATATGATTATGAAGCTTTATGCAACATATCAGATGGAGAAGGTTCATGGAAGGTGTCGGAAAGTTGGCCTTCTCAATTTACATTTTGATGGTCCATGCTCTTTTTTGATGGGGCTGCAGCATCTGGTCAGTGCAGCTGGAGGAGTGATCTATTTAAATCAGGATCATTACTTTATCTTTCAGCTTCGATGTGGACGAGGTACAAATATGAAAGCTAAACTCCTTGCTTTATGGTGTGTTTTAAGAGTTGAAAATATATTTGGATTGGCAGATATCAAAGTTTTCAGTGACTTCAAAGTTACTATCAAATGGGCTCGGGGAGAGTATAAGCTGGATGTTACCTCTTTACTTCACTAGTGCGACAGAATCAAAAGTGAAATCAGTCATTTTTCCAGCATTTCTCTTGAGCATATATATCGTGAAAATAACTCATTAGCAAATAAACTTTCAAAGCATGCACTTGAAGGGGAGAATGGTTTTTTGATCTGGGAAGAAATTATGGATGCTGCTGTTCAGAATCAGGGTTCTATATATTTTCTAGATTAAGTTCCAGCATTGATCTTGTTTGTAAATTTTGGTGTATCATCATCAGTTTTGTCAGGTTGGTGATGTTAGTGTTATGCCCTATTTTTTATACTACTGGTCATACTTGATTTATAGCTATCATACAGCTATAAAGAGTTATCGTTGTACTATTTGATTCAAAATATTGAATAACAATAGTATGCTTTTTTGGTTGAAAAAAAAATATGTATAAAATTTTAATCATTTAACTAAAATATAAATAAAATATTAAAATATTTAAAATAAATCTACACTCCAAAAGTATGTAGATTTATGTATATTCTGTGAACTAGTTCTTCTGTGATTCTATTATTTTCAACGTGAACCCCCATGCAATGAGGATACAAGAAACGGTGTATATTGTTGTCTTGTTTCTCTATCTGTATTCTTGTTTGTCTTAACCAGTGGTATCATCTGCATGTTCAACAAATGTCTGTGCTGTCTTTTCAGTCAATCGAATCCAATAATTACATGTATATTATTGCACATCGAAGAGTTTTTGTTTGATTTACTTGTCCCAGCGATAATCTATATTTCTTTGTTTTTGTGCCTTTTAGGTTAAAACCCATCTTCAAGTAATTTTTTATTTAGCAGTTATTTTCCCATTGCTGACTGCTGCAGTATTGTAAATAATCTTATAGCTTCCCGGGTATTACTGTGTGTTATGCCATTATCTCTGGTTCTCTGCCTGACTGATTGTGTACTGTTGTTTATATATGAAGAGTATGTATCGTTCTCCTAATAATGTCTGTACAATTGTACTCAATTCAATTTATGTGCTTGGCGAAAAGCCTGGTCTGACTATATTATCTGCCACAAAAGCTAGCTAAACCTCGCCTGCTGCAGCAACTACAGCTTGTTGATGAATCACCCATCGATCATCGCTGTGCATCTTTTCGTTTTTCTTGTTCTTTGTGCCAGACGAGAAGAGCCCAGAAAAGAAAAGAAAAAAGATCTGACACTGCGCTTGTGTACAAAGAAATCCCATTCCTTCTCCCTGTTTTTATTTATATTTCTCATTATTCTGTGCCCTGTTGGGGCCATCTTTGCTGCTGACTTTGGACACTGAACCACTTCACTTCACCGACATCACATGGACTCTTTCCAACCCGGTAGATGCACATCCAGGCCGTGTTCCTACGGAGCAGTCGTGTAGGAAACTTCCCTTTCGTTTGGAATTGCACACAGAAAGTCAGAGATTGGAATTGATATAGAAAATCAGAGTTTTAATTCATTTGAAATTTTGATGAAAAAACTTCTATAAATTCTTAAATTATATGAGAAAATTGGATTATATTTGAACATTGATTGTCCCATTAACATAAATCACACCTAAAATTCGTCTAATTCTTATAAATCTGTGACCTGAAGAGGGTTCCAGAGTAACCTACTCTTTCCCCTCCACTAACTCCTTGCTCTTTTCCCTACCAATCTGTACCTAAAATCGGAGTGCGTTGAAGAACTCTAAGCTTCTGTAAGTAAGAAGTCACATTTTAATCCCACTGTAACTTGTATTCCTTTGTGCACAGAATTTCAAGGAATAGTGTACCTCCAAAGACAACGTGATCGGGTGTAAACTAATGATTCTACGAGATCATATAGTACCGCCATTTTTCTCAAAGGGGCTTCCAGCTTGCAGCTTTAGGAGTGATGAATATGCAGATAGCAGCAAGCTTCTTCTTGGTGCCCAACGTGACTTCAGCTGCAACATTAAGAACCACAAAGAAGAAAAGAGGAGCCCATGAGAAGAGCAGTAGTAGTCATGATGAATCTTCATGGACATTCAAGTTCAAAAAAATATTCATGTGCGTGCTTGGTGGCCTTCAGATTCAGAAGCCCGGGAGCCGTAGGGTAGCCATTTCCAAGGGATCGTATTATAGAAGGTGGATAGACTGTTCCGGGTCAGGCTTCTGCAATATTGGAGATGCTGTTCATGGGAACACGAGGGTGATGCATAGATCAGGAAAAATCTCATCACAAGCAGCAGCTACTTCTACTTCATCACATGAATCAAGCTGCACCGGTATCCAATCCAGCGTATGCCATAATTATGATCTGTCGAGGTCGAATGTTCATCTTGAATGCGGTAACATGTCTACTTATATTTATTACTGGGTGTGATTCATTTAAGATTTTCCAAGCATTTGCTGGAGAAAAAAGAATTGAAATGTATGTTTTAAGTTATTAACTGATGGTCTGTTAGTTATCTATCATTTATGTAAAGAAGTTTGTTGAGATTTTTAGTGTATATTAGCTTTTTTTTATTTTTAGAAATAATAGGAAGGTGATTTTTTGGCTGAGAAAAAAAAACCTACCATATTTAAAATTAGAGATTTAGTTTTTATATAATATAAAAGTTTGGAATACAATATTCAGCAAATCGTTTCTCTATCTTCATTAACTTGTTCTTATCAATCAAGATAAAGTTCTTATCAATCAAGATAATTTTAGATCATATTCCAAAACCAAGGCCATTTCAGCATTAAGTAGTATCTATACTCAAAATAGAAAGTATCCTCATTTTTTTTTAAACAAAATGTTCTTTCAATTTATCCTGAGCAAATCATAATTTTCAGATACTCGATCGTTTAACGCAAGCTCCCGCCGTTCAAAGTCCGATCGTTTCTTGAAGCAGCAACAGGCAGGTGAGATCTTGACGAAGGAGTTATCATCCATGAGCTTCAGCAGGAGATGGTCTGGATGCTACGAATGCCACATGATCGTTGACCCCATTGAAGGCTTATCCTTCCCTGCAAGTATATGCGCTTGCTCCTCATGTGGACAAATATTTACTAACATCGAAGCTCTTGAACAGCATCAGGCGATCAAACATGCAGGTAATATTTCCAGCACGCTAATGAACTCCATGCAGCTTGTTTGCTAGAAATACAATTAATGCAAATAAAAGCTTGGCATATCTATGTTACGGATCATTTTTAGAAGCCTTGGATTCTTCATCTGAACTTCATGGAGCTTGTTTGCTACAAGCAATTCACAAATATAATCTTGGCATATGTATTTTAGGGATCATTTGTAGAAGCCTTGGATTCTGCATCTGTACAAAATCTCAATAGTGTTTTTAGTACAAATATAACTGTTGTTGTGTTACAGTCCAGGGCGTTATAGTCCAGTTGAGATCAGTTTACCTCTATAAATAATTTTTTTAAACTATACTATGATGTACCAGTTGAGATCACTTTAACTCTATTAATCATTTTTTTAATATAAAGTGTGAATTACAAGATTTAGCCCAGTCTCAACGTTTTAGAATTTACTATCCCATAAGGGTATTGAATTTTTACATAAAACAAATAATTTTAACAAACCAACTAATCTCATGAGCATACAATGATGACAAACTCAAAAAATTTAAATTCTTAAACCGGTTTTAAATGTAAAATTAAAAACACTTATTGCGGAGAGGTCCATTTTACAGCCCCCTAGAGAAGATGTGTAACTCCTTCGGTACTCATCTTAGAGTTGACAAGTGTCCATTTTAAAAAATAATAAAATAATATAAAAATAACATATTTAAAATATTTACAATGGCATATATACAAAACTACAAAAATTAGATAAATTAAAAGGCTTCCTCAATATTTGCACTCTAAAAAGGGGTTTAGACTTAGAGAAATTTGATACCTCTGTGCTTTTAGTAGATCCTCTTTAAGATGGACGTGTTTAAAAAATATTAAAGATTTAATTAAATACTTGTGTTCTGTTTCTTCATACATGATCCATGTAAAACATACATTAATAAATTATATTATAAGTATATAAATTACTATATCATTGTTTGTTTTGTGTAATAATCATGAAATAGATTTTACAATTTCTCTATTTATCATATTTTGCACCCAATCTCTATTCTATTACTTAATTTTTAATAAGCAATAAACAATTTACTAATTATAGGCCTTTATATTTTAGAATTTGAGGTGCACTACTATCTAGGTTTTACTTGTAGTTGATAATTCATAATTCATGTATAGATAAAGGTAGTGACACACAACCTATTTAATTAAAAAAGGTAAAGATAACTTTAAAGCATAGACAACAATATGATTACAACTAAGCATGGAGAACAAGTAACACATAACTTGTTCATGGCATTTAAATTGTAACCTATCTATATTCACCAAACCACAAATTAAATAGTTATACTCATCCATATCATAAGTCACCTCTTTGACCTTTTTTTTTGTTAAGTTCAGTAACAATAAATACATGCAGAGTGATTATATATCAAATAAATTGATATAATACTTTAATGTTAACTCATCTGTTCCTAGCATTACTATTACCGTCTCATTTATTATATGCTACTGTTGCTGTTGTGATCATAAGCAGTATCAGTACTGGGTAAAGAAGATTCAGCCCGCACCGTGGTTGAGATCATATTCCAATCGAGCTGGTTGAAAAAGGAAAATTCCATGTGCAAAATCGAGAGTATACTGAAGATCCACAACAGTCAGAAGACCATTAGCAATTTCGAAGAGTACAGAGACATGGTGAAAGCAAAAGCAGGCAACAAGCTGCTGAAGAAGCATCCTCGATGCATAGCAGATGGTAACGAACTCTTGCGCTTTCACTGTACTACGTTTGCTTGTTCGTTGGGAATGAATGCATTGTGTCCTAGTTTATGTAACTTGCCTTCCTGCAACATCTGCAATGTTATAAGAAACGGTTTCTCTCCTACTCCAAAATCGGAGATGGAGGGGAAGGACAAAGGATCCTGGGTTTACACCACTGCAAGCAGTTGGAAAGCTCATGACTGCAGACAGTTGTTGGAAGGAGAAGAGGAAGAGTTGGCATCCAAGAGAAAGAGAAAGAGAGCAATGCTGATCTGCAGAGTGATTGCAGGCTGCGTACAGAAATCCCAAGATGAAGATGACTTCATAGCAAGTGGATTTGATTCCATTGCAGGTGAGGCAGGACTCTACTCCAACCTCGAAGAGCTGTTTGTGTACAATCCCAGGGCAGTCCTCCCATGCTTTGTTGTTATTTACCAAACGTCGTAAATTGACACAGCGTTCCTGTATCATTGATTTCATCATTTGTAAATTAACCATCACCTTCTGTATTGTGGTTTCAAATTTGTTCACTTCTATAATCTATTAGGTATAATTGTATCTGGATGCCCGGTGATAGCTTAGTGTGGTATTTTATGGTATTAAATGGATAGTAACTTTTTTTTCAAATAGTTTTATATTTTTATGGAATTTTCAAGTAAGATCTTTGATTATGGAATTTTTACTTCATTTTATTATGGATATTTTTTTTTTTTTTACTCTCCAGTTAAATTTTGCCTCCTCAAAAATCATATTATCACAAAAGTTAAATTTGTCTATTTAATAATTCATTTCATTTTTTTTTTTTTTTTACATGTGGAATTTGCAAAGAAATCATGACAAAATTGGTTCTCAAAACCATTGCAATAAAAACATGCATTGGAGGTAAATTTAAGGAAGGTGAGTGTAAGTTAAATTTGTCTACTTAATAATTCATTTATTTTTTTTCTTATATGTGGAATTTGCAAAGAAATCATGACAAAATTGGTTCTCAAAACCATTGCAATAAGAACATGCATTGGAGGTAAATTTAACGAAGGTGCATACATTCTAGATCATGCATGTGTTGGAATATTTATAGAGTCTCCTCCCAAAATCTCCATTCAAAAAATTTGCCCACTGAAACATTGAATGCATGTATTCTTTTTCAATGTAAAAAAACATGTATGCTTGTTGTTTGTTGGTGTTATATCTACACATTTTAAAAAGACATACACATACAATTATTCCAATGGCTATGCTCATGGCTAATTATTGGATATATCTAAATATAGGGCTAAGATGAGAAAATACTGGTCAAACTTTCCATTGAAAGATAGTGAGATGGATAAATGGTATGCTATTTGATAAACCTCTCTACAATAACAAGGATGTTCCATTGTATTTTCTTTGTGAATTATGGATCAAGCTTATTATGGGTTGTCATGTCAATTATTTTAGCATTGGTGAATTCCACGGGGTTGGTATGTCTTTACTCAAGATTAAGAAAGGGCCAGGCATAGCCCATTGAAAGGGCCATTCCTTCATAGGCATACACCTAACCCCTCCCAACCACCTAAGCTTAGAGATAGAATTTTTGTTGATAATACTACAATATCTACCTTGGCATGTAGTTTATTTCAACATAGTGTATTTGTGGCAAAATCCCATCATAAGGCATCCACATACTATGTTAGACCACTAGAGGTAGCCCACCTTTAGGCCATATAACCAAATCTAAACAAGGCAAGACATCTTGTCAGGCTAGCCATTCTAGTCCCAATTTAATTGATTCTCAGTGATGCTCTTATTATAGGGATACTTTCTATGGGTAGTGAGAGGTTATGGGTAGGGAGAGGTTCTTGTGCGAGATAGTTTCTTGGATGAGGTTAGAACAAAATACTTTTTTATATTTTCATTGATTATGTATATAATTTTACAATTAACTTGAGTATTTGGTAAACAAAACTATAAAGAAATTTTTGTGTCTTCAATTTTTTTACTAGTATTTACACATCCTACAAGATGATACTCCTACATCTACATGGCATCATGCATATTCTCCCATAGTTGATGCAGCATCTCACACGCAAGTATTAGAATGAATTTGTATTTTTTCCCTATAAAGTCAAAGTTGTATAATTATAACTATAAATGACTTAGAAGAATTGCATGTGTCCTTTAGATAGATAATGATTAAGAGCAATTCAAACATAAATTGGGGGATGCAAGGATGGGACCATATGATGTATTGATCCATTGATCTTAATAGGTTTTAACATTTTGACCGTGTCTTTTTTTAGAACATGATTAAAATTAATCCTAGAATTTGGACATCCTTATTGCATGTTATTTATTATACTCTATGGGAAAAAAATTTCAAGATGGAAACATAAAGGTATTGATTTAGATTGTGATTGGGTGGAGAGCCAAGAATTATTTGAGGAAAATAAATGGGACATATTTGTCTATGCATCCCATTATATTCTTCTAAATGAAAAAGTAGTTAGTGTTAAGTTCAGCCTAATTTCACAAGCAAGATCACTGAAAGAAACACAATCATTAAGATAGACAAAGATTCACCCTGGGAAACCCTCATGGGGTAGAAAACCCAGCAAATCTTTCCTCAATATAGATAATCAACCCAATACAAGATGTAGTCCTCAACAAGAGCTCCTTCTCCTCCTATGCAAACCTCTCTCTCTCCTATGCGCCAATCACAAGTGAGTGAATGAATGAGATAAATGAGGAACACACCTCCTCTATTTATACTCATGTTCTAACTAAATTTTCACCCTAATGGGGCCGACCTCTCCCAGGAGAGTCTAATAACCCCTAAACAGCTAACTCAGGGCCGACCTCACATGGGAGATCTAATAACCCTAGTTACCACAATCTCTCAGAGGAATAAACATCTCCCTATATACAATAGGGTCACCTCGGAGGAATGGAACATCTCCGAAATAATAAAGTACAAGAATAATATTCTTAGAAGTTACAATATTTCAACACTCCCCCTTAACGAGAAGGATATTATAACAACATCTGCAAGAGCAAGGAGTCATCAACTACATGATACATGATACATCTATAAATCATTGGAAGCTTTCTTAATACACCATCATCAATAACTCAAATAGTTACTGGAACATCAGCATCATCAGTATTGAGTCTTCATCTTCTGTAGCACTTGATCAGCTACAACATCATTATCATCTCGATCTACAGCATCTGGATCATCTCAATCTACAACATCTAGATCATCTTGATCTACAGCATCTAGATCATCTCGATCTACAATATATGGATCATCTAGATATACAACATCTAGATCATCTCGATCTACATCATCTGGATCATCTTGCAACACACATGATCCAATTACGGGATGATCAATCCCTCTCACTTTAAGACACCTCTCATGTCTATGGATGAAGCAATCCAGATCTACTTATAGGATGATCAATCATGATCCTTTTAAGACAAATCCATGTCTAGGGACAATGCAGTCCTTGATCCATTTAAGACAAATCCATGTCTAGGGACGATGCAGTCCTTGATCCATTTAAGACCAATCCATGTCTAGGGACGATGCAGTCCATGATCCGTTTAAGACAAATCCATGTGTAGGTACGATGCAGTCTGTGATCCATTTAAGACAAATCCATGTCTAGGGACGATGCAGTCCGTGATCTTTTTAAGACAAATCCATGTCTAGGGATGATGAAATCCTGACCATAGTGCCAGTCCTTTTTCATACTGGATGTGACCTAGATCAAATCTATGATTTACCACCACGGAGCCAGTACTTTTTCATATTGGATGTGACCTAGATCAAATCTAGGATTTATCACGTACATTTTGAACCAACTGTCCAGGGACGATGCAGTCCTTTCACGTACATTTTGAACCAGGGGTTATGGGATGATGCAATCCCCATCTCATCCACTAAGGACCACTTTCTCGGAGACATATGTCTACGGATCTCTTTTAGGACATGTGTCCAAGGATGATACAATCCACTTGTCAACTTAGACCAAGTCTAAGGACCACTCATCGACCTCATCGTCAGTATCACCAATACAGGTATCCACATCATCAACCTCACTGTCGATGCAGGCAATATCATCATCATCGACCACATCACTCCCCCTTTCGAGGAGGGTCCTTTTGAACTACACCAAGCTTGTCTCGAAAATACTCAAACTTTACTCGAGACAGAGGTTTGGTCAATATATTAGCAACTTGTTCGTCAGTGCTCACATACTCGAGCTTGATAGCTCCTTTCTGCACCATATCCCGTATATAAAAATATCGGATTTCTATGTGCTTTGACTTATCATGGAACATTGGATTCTCTGTCATCTTGATACAACTTTGGTTGTCACACAGGATCACAGTGGGGTCCATCTCTAAGTCAAATAATCCATATAGCAGTTTTCGAAGCCATACCGCTTCATAACTAGCAGAGCAAGCAACAATATATTCCGCTTCAGCTGTGCTGAGATGCACACTAAACTACTTCCTGCTAAACCACGAGATCATAGCAGATCCCAGACAATAACATCCTCCCAATTTTCTCTTCATGTCTGATACACTTCCTGCCCAATCAGTATCTATGTAGCCATGCAATCTAAAGTCATGATCTCCAAGATAACATAGACCAAAGTCTATCGTACCCTTTAGGTACCTCATCACATGCTTTGCAGCTATCAAGTGAAATCGTCTAGGTTCCACTAGATACTGACTCAATGTATTCACGGCAAAGCATATATCTGGTCTAGTATTTGTCAAATACATCAATGACCCAATAATCTGTCAGTACAAAGTCATATCCACTAACTCTGATGAGTCATCAGCTAACAGCTTCAAGTTGGAATCCATGGGAGTGGCCATGGCTTTACATTCCAACATGTCAAATCTTTTCAAGATTTCCACATCATACTTTCCCTAGTTGAGAAAGATTCCTCTTAGGCCTTGCCATACTTCCAAACCTAGGAAGTAGTGCATCAATCAGATATCTTTCATCTCAAATTCTAAAGAGAGCTTCTTCTTGCACTCGATAATCTGTTTCTGATTTCCAGTCAGAAATAGATCATCCACATATAGAAACAATATGACAGGTTCATCATCCATGATAACTTTGAGATAAAGATTAGGATCAGCTTTACTCTTGGTAAATCCCAAGCTTGTCAGGAAACTGTCAATTCTTCCATACCAAGCTCTGGGCGCTAACTTCAACCCATACAAAGCCTTCTTTAGTTTGCATACGTGATTTCTTCTATCGTCAACCTCAAAACCTTGTGGTTGTTCTATGTAGACTTCCTCGTCAATCACACCATTCAGGAAGGCTATCTTCACATCCATCTAGTGTAATTCCCACTTCATCATGGATGCAAGTGCCATGATGGTTATAATGGAAGTGTACCTTGCAACTGGTGCAAATGTTTCTTCATAGTCAATTCCCTCTTTCTGAGAGAACCCTCTGGCCACAAACCTTGCCTTATAATTTTCAATGCTGCCATCCGCAACATGCTTTATCTTGTATATCCATTTGGAGGATACCACACTCTTGTCCTTTGGCTTGGGAACTATATCCCAAACATCATTCTTCATTATTGATTGGTATTCCTCCGTCATTGCCTCCACCCAGTCTTTCTTATGAGATGCTTCTTCATAACTAGTGGGTTCTTGATCTACAAGATCACACATCAAGTCCACATAGTTGGAGAATGTCTTTGGTTTCTTGCTCACCCCAGTGGAGCCTTCAGGAGCTCCATACTTTTCTGCTCCTAGTATAATGTCTCTTTCCCATGTTGGTTTTCTCTTCCTTGATATGTTCATGACAGGAGGTTCTTATGGTTCCAACATGTCATGGTCTTCAAGTGTTGTCTCTTCAAGAGTGGGTGCAGCTTCTGTAATTCTAGAAAGTGACTCTTCCTCATATGCTTCTTCATACTGGCACTTCCTAGATCTCTTGAGAGCTGCCTCTTCATCAAATATCACATCCCTACTTATTTCCATATGATGGAATCCTGGGATGTATATTCTAAATGCTTTGGATGCTTCACAATATCCAACAAATATTCCTTTATTTCCAGAAGGATCTAGCTTGGTCCTCTTTTTTTTGGAATGTGAATGTATACTGGGCATCCAAATATCTTGAGGTGACTTACCTCAGGCTTCTTCCCTGTGAATACTTCTTTTGGGGTCTTGAAATCAAGAGCACTATGAGATAGTCTATTCTACACATAGACTGTTGTCCTAGCTGCTTCAGCCCATAGATACATAGGTAGGTCTTGATCATGTATCATTGTTTTTACTGCTTCCATAATGGTTCTATTCTTTCTCTCTGCAACACCATTTTGTTGGGGATTGTAGGGAGTGGTTAGCTCCCTCTTGATTCCAGCTTCTTTACAAAAGACTTCAAAATCTTTTGAAGTATATTCTCCAGCATTATCTGTCCTGAGTATCTTAATCTTCTTTTCTGAATGGTTTTCTATCAAGGCTTTGAATTCCTTGAACTTTCCAAAGACTTCATCTTTTCCCTTCAGAAAATATATCCAAGTCTTCCTCGAGTAGTCCTCAATGAATGTAAAGTAGTATTCATATCCACTCAAGGATGTGGATGGCATTGGTCCGCATACATCTGAATGAATCAATTCCAATGTACTCTTAGTCTTTGTATCACTCTTTGGAAATGGGTTCTTGATATTCTTCCCTTTTGCACATCCTTTACAAGTGCCATCATGATCAATCTTTAAGTCTAGTAGTCCTGTGACTACCTTGCTAACATGAGATAGTGATTTGTAGTTAATGTGAGCAAGCCTTCTATTCCATAGCTCACTTGGGTTAGTGGCTTCATGAACAAGGGCAGCTTCTGGATGGCCCTTGATTGTATAGACCTCCTTCCTCTTCACCAATAACAATTTCATCCTCAATTGATTTTCCTTTGGACCACATGAGCACTTGTCCATCTATGAATGCAACCCTATAACCTTTCTTATCTAATGTTGAGATAGAAAGTAAGTTCTTCTTCAAACCTGGTACATATAAGATTTCCTTCATCTTCAATGGGGTTCCAAAATCAAGCCTGTAGCTTGCTTCACCAACTCCCTTGATGGGATATTGATAGTCATCTCCTAGAGATACCTTCTGTGGAGAGGTCTTCTCTTCAAGTCTTGAGAGATTCTTCTTTTGTCCTATCATGTGCTTTGAAGCACCACTATCAATGAGCCATGTATCTTCTCCAGGTGTTACAGACCCAGAGAGTGCAAAGTATAGAACATATTCTTCCGCATCTTCTTTTTCTATTTTAGTTCTTTTCTTTTGAGGCCTTTCCTCTTCCTCTTCTTCACTATCATCTTCTGCCAAATGTGCTTGATGTCTTTTGTGAAGATTCTTCTTCTTCTTTGAAGGAAAATTTATAGCAATGTGTCCTAGTTTGTGACAACTATAACATTGAACTGAGGAGAGATCTCTTTCTGAACTTACTCCTCCTCTCTTTTTAAATATGTGAGGAGGATGAGATTCTTTGTGACCATTCTTCTTGGAGTTGAAGTGACTCCTTCTTCTTTTGGTGTGGGTGGCTAAGGCTTGGTCATATTCTTTGAGCAAGCCTTCTCTATTGGAAACCCTAGCTTCTTCTTGAATGCAATCCTCCCATACCACATCAAACTTCATACTTTCTTTTCTTGCACACATGGTTTGGATGAATGACTCCCAAGGTCTAGTGAGACCATTTAGAGCAATCATGACTAGTTCATCTTCATCAAGGGTATCTCCAATGGCATCTAGGTGTTCCTTGAAATGGGAAACCCTCGAGAAATAGTCTTGAATAGATTCTCCTTTATTCATCTTGATGCTCTTCAATTGAGCTCTCAGTTCCATCTTCATATTGATGTTCTTTCCCTCATACATTCTGGAAAGAGCATCATACAATGCCTTTGGGGTCTTCTTGGATGCCACTTGGGGAATCAAGTGGTATTTGATAGAATCGGCAATGATTCTCTTTTCCCTAATCAAGTCCTTCATATGCTTCTCTTTGGCTTCATCTTCTTCAAGTTTTGCAACCTCATCCTTGATATATTGGACAAGATCATTCTCTTCAAGAATGAGACCAATTCTGTATTTCCATGCTCAGAAATTTTCTATACCCTCTAGCTTGTCTTCAAGCTTAGTGCTTGGAGCCATCTTATCCAGGAGGTCACAGAGATTGAAGTTTCAAAAGATAGAATAGTACTTACCAGGAGATGAGCTTGATTGAATTGAGATTACTGGTGTGTTCTGCTTCTGGAAACTTCAACTTTTCACCTTCTGGATCTGCAACAGAATTTCTGGTTTTCTGGTCTTCACTCTTCTGGTTTTCTGGTGCATAGGTTCACAGCTTTTCTGGTTCACTGGTGCACAGGTCTGCACTTTTTTTGGTTGACTGGTTTTTCTGGTTTTCTGGTTTTCTGGTTTTCTGGTCCAAAACCCAAACTAGGGTTTGACTTTCCCAGAGTTGTACCCACTCAAAAAGTTCGACCTAGGGCTCAAAAGTTTGATTTTGAGGAGGGCTATCCATCCATGCAATCAGATTCCAAAAATTCCAACTTTTGCAGAAACCCTAATTTTCACCAGAGGAGAGAGAGGTATTTTCACCTTGTGAAAGATGTCCTATTTAGGCTAGCTCTGATACCATGCTAAGTTTAGCCTAATTTCACAAACAAGATCACTAAAAGAAACACAATCACAAGATAGACAAAGATTTGCCCTAGGAAACCCTCATGGGGTAGAAAACCCAGCAAATCTTTCCTCAATATAGATAATCAACCCAATACAAGATGTAGTCCTTAATAAGAGCTCCTTCTCCTCCTATGCAGACCTCTCTCTCTCCTATGTGCCAATCACAAGTGAGTGAATGAATGAGATAAATGAGGAACACACCTCCTCTATTTACACTCATGTTGTAACTGACTTTTCACCCTAATGGGGTCGACCTCTCCCAGGAGAGTCTAATAACCCCTAAACAACTAACTCAGGGCCGACCTCACATGGGAGATCTAATAACCCTAGTTACCACAATCTCTTGGAGGAATAAACATCCCCGGATATACAATAGGGTCACCTCGGAGGAATGAAACATCTCCGAAATAATAAAGTACAAGAATAATATTCTTAGAAGTTACAATATTTCAACATTTAGCACTATATAGAAACTTCAAGAAAACATATAAAGCATTCACCAACTTTAAAGTCAACATCAAAGATATTACAATCAATTGAGATTCTAACTTTGAAATGAAAAGGCTTACTATCAAGACTACACAAATATTCAAAAGTCTTTAGTCAAAATTTCCCTTTAATCATAAGGTCTAACGCAGCACAATCCCCTTCTCTTAATCCTTTTAAGAAGAGAATTTTAGAGTGTCCTAATTCAATGTATTGTATGTACGCCACTTGTTTATTCAAAGTCTTTAGTCAAAATTTCCCTTTAATGATAAGGTCTAACCAAACACAATTCCCTTCTCTTAATCCTTGTAAGAAGAGAATTTTAGAGTGTTCTAATTCAATGTATTGTATGTACGCCATTTGTTTAGGTAAATGTGTCACTACAATAAGTATATATCATTTTATTTAATCTTTAAATCATTTTATTTAATCTTTAAAATGTCTTCTTATAGATGGATACTTTTGTAGTAGAGTTCACGTTTGGTAAGGAATATTGAAAGGCAACAAAGGTGTAGAATACACTTCCTACATTAATCTAATCAAAGAGGGAAGAATGTGCAAAGATTTAAATAAGAAAAATTCTAGTAATAAACAACATATAAACATACAATCATTAGACAATGATTTATATGGGAAACTCTTCTGAGCAAAAACAAAACTACACTCCAAAAAACCACTCAAGTGTATTAATCAACAACTAAAAATGGTTACAATACACTATAGATTATTGTGCTCTGACAATGGGAGTGTTCAACAGCATAAAAATTCTAGAGAAATTTTGGCAGTGTAACTGTAAATTAAAAACTCGTGCACATTATTTCCTCCAACCCTAGCACTAGATAAATAGGTACAACAAAAACCATAAAAAATTTGTGGTTTTCCAATTCTATAAGTTGAAACCACCAACAATTGTTTGGCCAGTTGTTGTTACTGCTTAGCATCCATTACCTGCTAGTGATTTGCACAAGTAGAAGTTTATTCGTCCCATGGTTCCATAACTACGTGAGAAGATTTTCCTCACCAACCTCACACATGCATTCAATGATTGGATTTAACAATCAAAAGGAAGTAATTGGCTCATTTAAGGAAAATGAAAGCAAATAAATGAGTTATAATGCTAACATTTAGCAATAGAGGATTTAATCTCCCATGGGACCCCTGTTATCTTCCACTCTAGTGGAATCATCACCCCTCTAGTGCTCTTTACACATCCATCTTGGACCATTTTATTATTTCCCAACATAATATTTACATAGAATTTGAATTGGTATGATAAGCAAACTACATTGTCCATAAAGAAACATTTACATTTTACATACCTAGCCATTCACTACTTGAGCCTTGGCCTTGAACTCTACACTAGGAATCCATACTAACATGATTTGATTTAATATATTCCGAGTCAAAATTGAGGGTATTACATCGATCCTCTATAAAAAGAAGTGCTAACAATAATGTATAATGATTATAGTGTACAATTTTACAGAGATGTAGATATCATAAGATTAATAGTAGAATTTAATTAATTAATTGAAATAATTTAATGATATGGGCATGTGTTCCTCTATGGATCCATAAATTATAATACACAAGAATGTCATCTATGTAGATAAGAATAAAATGATAGTACGAGCATAAAATGGAGACCATCCACCTTTAAAGAATGCCATCTATGTAGATAAGAATAAAATGATAGTAAGAGCATAAAATGGAGACCATCCACCTCTGAAGTATACTAGTGCCTTATTCAACCAAATGGCATAATAAGCCATTCATATTTTCCATTGGGTACCACTAAATGTTATCTCGTGGATGTCTTTTGGTTTGGTATTAGTATGATAAAAGCCACTTCTAGAGTCACATTTACTATACACTTGGCTACTATATATTAAGTGAGTGAGTATAGAATCTTTGAATTTGATGGTAATTTCATTTAGTGGGATGGAATAGATTTATTTTTTTAAGCTAATAAAACTTTCGTATTAATTTAAAAGAAAATGTACATAATATGAAGATATCGGTCTACCACAAGGGAAACTAGACTAGTTGCAAAACATGAGATTTCCATTCTTAATATGCATAGTCAAACTAGCCATGTCTTCCTTGGTCCTTAAACTTATAGAATGTCAGTGATAACTAGAGATACCTAGATAGTGACTAATATAGCTAGAAATAAAAAATGGAGCATCAATAGACTGCAAACTAAGAGGATTGGTCATCATTAAAAATAGAAATCATAGGAACCTCTTGGTCATGAGCAGGTGCATAATCCTTTTCTACAAATTCTAGTCCATTGGTAATTTTGGCAATGATGTTGAGCTTGAAATTCATTTTTCCAATCTAAACTTGTATGTTGTCTAGCTGCAACAATATCTCATTGTGTATCTCATTTCTTTCCATTAGAGCCTTTCCCATCAATGACTTCATTTTCCAATACAAGACTACTATTATGAAATACTCAGTGTCTCAAATACGAGAGGTACCCGTCTTAGGGACTCAAGGGAACATATCTCGCTCAACTTCTTAATTTTGAATGAATCCACACTTTTCTCTCACTCGATCTATGGCTTGTGAAATCTCATGTTGGATGTGTTCCAAGGTCTACCTCCAATTGGTTGTAGATTAATCAACTACCTTCTACATAACTCAAGATTGAGAATTCAATCCCTTGCCTCAACGACTACATTTCCCTCGTCCTCTCCTAGGCATGGTTATGAGAGCATGATCGAAAATTCCACCTAAGTAATCGGATGCCCAGGAGGTTCAAAGATACCAGAAAAAAGACTCAGAAATTGAACAGAAGTATGCCCGTAGAAGCGTTAAAATGTTAGAACCAACTGAATCAAATCCAACTTCCCCTTATTGATCCAAACAAGGGATCCCAACCATGTCCCAACCCAACCCAAAATGTGGAGCCCAACAAAGTTAGGGAGAAGTTATCACTTAGGGAATGAGACTATTGAGGATTGGAACTAGGGCCTAGCCAACCATGATCAAGGTCAAGCCATATCTCAAAGAATAAACTACAAATAAAGTCAAGATATTTTTTATATCCCAACACCCTTATGGAGGTATGCCTTCCTCTCTTAGCACCCATAAGCAAAAAAAATTGACTTTTTTCTCCTCCTACACTGAATCTAATTAAAATAAACAAATCAACTGCAATAATGTCATACCTCTACCTATATTCCTCATTTCCTTATCATTATCAATTGAGACATCATCGGAGACATCATGTTATGGAATGTTCCTGCACCTCGCTCTCTCCTATAGCCATAGATACTAATCAACTACGTTGTCTCAGCCATAACTACTATTCAACTACATTGTCTCTACCATGAACCTGTGCATGTGAAACCTTTCCCCCTCTACGCCACTTGATCCCTCACTCGTCGTGCCATGACATGGCCATAATGCCTCTTTTGTGCTCATTGGCCCTTAAGTGGTCCAACCAATCCTCCCTACCACCTCATCTTGGGAGTGGGATGCAATTTAGATTACCAACTTTTTCCGTCCTTTATTTTTCCAACTATAAGTTTATATTTAAGAATTTAATTAATGACTTCTTCCATATACTTTTATCTACGAATAAATATTACCTTTACATAAGATTTGGCTCCAAAAATCTTTGCATTTTATATTCTTGCTTTACTGCTCACCAAAATGCTCGAGTTGAAAACAAAGTACTTCCAATGGCACAATTGAGTAAAAAAAAATTTCCTTTCAAAATTCTACTTTTGTCACTCAACTTCGAGTATAAATAGCCTTCTCAATATATATTTCACCTTATTGTTAATGTTGGTACATGTTGCATCTTTTAATTTCAAAGGCTTATTAATGCTTTTGATCTTCATACACTTTAATGGTTATATTACATATACTATTATAAATATGATATATTAATTTTTATTCTTAAAATTAATACTATAGTTATTAGGTGATATTATCTACTTTTTTAAGGTATTGGCATAATTACTAAGTGATATTTTCAAATGTCTTAAAAATTATAAAAATTAAAATTTAATCAAATTAATAATTTTTAAAGCTAAATCTTATAATTATTTACTTATTAAATAAATTAAAATTATTCTATTCAAATTGAAAAACTATTAAAATTACTTTCTTTAATAATTAAAATTTAAGTTTTTCTTAAGTGAAAAAGATAAGACATATTTAAAATATATTTACTTTTGATAGCACAATTCATAAACACAAAGATAATATATATGTTTTTTCTTCGTAATAATAATAAAAACGTATTACCTCGAATGGGGTTTTAGTATATAGTTAATAAAATGGGAAGGGTGTCTGGAAGGTGCGGCATTCAGATGTGGGAGGATGGTGTGGCACTCCCTCCCACCACATGCGGCATAGTGATAATTAAATATCCCATGATGGCATTTACTCTTCCTCTTACGGCTCATTTTTTCCTCAACCTGGTTTTTTATCCACTTATGTTCCTAGAAATGGTTGCAATATGTTCTCTGTCCAAAAGTACTTGCCTTGTGAGCTGGGCTATGGTCATGGCCTACCATCGACCTCAATTTATCATGTGTGGCATTGCTCAGTGCATTCAAGGCGAGCTCAAGTGATGGATTAAAATTGTGTGTTGCTTAATTCTCATATGGTTTTCGTGCTTACTAATTAGTTGATCCTTATGCCCCGATTGCGGATTCGTGGGTGCTCCTGTCACGTTGTTGGGTCTTGACCGGCGAGGTTTAGATCTTTGGAAGAAGGAATGCTCACTTCTTTCTCCTCAATGAGTCAGTTGTCTCCCTCTTCTGCCTCCATGTCCAATGCAGAGGAGGCGGGCAAATGTAATATGCTAGACAATGTCTAGAGCTGTAAAGTGGAGTGGTTCGACGAGTGGGGGGGTTGGTTGGGTTTCTATCCCACTCTTCCTCCTTCTTTTTCCCATGGTTTTGGGTAGGGTGGCACAAACGCAAGGTCAGGTACTCCGAAGTGTGGTTTCGAGGGTGAGCAGACTTCTTTCATACAGAACAAAGTGACTTTTTTGTATGGGGAAGTTATATCGGAAACCCATGTGAACTTGCTTTTTGATACTTGTCGTCGTGTGCAGAATCTTTATCACAAGATGGAGCAATTTCACCACAGGTTGTATTCCCTCATCACCTTCTTCGTCAGTCTGAAACTGATGAAGCATATGAGTGCAAGATGTTGTCTTGTTGGGAGCTCCTCTCCTGCTGGATACTGAGTTGAAACATGGTGCACAAAGCTAAGGCAACACCCGGTATGTTCGGTAGGCCTTGGGTTTCTAAATCTTGTTATGTTTCTTCAGGCTTTTGAGGGTCTTGGGTTCCACATCGTTTTTGGTATCATGTTAAGCATGTATGGCTTCTGCTGTATTTTGTAATTATGCAGTCAAGGTTATAGCCTATAGGTTAGAGTTTAGGAAGGGAGTTTATGTCATGAACAACAAGCCTTCTGGGATTTGGTTTTGGGGGTGCCTATGGTCATGGGGTTTGATCTTTCAACTTCTAATTTATCGATATAATATCTCACCTTTTAATGTTATCATATAATGTACTACTTACTTTAAAAATAATAATAATAATTTATTATAATTTATATTTTTAAATTAATAATAATTAACATGAATTTATATGAATTATATTATTATTATTTTTTTAAATAATTATGTAGATGTATTATAAGTTATATTTGTTAAATAAATTATTTTTATTATAATTGATACAAATTATTTTATATTATAAACTAAAAATAAAATCAATTTTGTATTTAAATTTATATTAATTAAAATTAAAAACTAAAAATTAATAATAATAATAATAATTTTAAAATAAATTTTATAAATAAATTTTATTTTCTTAAAAAAATACAATTTTAAAATTATCTTGTGATTTAAAAAATATGTAAAAAAACCTTACACCTTTTAAAATTTACACCACACCTTTTCATACCCTTTCATATTGTATAAATATACTCATGACTTGTTTTAAAATTTAATCACACCATTTCCTATTATATATTGTAAAAATATACTCTTACTTGTTTTTTTTTCAATCGTAGTGAAATTAGCAACTCAATATGCGAGAGCGCCAAATCTGCCTGGATCATAGGGTCGATCCTGGGTGGAAACGGCCATAACCCACCACCCCAGCCACCCAGCCATAACGGCGACCCCATACTCTCACTTGTTTGTGGATACTCCTTGCTACAAACCTATCGCCAAGACTTTTTGAAATTTACACGATTTCATTTCATATAATACATATGTATTCACATCCTTTTGGCCACAAACATAAGAGTAACTCAAAATATTCTATGTATACTCAAAATATTCTTTGTATATATGTAACCTTAATTTTGGAGATAATGGTAAGATTAAAAGCTACCTTTATAAGATTTCCCTATATTATTTCAACGTTTTAAAACTTCGTGGCTACTCTACTTGTTAAAATCTCAATGATTTTGCGTATATCTTTACATTAACTTTCACAACCACATGGATTTATGAGCCCGCATTTTCAAGGAATCTCCAAGTTTGGAACCAAACATATCAATCTTCATGAGGTTTGTTAAATTTTCGAAGGATTCTAAGAGCATATTTAAGCTTTCAAAAAACAGATGAATGTACTTGAGATTGGTTAAATTCCGGAAGAATGAGCTTTTTCAACCAAGATCAATATTTATGAGATAATTTTGGTTTGTACATTTATTTTAAATGTGAAGTCTACATAATTATTAAATTAAATATACATATTTAATAAAAAAAACTTACTAATTCACCATGAATTTCTTAATGGCTCAAGGAAGTGAGCTGCAGTTTGCTATAAAATGAAAAATGGGACTCGGATCTATGGATTGTTGATTTTGTTGGATTTGTGACATTGTGCTACTATTAGGGAATCCCCTCTCCCATCAATACCATCAGTATCAGATCTATGAATTGTTGATTTTGTTGGATTTGTGATATTGTACTACTACTAGGGAATCCCCTCTCCCACCAATACCATGCGATTCAGATCTACGAATTGTTGATTTTGTTGGATTTGTGACATTGTACTACTACTACTAGGGAATCCCCTCTCCCATCAATACAATGGTTTAGATCTTGTTTTGTTTGATCATTCACAAAATTAGAGTTTTCTTAATAGAAAGCAATGGAAATTTTGCATTACGGAGTCAAATTTTGAAAAACCTACCTAGCATGATTATGTCATTATTTCCTATACATTCTTGCTAGAAACTATGACACTAAATTCTATTGTTAGATTGGCTTTTATACCCTAGACCAATTTACATGTAATTTATTATGGAAAGACAACACAAAAATTTGTTAACCATGCATCCCCATTACATCGCAGTTGACGTTGATAATAATTTTATTTTATAAAATGTTCTCACATACATGCTCACTTACTTGTAAGCAGCATGTAAAAAAAATGAAATCAAATATATTATAATTTAAAAATTATAACATTATTCAAATTAATTATATCCATTCCCGTGTTCCAAAGTAGTTAAAAAGGAAATGGCATTGACCTACTATGGCTCGTCGGCCTTCAATGGCATTGGCTTCAAAATGAGGCAAGATAATAGAGACAACTATTTTAAACTCACTATCGATCCTATCCTAACGAGGGAAAACAATTAGAAGACTTCTTTATGCATTGTGGTTATAAATTTTGCAAGGATTTAACAATTTATAGTTCTTAACTTTTCAAAGTTTCCTTTTACATTGCTTCAGTGAATATGTTTTCAAGTTGATCACAGGATCTACAAAACCTCAACTCAATTTAGTCTAATTATGTGCTACAAGTTCTGTGATTACGTATATCTATGTATTTATGACAATCATGGAAACAAGATTTTATTACTTTTGTCACAATAAATATTAGTGTTAGTAATTTATCCATGCTTCAAATATGTCAATACTGATTACCCTTGTAAGATGAACCAGTGTAAGCACTAGCCTACATAAATTGTCATCCGTCTTATTAATCTATGATATCTGTTACATCTAAATCTTGTCATCATGAGTCTCATGTTAACTCAGTGCCATAAAACCCGAGGTTTCCCTGATCAAGAGAGTCAACTGGAGCAAGTTGTTGACCTTTGTCCACAAGTCCCAGTTGGGTCGGCACAGGTTTCCCTCTAGCAGAAAGCACCCAACTCGGTCAGGTGAAGACTATCATCTGACAGACTGTGCCGGTGGCTCAGGTTTCCCTTGTGCATCCTGCGCTTTCACTCTCAGATGCAATTTGTCTTCATGCAGAATGCGTCGGAGTTAGTTAAAGTGGATAAAGGGGACCTTCGAGTGAATTCTCGAAGGTGGATGAGGTGGATATCTATCCCTATCTTGTAGGTGAGCTGGCCTTCAATTCCCTAACCCCTAGGGAGGATCCCCTAGTCCTCTCCCACCATTTCTCAACCTACTCCATCCTCTTGGTCCTATAAATATGAAGCTCTTCTCCATTCCATGGGGGAGGAAGTCTATAGCACTTACATGCTGGTGGAATTAGCCTAGAAGATCCCTATCCATCTCTTGCGAGGCTTACATTTCCTTTGGAGGCATTGGCTTGACTTGTTGGAGGAAGATTGCAGCGTAAAGGCTTGGGTTTTAATCATCACTCTACTTTGTATTTCCTAATTTATTGACAGTAATATAATCTCTTTCCATAAATGTGTTCATGTTGATAGCATTTAGAGCTTACTTCCTTAACCGTTTTCTTAGATCAGTTAGTGTTTAGATGTATTGTTACTGCTTGTTTTGTTTCTACATGCTTTGACAGGTTTTGCAGCTTGGATCTGACAATCGTGGAGCTTGGAGCTACAAAAAGGAGAAAGATCTACAGATCTGAAGGTAAGACATCCATTAGACTCGATCTCTAATTGATCTAGGAAAATAGTACTATGTTTTGTTCCTATTTGTTCTAGATTCACTTGAACTAGGGAGATCACGCTCTCATCCGCTCAAGTAGATTGTCCGATAACAAATCTGGTGATCACACTGGGGAGTACTTTGTTTTGATTTCAATTTGAATGTGTTGTTCTTTGATTTCTTAATGAGCCATTGCTTTTCCTTCTAAGCCTCTTTTCACCATCATATTTTCTTCTTGAAGAGTCTGTTGACCTTCTCTGAGTCTATTTGAATCATTATCAATCCATTTACTTGTTCATTGTTTGGAGCTTTTTTAATTTTTGCATTTGGTTATTCACCCGACGCACCTGGGTAGTGAATCCAGTGCGCCTATTTATCCAGAGTGCAATCTGCCTTTGGGAATCCTGCACCATCGACGCTTTTTCCAATCTAAAAGTTTGCGCTACGGCGCTTTATACCTGTATATGGTCTTCGTCGGGTGCTCTGCACCTAACCATAGACTGCGTTGGTCTTTTAAACTTGGTGCTTGCTCTATCCACTCTCCAAATTTTGATTTTGGTGTGATCCACAGACTTCTCTGAGCTGTACCTTCCAGTTAGAGGCATCATTACTCAGCATTGATTGTGTTTGGATTGCTTGTGTTGATTTTTGGGTTCCATTTGGTCAAGTGAGAGATCCGGTGGTGGCGGGCAATTTCAATCCCCCACGGTCATCCACTCAATCTTGCATTTCCTGATCACCCTATCATATCTATTCAACCTGTTATATCTGAATCCAAACCTTTCTCATGCTTAGTCATTTTGTTTTGCTTGCGTTTGATCGATTTTTGAGTGATTTGAGTGTCTTTGGTTTCATTAGAGTGCTTGTCATTTTTCTTTGAGAATTTTTGAGTTACTAGTGTGCTATGATTAGTCTCTTGTTTTCTGCTATTTACATCTAAAACTCACATTCATTATTAGGTCTTGTTTTGATATACACATTGGGAAAATCAAAAGTGTTCCAAGTTGAAGCGTTCGATGCACTTTTGATCTTCTTATGCTTTTTAGTTCATTATTGTGAAAATTGAGAGTTAGTGCATACTAGATAGGAATTCTCCTTTTTCATCATGCTTAGTTTATTCTAGTTGGAAAAGACAAAAAGAAAAAGAATTTTGATTTGGTATATTATTCATTTTTACATTTTGTTGGAAAACAAAAAAGAGTGCTTTAGTCATCTTTGGTAGATTTTGAACTTTTGGGATTTTTTGTCTTATAGAGGTCATTGGAAAAAGAATTTCTCCTACCCTTACATAGATTTCATCAAAAGAAAAAGTGCATTTTTCATGTAGTTAGGATTTCATTATGTTTATATTTATGTACTCACCTCATGTATTCACCTAACCGTCCAGATAAAATTCACCAGTAGAACTAGGTTAAAATTTACTAATAACTTGTGTGTTAAGTTAGTGACATGTTCCAGTGTCATAAAATGTGGCAGCTGTCGTTATTTTCCTGCACTGCATTCTGGGGCACTGTAGTTCTTCCATGTACCAATGGTATATCGAAGGCTTTTTCATGTACCTTAGGGTATATCTAAAGGCACTTCACATACTCAGTAGTATATCGGAAGGCTCTTGTCATATGGTTGTGCATTAGACAACACCACTACATATTTGAGCTCCCATGTGCCTTGCGTATATCGGGAGACACTTCTAGGATTCATGAAACCAATCGAGCTAACCATTTGACCATCTTGGCGGAGCAATACACTGAGAACAGCACTCGGGGAGCTACTACGCATGTGATTCTAGGTAGTCAGGTTATACGGTCAGGGGTATGGACCTAATCCTCCCTAGTTAGTGCTCTGAAAAATTGGGTCGAGTATAACTGTTGGACCCTAGGGTATCTCATGAGTTGCAAAGCCTTGACAATCCTGTGAGGTTCTAGACTTTTGAATCCACACCTATCACATAAGTTTTCTTGCAGCCTTAGTTTGTGTATACTTTTCTAGATTGCTTTTTCTTTTGTATAGGATACATTTAGGCGAAATTTTGCTTCAGTCATTCTGGTTGAACAACCTTTGAGAAGGTCCCGTAGAATTTTAATCTTGCCACCTGAATATCCCCTTAATCAGGAGGTAATTTCGAGGGTGAGTATGGATCCACCAACTGCTGTCATATCACCTGAAGCAGAACATTCCACCATAGAGTCGGGAGCGAACTTTTTTCCTCTGGATTCACCAACCTCTGATCCTCCAAGGTCTGAGGTCATGGAACCTTCTACTTCACGACACATCTTTCCATCCTTCGTTGGAAGGAGAACCTAAGGCCATAGATTCGTTAAATCCATCCCAGGATGACCCTATATCTACAACATTCAGTCCATCTACATCCTTTTGGGACACCTCTCTTGGGAAACAATGGGCTCACCTGGCATTACATCCGGAGGCTGAACCTTCCCCTCTTCGTTGGGCACCTCATGCTCAGCGCTTGGCTCCAGTCTATGAACTTATGGATCAGTTACGCCAACGTGGTGAAGAACTTCGAGGCCATATTATCTCATGTTAACGAGACTCTATGACTTCGGAAGTTCCCGTATTTAAACATAACCCAATTCGTTCATTATCTTTTACTTCACCGGAAACACCCACACCCCATATGACCACTTATGAACCTGGTCAACCCTCATTTCCTGCAAACACCCCTCTTAATAAGGAGACCAATTCTATACCTCAAATGACTCAATATGTTGAAGGACAACAGTCCAACACCCCTAATACTACTACTGGAACATTACCCACCTCTCTCCCACCCCAAAACTCGTGGGGAGGATACTCTTTACCCCCTAATTTTATCACGAGTAGTGTTCCTCCCATAGTAGGTAATCAACAACCCATTATGAGTCAACCTTCTATAGTGGTCAACACATTGTTCCTGGGGGGAAACCTCTATTCTCTATCCATAATATGAGTGGAGGACTTCCCATCGATCATTCCGTTGGAAACTCCTTACCTGCTGTGGGATCCACCATGGGATTATCTCATGCTGGGGGACCATCCAATTTAACTCAACCACCATGGAGTCAAGCATATCCAGTCATATTAACCCTGTGTCAGGACCATTTAATCCCAGAAACGCACTCTATGGGATTCCTTATCCCATAAATCCATACACTCTATGGGGACACCATAATGATACACCATGTGGACCCCACCAACCTTCCCTCAAGTCCCACCACCCCCATTTGGTCCACCTCCACCTCCCTTTGGAGGCAACGAGCCCCCATACCATTCCGGAGGGGGATGACCTCCACCTTCTGGCGGAGGCCCACCTCATTCTGGCAGCGGCGGCCCACCCCACTCTCGTGGCAGTGGTGGAGGACCCCCACCTTCGGGCGGAGGCCCTCCTTATTTTGGAGGCGACGGACCACCCCCTTCCAATGGCATAGGACCCCCACCTTCTGGTGGAGGACCACCCTATTCCGGCGGAGGTGGTGGAGTTCCACCCTATTCTGGTGGAGGCGATGGAGGAACACCCTATTCCAGCGGAGGCGGTGGATGACCACCTTATTTTGGAGTTAGCGGAGGACCCCCACCTTCTGGTGGAGGACCACCCTATTCCGACGGAGGTGGTGGAGGAACATCTTATTCCGGCAGTGGCGGAGGACCCCTGCCTTCTGGTGGCAGACCATCCTATTATGGTCGCGGACCTACATACAGTCCACCACCCAACCCAAGTAGCACACCCCCTTACAGCCAATTCCCTTCGGGAACACCTTACAACCAGTCGATGCAAGGTCCTACTAGGCCATTTATGCCATATCTGTACTATCAGTACCCACAGCCGAACCAACAGCTGCCATTTTTGGCTACTTTGGACCTACCTGACCTATCTCATCTGACTAGTGATCCCATCCTACATGGCTATAATTGGCCACCTATTCTAGTCAAGTTACCCTCAAATATCCCAAAGTTTGACGGCAAGCCTGTGAAGACCCGAAAAACCATGTGATGATGCACCATTTATGGTGCTCATAGAACTCCTTGATGGACGAATCGATCCATCTAAGTTTATTTCTAAGGACTCTCACCGGCCCAACTGGCAAGTGGTATATTGAATTACCACCGCACTCATTCCCTGATTTTCGTTCTTTATCTATGTCCTTTCTGACTCATTTCCAGTTACCCATTCACTATGAGACTAGTACGGACTTACTAACTTCTCTCCGCTAGACCACCACGACTCATATATCTGATCATATCCATGAGTGGCGGAGGAGAAGACGTCTTATTAAAGCTCCTATTCCAAACCAACTATTAGTTGATTGGTTCACGAAGTCTCTTTTAGCTATTGTAGCTAAAGATGTAGCCATGGGAGGGGCCGTCACCGAGGAACAGGCTATCGCTCGTGCCCATTAATTAGACCTTGTCTATGTTGAGTTCGACACTTTATATGACATTGTTCCTGATGCGCCTTGTCCCACCTACAATCCTACAAAACCACCCTAGGGACCACAAGCCGATGGCATCATTGGTTCCGTCCACTCCTAGCCTCCTACTCAGACCAATGGATCATCGAACAACCATGGTTCTTCTCCACCCTCACCATAGGCTGGCAGTAGCACCACCAAATCATCCACTCCTGGGTCCAACAATAAGCAGTCCAAATGAATCGAAAGCCAAAATACCTAATATGGATAACTAGCCTGGAAAAGAGAATAGAAACAAAATTAGGAATCATCGGATATGGTAATGGGAGGGACCTCCTTACACATCCACCCCTACATGCATTCTATGTGAGCAGAAAGGTTGGGGTCTTGATCTGAGTCCAAGAGCTCCCCATTGCACTCTCGATTAGGGCCCGACCCAATAATGTCTTGGTGTGCCACAACAAAGTTAAGGTTTTGACATATCTTGTTTCTTTGAACCAAGTAGAACTGAGGTCTTCCACCAACCTACCAAAATTGACAACCAAATCATCGGTATTGAGCTCATCATGCCAACATTGAACCCAATCTTCCACAGAACGAACTCTCACTATCTCACTATGAATATCTCACTATTTCATCAACTAATTATATCACTATGAATATCTCAAGAAATGTCGGATATTGGCCTTCCTAGCTACGAGGTGGCGTTATTAGTAGGACAACCTAATATGATGCAAAAATGAAGTAGAGGATGTAGATGTGACAATGGTAGATGCTACAATAGTGTATGCATCAAAGATAGATGCAATAATTATAAATGCAACATCGATAGAGGCAATAAAGTGGGTTTTAGCACCAGTAGAAGGAACAAAGGCATGTGCAGGGTAGTTGGGTGCAATAACAATGTAAGGATACTTTTGAAGAGATGGTGGGATTGGGTGATGATAAACTCCCATGAGTTGTAATATCAAATGACATCCCATGCAGGGAGAAAGAAAGATATAAAGGGATGGGGCAAGGTGGATAGGAAAAAGCTACAAGATGTACAAAGAAGGCATGATGGGATGAACATAGAAAGGCAATTTTGGTGAACAAAATAATCTTGATGGTGCCTTCATACACGTTTATATTATGTTAGTTTAGTAAAAAAACATGAAAATCAAACAAAATAAGAGAACACATTTTACATTAACTAGATATAACTTGACACGTTATACTTGACTATGGGATGAACTATTAACGCCAGGTGGAGATGGTTGATCCATTAGTCAACATTGCAGAAATGCAATAAGTACATGTAGAACCAAATGGATGAGTTAATATACAATATTCAACAAATTTTCTTATTACAAAAGGAAGGGAATTTTGTGAATACATAGAGAATTTTTAAGTACTCAAAGAAAAAGGGCGCAAAAGAAAAAAAAACCTAATAAGAGATATCTACATCATTTCAAATTTGAAATCAAGTATACAATAAATAACATGTAATAAGATGTAAAAAACAATTGTCATGAGAGTGTTAAAATTACTCCTAGAATTTGAATTTGGAGATTAGTTGCAATCTCCACCCATTATTCATTTCAACATGAATGAACATTATAATTGCAAAACAACATATTTATAAATCCTACTCCCAAACTAATGTTTCTTCAATTTTTGCATTACTCGCCGGAATAAATCATATTAAAAGAGCTATCAAGAATCGCAAATTCTTACACCCACTCAAATCTGAGTTACCCAATTAAAATGCTTGAAACCATATATCATTGAGATAAAGAGATGGGGAATAAGGGAAATCATTTTCTTAGGCCTTTTGTGGTTTGGAACAATGGAGTGGGCATGCTAATGATAAGGATTGATGTATTCTAAATTCCTTTACATGAGAGATCAATTACATAATGTTTGGCATCGTTGTTGGGGAATCACTATTCTAAGTTGTAATATATTGATTTCATATGTTTTGTTGAGATCACTTTTTCTTAATTTAATACTTGAAATCCAAGAAATTCAAAAAACTATAGACCAGACAATATGCATGATCATGCATGAAAAAGTGTTATATTTTACAAGTGAATTATGTAAGTGTTTTCAATGAATTTATGATCTAAAATATTTAGAGATTGAGTGAAAAAAATATTATTTTATAATCACAACTTAAATACAGTGTTGTAAATTATCAACAAACATCATACAATTTCAAGATGGAAATTATCTCATTTACTAAGTTTGGAATGAATTAGGTCAATGCAAGAAATTTCTAGGTTATTTTTTAGAAAAGTAGGGTTGTGGGGTAGATGAAATCAATTCCATATCATCAAATTTTATTGAACTTGAAGAAGCAGATGAAGAAGGGCACAGGGAACTAATAAATTAACTAGGTGATCATGGAAAATAAACAACCAAAAAAATCACCATGGAGGGATCTTGTTGGATCATAATTAGAAAATAACATTTCCATGAGAACAAACATAACGACAAGTGCCATTTCCTAATTTCCATAGTTTATAGGATTGAATAAGGAGGACCACTTCTAACATTTATTTGAATTTGATGTACTTTGTAAAGGGGTTTTAAATTGTGTCTTACGACTACAAAAACTTAGGTTGTTTATAACAACTTTAAAGGATTTAACTATGAAATGGATTAATTCCTTAGAGGATGATTCTATAGCTTCATGGGAATAAATAAGAGATGTATTTATTGGGACAGGTGTGTCACCCACCTTGCAGTCCTATAGTTGAATAGGTAATGATGTTGAGTTGTAGCTAAGAATCAATTTCTATGCAATGGTAAGGGATAATTGTTATCTAGTGGTTGGGAATAATTGCAAAGAAGTGGCAAAGAATAAACTGATATTTTCCATCCTAAATTGTATGATGTTTGTTGATAATTTACAACACTATATTTAAGTTGTGATTATAAAATAGTAAAAATTTCACTCTACACCTTAATATTTTTAGATCATAAATTCATTGAAAACCCTTACATAATTCACTTATAAACTATAACCATTTTTCTATCACAAGGATGATCATGTGTAGTGTTTGGTCTATATTTTCTTGAATTTAGAGGCTTCCAGTATTAAATTCAAAAAAAATGATCAACAAAACATATGAAATCAATATATTACAGCTTGGATTAGTGATTCCCCAACAATGATGCCAAACATTATGTAATTGAGCTCTCAAGTCAAGGAAATGAGAATATGTACATCCTTATCATTAACTTGCCCACTCCATTGTTCCAAACCACAACAGAGCCTAAGAAAATTATTTATCTTATCCCCCATCTCTTTATGTCAATATTAGATGGTTTGTCAAGCATTTTAATTGGCTAACTCATATTTGAGTGGGTATACAAATTTGTGATTCTTATCCCCCACCTCTTTATATCCATAGTAGATGGTTTGTCCAAGCATTTTAATTGGTTAACTCATATTTGAGTGGGTATACAAATTTGTGATTCTTGACTACTCTTTTAATATGATTATTCCTCATAAGTAATAAAAACAATTGAAGAAACGTTGGTTAGGGAGTAGGATTTATAAATATGTTGTTTTGCAATTATAATGTTCATTCATGTTGAAATGGACAGTGGGTGGAGATTGCAACTAATATCCAATTTCAAATTGTAAGAATAATTTTGACATTCTTAAGACAAGTATTTGTGTATCCTTATCACATGTTATTTATTGTATACTTGACTTCAAATACAAGTTTTTGCGTATCTTTATTACATGTTATTTATTGTATACTTGACTTCAAATTTAAAATGATGTAGATATATCTTATTAGGTTTTATTTCTTTTATGCCCTTTTATTTGAGTACTTAAAAATTCTCTATGTATTCACCAAATTCCCTTCTCTTTGTAATACGAAACTTTGTTGAATAATGTATGTCAACTCATCCATTTGGTTCTACATGTATTTATTGCATTTCTAAAATGTTGAAGTGCAAGTTTTAAGTTATTTTTAGCTACCCTAATTTGTTTTCACCTTTTAATTTTTTCTTTACCTACCCTAGTTTTTTTTCACCTAGAAAGGGTTACATAACATGTCACATAGTGAGATTTGAACCTAGGTGGGGAGTATAACAACATTTCTCCCAACCACCCTATCTACACTCAATTGACAAGTTCAAGGTTTAAGTTATTTGTATGTATTTTTATTGAAAAATCCAAGTTCATCTAATATGTTTCTATAGTTTGTGACTAATGGATCAACCATGTCCACCTAGCGTCAATAGTTCACCCTATAATAGAGTATCATGTGTCAAATTATATCTAGTTAATGTGAAATGTGTTTTCTTATTTTGCTTGATTTTCATGTTTTTTTACTAAAGTAACATAGTATAAACGTGTATGAAGTTACCATCAAGATTATTTTGTTCACCAAAGTTGCCTTTCTATGTTCATCCCATGCCTTAATTGTACATCTTGTAGCTTTTTCCTAACCACCCTACCCTATCCATTTGTAGCTTGCTTTCTCCCTACATGGGCTATCATTTGATATTACAACTCATGGGAGTTTATCACCACACACTCCCACCATCTCTTCAAAAGAATCCTTACATTGTCATTGCACCCATCTACCCTGCACATGCGTTTGTTCCTTCTATTGGTGCTACAACTCCCTTTATTTCCTCTATCGATGTTGCATTTATAGTTGTTGCATCTACACTTGATGCATCCCCCACTTTTGCATCTATCATTCTTACATCTACATTCTCTACTTCATTGTTGCATCATATTAGGTTGTTCGACTAGTAACTCCGCCTCCTATCCAGGAAGGAAAATATCTAGCATTTCCTGATATATTCATAGTGAGAAATTGGTTGATAAAATTCTTATCTAGCATGTATAAAACTGAATTCAGACAATTCGAGTTCTTCATTAATTGATTCTTGTAACTACTATAGGGAGGCATCACAAAGAGTCTTGGGTCACAGTTGGCTCCTTCATTTTTGGATAAGGCTGTAAAAGGTGGAAGAGGAAAGGACCATAGAATAAAGCGTAAGCAGGAGTTGCAGAAATATGCTAATGGCCACAACCATTTTGGACCCGCCTAGAAAGTGTAAAAGGAAGCGGAAGGTAAGAAGAAGAGAAAGGACGACAAACATAAATGTGAAAAATACCAAAAGAAAAGTGGTCGAAGAGAGAGATAGATAGATCCACAGTAGAGGTTTATTTATCTGGATTTTGGGTAGTTGGGTTTCGCTTTCATGTTTTTCTTATGTCATGACAGGTAATTCTGTGGTGCTTGTAAGGCCATAGAGTCATGATGTAATGAAATTCAACTTCTATAATGAAGAAGGATCTTTGGGAAACTATATTTTATGTGCCATGTTTGTCTGCTCAATGTCAATCTATTATGTTCTTCAAGTGTTTGTTGTGAGTAAAGTTAATGTCACGATAATCTGTAATGAGTAATGTTGTGGTATCTTAAGATGGAATCTATTGCGATCTGAACGTTAATAACCTTTCGCAATTGTATCCTTACAACTAACCACTCCTTATCACACACATGTATAGGTTGTTCCTTGGGTGATACCTTCCCCTTCGGGGGATTGAAAATTCCCACACACTAGGAAACAACGGTGCCTTTGTTGGCCCATGCGCAAGAACCCAGTTTGAACTTTGTGCCAACAAATGGATTTATTTCTAGGACCTGGTTTTTAACGGGATGTCCATAACTGTATGGATACTTATGTGATGACGAGTCAGATTAAGCTATTGTGGGATAAGAAGCTTGACAATTTTGCAACACAAGAAGCTGAATTATGAGGGTGAGAAGTATCCAAATGTAGACAATATCTTTTCTACAGAGGACCACCACTGGATCAGTACGAAGTCCTATGGGTTGAACTTTCAGTTACCCTAGCGGAATGGTTACACAGACTTGTAGAAGTGCCTAAATATCGCAACTAACAAAGAAGGACGATCCAGTGCACTCAGAAAGACTTGATTAGTCTAAACAACTTAAATTCACCACTGACCGGAGCTATTTCTTTCTATGTAGAAAGAACTCTCATTGGGTATATTATGGAATTTGCAATAAAAAACCATCAATCAACATCTAAAGCCAAATACGAACTCAAAAGGGGAGCTAGGGACGAGCTTTTGAAAGAAGTTTCATTGTGGATTAAGATATGGATGGTTGAATTTAGGTTTCTACCTTTATATTGGATTAGAATGGAGGAGTAAAACCCTCATGCCTAGGGGAAAATTTCAAGGTGATTCTACTCCATTGCAAAGGAAAGAACTATCGTCAATGGAGGGGGTTGACATTAAATAAGCTAGAGTTGAAAGAGTGGAAAGAAGAGTGTAAATACGTTAACAATGGTGGAAAGTGCAAATGAGAAAGGCATGAAGAAGAAGCATGCAACTGGAAAAAGAAATACATAATGGGGAAAAGAGTGAATAAAATCAAAGAGAGTTATGTAAAATGAATCAAAGAGGGGAACTGACTAGCTCTAGATTAAGGGAAAGAGGGATAGAAGTGTCATACAACCTAGTAAGAGGAAGCTGGGGGGAAGGCCCAAGTGGAAGGAAGGACTATGGAACTCAGCCAGCAAGTAGTGGAACATCGGATCAGACACCAGAAACAACCCTAGACATAGTTGTGGAACACCAAGAACTATCAAGACTTGAGGAAAATAGAAGTACCCCAGAAAGTGAAACCCCCATTATTGTGGAAGTAGTTACCGGAAGTACCGGAAGTATTACTCCTATGAACAACCCCCGGGCGCCCTTGCAAAATCTGGTAACAACCTCTCAAAATTTTATTTTACAATTACTTTGGCATAGTTAGATGAATAGTAATACCAATAGTTCCATAGCAGTTCATTAGAAGGTGGGAGTAGCAGTAGTAGTACTCAACAAACTAGTAGTAACAGTATAACAAAACCGATCCCTAAGGGCTTGTACTGGTAGGAGCTCCAGCGGTGACAATAGCAGGAGTACCGGTAGGACCACCCCTAAAATGCCCAGAATTTTCAGGGAAAGTAGGAGAAGATGATGCGACACAACACAGGTTCCTATGTGAGGCGATAGGGAACGCTAGAGCAACCCCGGCAGCGGCCAAATTGGTTGAATTTTATATGACTTTAAGAGGAAGATCCTTACAATGGTACATGAAATTACTTGAGATGTGATGACTACCAGCTCCCACCTTAGGAAAGACAAAGAAATTGTTCTTAAATCAATTTGCACAACCTAAGTCTGAACAACTGGGCATTGCGTAATTAAGATAAATTCAAAAAATGCATGGAGAATATGCCTGGGCATCTGCGCAATGTTTCAAGGATGTACTAACCAAACTAACATTCCCAGTACATGATTCCCAAGACAAAGAATGGTTTATTCGAGGTTTATTTCCATTAACAAGGATACCACTATCACGGCAGGTGATAGACTCGCCTATAACTGCATTAGAGCAAGCAATGAATATTGAAGCTATGGATAACTATCTGAGCACCACTGTGGTAGGAACTTCATTATCTTCAAGAGAATCGGCACAAATGCATATTAAACTAGTAGAGATAACTAAAATACTTCAGGACCAAAACATACCAAAAGCATCTTGACCACATGTATGGTGTACTAGTTGCATGACAGAACAACATCATGTTTCAAAATGCCTTGGGCCAAGAGGTGGACAAATTCTACCAAGAGGACCATTAAATGCAGGGCTAAGTGTGATAGTTGTGTAGGTTTTCGTGGTGAACCCATTCCAATCCGCGGGACGACCAACATATCAAGAACCCCCAAGCGCTTCTCCCAATGACTATTGTGAGATTTGCAAAGCATCTGGTCATCTTGAAAGTAATTTGGAAACTTGTGTATGAGTTTTAAAATTCGACGTTTCAGGCTAGATAGAGTAGCCCATCCTCAGGAAGATAGAAATCTTGAAGAAATATAAAGCCCTCATAGCCTATTAATAATGATTTCATTATAAGCTCAGCAAAACCTTAGTAAGAGTCGGCAAGAGAAATTATTTATAAAAAATATTTTAGAGGTGATGATCTTTTTTAAATTTTAATTATTTTTAATGGTAATTAATAAATGTAATTTTTATATTGTTAATTATATGTATATATTATTGGATGAATTAGGTAGACATATATATGTAAATTTGAAAATTGTATGTAAAATTTTGTATTAGATAGAAGTAGTTAGTATATTATTTGTAAATTTTTTAAATTATGTAGAATGTTGAAAAATTTTATTAAATAGATAGAAGTATTTAAATAGATGTATATATATTTGTGATTAGTTTTAGATTGATTTAAAAGTGATTAGATGATTTAAATGTAAAAACAAATTTATTAATTAAAATAATTGGAAGAAATTTTAAATAATAGAAAAAAAATTAATTGATAAATATAAAATTTGTTTAGAATAACCAATTTTTTAATAGTTAATTAATTTTTTTTTATTTTTTTTTATTTTTTAATAATTAATTAATTTTTAATTTAAATAATTGTAAAAATTCTAATTAAGAAGTTGAAAGATTTTAATTACTAACACTATGCTTAGATGTTTTAATTCTAGTTTGGTTAATGACTGGGGCCCATGAGATGCTCAAGGTCCATCCATCATCTCGATTGAGATTGTTAGGGTTTTTAGCAATTTCAATAGCTTCGCGGATACGTCATTTGGTGTAATGGTCAATGTTGCTAATGACTTTTGTTTTTTCTATGCAGATATGGTGTTTAGATGCGTGTGAGTGCTCTGCCAGGGAATATTTTTTTTAATTTTCCATGACAGATATCTGGGCTATGTTCTTTTAGTCTAGTGTAAATAGAGCGACCTGTCTCACCGATGTAGACTTTACCACAGTCACACGGGATTAGATAGACTCCTTTACTCTTTTTTGGATCAGATTGGTCTTTTGCATGGTCTAAAAGTTTACCTATTGTGTTCGGAGGAGAGAAAGCTACCCTTATTAGTCTTTTTCGTAAGATATTAGCGATTTTGTCCGTGGTGCCCTGAATATAAGGAAGAGAGATGGTTTTGCAAGGGTTGTTGTTGTTCTCAGATTTTGGCTTTTTCCTATTACTCCTTCTAATGGATCTTTTGATTATTTTCTTGTCATATCCATTTGTTTTGAAAACCTCTGTTAGATGCTTGAGTTCCGGACCTAAGTGATCGAAGTCTGAGATATGCTTAGCCCTAACAAATAGAGTGTTTAAGATGCCAGCTTTATGAGCTGTGTGATGGTGTGAGGTTGCCTGAACATATTTGTCTGTGTGATTTTTCTTGCGATATACTCCATGAGATGAAGAACCATCTTCTTTTCTAGACAAGAGTATATCCAAGAAAGGTAGCGATTTGTCGTCTTCCATTTCCATTGTGAACTGAATATGCTTAGAATGATTGTTCATGTGCTCTAGGAACTCTCTTAGTCTTTCATATCCATGCTGCCATATGAATTGAGTGTCGTCTACATACCTTTTCCAATGCTTTGGCTTTAATGGGGAAGAACTGATGGCTTTTTCTTCAAATAATTCCATATAGATGTTAGCAACCACCAAAGAGAGTGGGGATCCCATCGTCACACCATTGGTTTGTTCATAAATTTCACCTCTGAAGCTAAAGTATGTAGATTTCAGGCACAGTTTAACAAGGTCGGCAGTTTCTCTGTCAGTGAGGTTTCTAATGACATCAATGGCTTCGTCAACTGGAACGTTAGTGTATAAAGCAACTAACTAATAAGTCATTCTCCTCCAATCTTATGGTTTTAATGTCATGAATGAAGCTAGAGGAATATTTAACAAAGGACGGTGAGTGTCCAATAAAAGGTTTGAGCTTCTCAGCTAGTATTTTCACTAATCCATAAGAGGGCGCCCCTATTGTGTTTACAATAGGTCTAAGAGGATAACCCTATTTGGGTATCTTGGGAAGTCCATAGATACAAGGAATTATAGGGTTCTTCGGGGTGATTTTCTTCTTAATGCTATCAGGTAGTGTAGATTGTTTTATTGCCTCAGAGACCTCTTTAATGATCTTATTGCTGGGGTCTTTCTTCAGTTTTTTTTATAGCACCCACTCGTTGTGAGATGCTCCAACATCTTGTTATCATATTCGTTTGAATCTAAGATTACCGTGGCATTCCCTTTATTGGCTTTTAAGATCATGATATCTTTGTTTTTTCTGAGATCCCTTAACGCCCTCGCTTCTTCTCTGGTTATGTTCATCTTTGGAGGTTTGGCTTGTCTCAAGATGACTGCGCAATCCTGTCTGACTTCCTTAGCTGCGTCATCGGGGAGGGAGGCTACTGCGTTCTCCACAGAGCAGATCAGGTCTTCGCGTGGGATATGCTTCGAAGCCACCACAAAGTTCAGACCACGCTTTAGCACACTGTGTGAGGTGCTGTCCAGCTCAAGTTTTGATAGGTTCATCAAGTCCAGATTCTCTTCTGCCTCCTGTCGAGTATTACGTGATTGTTTAGCTTTGAGTTTGGTAAATTTATTATTCTGCTTTTTGGTGGTGTTCTCCTAGCATTTATTAACTATGGAAAAGATGCAGGAGGATATTTTGAGCCAGATGTCCTCTCTTATGCTGTGCGCTAGCCAGAGATGGAGTTTCATACAATCTGCAAAGAGAGAATTGAGTCTATAACGTTTCTTTCTGATCTCTTGAATTAGTAGCGAATGGTTGGCTCTCTGCAAAATCTCAACGCCCTTTCCTTTACCTAATCGGTGAGTGATATCTACACAGACGGGAGTAATGTTTTCATCTCTGCAGTTCTTTAAAAACGTGAGGTCTTCCAAGCAATGAGTGAGCTTCAATTTCTTCTTTTCAAAAACCCTAATCTGGTTTATCATCTCCCTTCCATACAGGGATGAGATAGTGTCGTTGAGTTTCTCACAGGTAGACATATTGAAAGTAATTTGGAAACCTGTGTATGAGTTTTAAAATTTGACGTTTCAGGCTAAATAGCGTATCCCATCCTCATGAAGATAGAAATCTTGAAGAAATATAAATCCCTCATAGCCTATTAATAATGATTTCATTATAAGCTCAGCAAAACCTTAGTAAGAGTCGGCGAGAGAAATTATTTATAAAAATATATATTTCTTCAAGATTTCTATCTTCCTGAGGATGGGCTACGCTATTTAGCCCAAAACGTCGAATTTTAAAACTCATACACAGGTTTCCAAATTACTTTCAATATGTCTACCTGTGAGAAACTCAACGACACTATTTGGTCATCTGTCAAGGCTCTTCACAATTTTACAAAAATACTCCCCAATCCCAAATAGAATATTCTACGATTTTTGTGGATCCACTGTACATAGAACTAACAAGTGTCGAGCCCCTGGACTATTTGATAGAGAGGCTAGATCGCTCCATATATCAGGTAGCATACCAACCTCCAGGAACCAAGGGAGGGCACGGAAGAGGATTTGGTGTGGGACGAGAAGGTGGTCACATAGGCCCCATTCGATGCTACAACTGCAACAAGATTGGCCATCTTTCATGTGATTATCTATTTCCCAAAAGACCCTGGTGTACATACTACCGCACAAACACCCACACTGTGGAATTTTTTGAATTGATCACGGAATGGGAAGATCGTGCTAGAATACCATCCACTTTTATCATCAATTGTGAACCACAAGAGACTAAAGTGTAGTAGGATTTGTTGTTACCTGGGTAGGCGCAAGAGTTGGATCAGATCGGTGACAACCAAACTCCCCAGTGATAAGGCCAATAGCACCAAAGAAGACAAAGTATATTCTAGTCCAATAGAAAGAGATCTACCAAGAGGCCACAGACATGTTTGGTCAAATACCAACCTCACCAGCCCGAGATGAAGCAGGACCATCTCTCCAATAGAGAAATAATGATATAAGAACCGATGAGCATGAATCGGGTAATGAAAAAGCAAGGGACTTTATTTCACTATGGTTCCATTTACTAAAAGATATCCTGGAAGATGAGAATGATACTTAGAAGTTACGTGGAGCACTTTCAAACTTCCACGATGTTGCAGAAATTGATGGTGCGATTTGTGCTCCACTACTAGAAAGAAACCTACAATTGGTGTGACAAAGGAAAAGGAAGAGGATTGGTCAAGAGTTTTGTCTTGATGAATAGGTACATGGCTATGATATTAAGAATGTGATGTTGGATTTGGGCTCTGGTGTAAACATCCTTCCAAAGAAGTCATGGGAAGCAATGGGATGTCCACCTCTTGTCTACTCTCCCATTTAGTTGAGAATGGAAAACCAGTATCCTATTTTCCCCATTGGCCGACTAGAAAATATTGAAGTTGATTTGGGAGGTGTCAAAACCACTACAGATTTTGAAGTCATGGAGATTATGGGCGGAACGGATCTCTACACAACATTTCTCGAAATCGAATGGGTTTATGAAAACTATGGGATAATTGATTTGAAGAATGAAATGATGAATTTTGAGGCCGATGGCATGAAAGTATCACAACCATTGGATCCACACCAAGGTTTGTGATACACAGATCCAATTCAAGGAAACATGGAACACGATGTACTAGATAACATATGTTCTCTAACAGCAAGAAAAATAGATGATTATGTAAATCCAATGGCAGAAGGCTCGATAAGCTAGGGGAACATTCAGTCCTTCGAGAGAGATTCTAAGGAGGCTTGGGACAACTGGAAAAATGGGAAACATGATCTATCATCCAAACATTGTCCAATGGTGAAATTGGTTCGTTGTATTGCAGTAGAAGCATATGATTCCCCAAGGTATGAAGGAACCAATAGCCTAGAATAGTTCCTTCAGCAAATGGACTCGATCACCGAGGAACACCGCATGGATGTCCTAGATACTGCACTTAGAGGGAATCCCGCAAGATGGTGGGTGACACGCAAAGACGACATACCTGATTGGGACAAAACTCAATTGGAACTAATGATCAGGTTCAAACCGTCCACACATGCCAAATTCCAATATGGTGAAAGAATTATTCATGGGAAATACCAATCCCTACGAGCACATCGACCTATGTCAGTACTAGTGGGAATCATATGGACTACGGCTAGAATTTTGGGTTCATCAATTCTTTCATGAGCTTGGTCCTATCCCGAAATATTGGTATCTACATGAAGAAACAAGGCGACAAACCAGTGTTGGAAGACAATGCCCGCAAAATTCTATAAAGACTTTTCTTTTTGTGCAACAAGTTATATGGTAATGGAATCATTATTGGTTATTAAGGAATCATTATTCACCGACAAGTTGTGGAAAATGGACGCTCATGTGTCTATCATGCGCATCAATAATTGGCCAATCTCACACTCATGGTGTCTAAATTAATATCCCCTCTTTGTTGTGCAAAGGTAGACAAGGATAACTCTGACCCAGATGAGCTCAAGCATTTGAAGCACTTAAATTTCAAAGAGTCAGAAGCATCCTAAGAAATAAGCTAGACAAATCCTGAGGAGACGGGAGAAATCTATGTGCAACCTTACAAGTTGCAGAAAGTCAACATCGGTACTGAAGATAAACCAAAGAACACAGTCATCGGGGATTATTTGGATGAGCAAATAATGTTTTAGGTCGCATCACTATCGAAATAATATGATGATTTGTTTCTGAAAAGCTTTACAGAACTCAAATGGATTCAAGGAGATCTAGGAAAAATGAAGATTGCGTTAAAACCAAATGCCAAATGAGTTAAGCACTGACCGTATAGACTGAATCCTCGAGTGAAACAAAAGGTGAAAAAGGAGATTGACCAAGTGTTACGTGTTGGTTTGATTTTTTTCATAGATGAACTAGACTGGATCAGTCCCATCGTTATCCAAACTAAGAAACATACAGAGGACATCAGGGTATGCATCGACTATCGCATCCTGAATGTTTCCTATGTCCATGACATGTTTCCAACATCATTTAACGATGAAGTACTAGACCAAGTATCGGGAAATGAGGCATACTCTTTCACTGATGGATTCTTGGGATATCACCATATCAGGATTGCTGAGGAGGATAAGAACAAGACCAAATTCACTACAAAACGGGGATCATTGCTTATAATGTGATGCCATTTGGGTTGAAAAATGCACCAGTCATTTTCTCAAGGATAGTGATCGCAGCTTTCCACAAATTCCTTCATAAGTTCTTGGAAGTCTATCTAGATGAATGCATTGTATACAACCTACACAAAGACCATGTTGCACTTCTTTGAATTATGTTGGATCACTATTGACAAATAGGAATTTCTTTGAACTTGCGGAAGTGCATTATTTTGCGTTCATTTTGGCAACTTATTGGACCATATCGTTTGCAAAGATAGAATTCCGGTAGATCCTACAAAAATTGTGGCAATTTTGAACCTATAGGCCCCAATGTCGATAAAGCAGTTGCAATCCACCTTGGGACACACTATGTATTAAAGAAGGTTCATCTGCAATTACACATCTATCATTATGCCCTCAGAACAATTATTAAAAAAAGCAAAAGCTTTCAATGGAACGAAGATTGTAAAAATATTTTGCAACATTAAAAGAAAAAATGGTAAATGCCCTGATCCTAGCATTTCTAGATTGGAAAAAAGAGTTCCATGTACATGTGGATTCCTCTAAGATCACTCTTTGTGCTATGTTGTCCCAGCCAAGAGAAAGAGAGATGGATCATCCATTTTATTTTCCTAGTAGAAAGGTATCACAAGCTGAGCGCAACTATACAACCACAGAGCGAGAAGGATTGGCTATGATTTATGGATTGCAAAAGTTCCACCACTACTTATTGGGAGGACACTTCAAGTTTTTCACGGATCACTCCACTCTCGAGGAAATCGCATTGTTTCTCACCACGAGAAAGGCCCCATATAATTATTTTGCAATGCAAAATAAACACTTGGTTGTAAGAGCTACAAAATATTAGTTAATTGCAGGACAATTATACAAGTTGGGAATTGACGGCATCTTGTGCACATGTGCCTTAGATCATGAGCATGAGATTATTTTATCGGAATGTCATGCTGAAGTTACGGGAGGACATGTTGGCGGAAAATCCATAGGAAGAAAGGTGCTCCAAGAAAGACTATGGTAGCCTACAGTGTTCAAAGACGCTAAGGCATATGCTAGAAAATGTGATTTTTGCCAGCGCATTGGTCAACCATCTTGTAGGGATGAACTTCCATTGCACCCATTATGAGTGTTGCAATCATTTGAAAAATGGGAAAATTATTTTTTCGGGCCTATCAATCCGATGGTGGAGCATTCTAAATCCCATTACATTATCGTTGCAATAGACTACTTAACAAAGTGGGTTGCAGCCGCACGAATTCATGATTGTTCTAGAGAGACAACAACCCAATTCATTTATGAAAATATTATTACTCAATTTGGATGCCCCGGGAGTCTTACAAGTGATCAGGGCAAGCAATTTTTTAACAACATTATTGAAGAATTGACAAGTGAATTTCTAATTCAGCATCATAAAAGCAGCCTGTATCATCCTCAAGAAAACACACTGTTGAAGATTTCAATAAGATTCTAGAGAATGGACTGACCAAGGTCTGTTATGAAAATAGGGATGACTAGGATGAACGGATTCCAGATATATCATGGGAATAAAGGACTACTACCAAGAGGCTTCACAAGCAGACTCCATCCAAGTTAGTGTATGGAAGAGAACAGTAGTTCCACAGAATTTGTAGTTCCAAGTCTTTACATTGCACATGCAACACACATGATAGAGGAGGAATTAGTTACGGAACATCTTGTAGAACTAATGGATTTGGAAGAATATCTATTTATGGCAGAGTACCATGCAACAATGGAAAAATGGCAACAGAAGACATGGCACGATAGACACATTAAATAGAAACAATTTTCCAAATGCGACAAAGTGATCCTCTATGACAGCAAATTCATGCAACATCTAGGAAAGCTATAGACTCCATTGGATGGGACCATTCATTACTGCGAACATCAAAGATTCAGGAGCTGTAAATATAGAACGACTTGATGGTATCCTACATCCAATATGGGTGAATGGTGCAGGCCTAAAGCCTTGTGTTATTGCTTAATAATTCTGCAAGAGAACATTCTTTCCATCATGAGTGTGTTAGTTAGAAGTAAGGATCTTTTATGTTTCTATCTAGTGAATTTTCAGTTCCAGTTCTTAGTTATTTATGTCAGTTCAGTCTTCCAATTTAGCTAGTTGGTAAAACCATTATGGTCAGGGAGGGACCCATAGTTCAATTCACTTGCCGTCGATACCTCATTGCAGCAGTACAGTTGTCATATCCATCAAATTGCACCCTTCTTGTGAGCAGTCACAGCCACTCTGGGTCACTTGATGTTTCATCATCAAAAGCCTCCACCATCTCAACCCCACAGCAATAAATCCCGCCCAACAGTCTCATCCACATTATTGTCCTGCTCTAGCATTCATCGTTTCTTAGCCTTTACACGTATGGTCCTTGTAGAGCATCTCCAAAATCGTTAGACTAGACTTATGTCCCTGCAATCATCATGATTTTCCCCATCAACAAATATCTTACACATCATTTCCCTATCCAATCCATGCAATGTGAAAAGTCACCCTGCAATCATTCCACATCTATATATAGACACACAACCTTTCCATCTAACCCATGACCTTTTGTGTTATTCTCTTGTATCACCTTGTCACAGCCATGCAGATAGCCCCACCAGTCCCTACGATTACCCCCCTGCTTTTGTATGAGATCCTATCCCTCAGCAGAAATTGTCTAGTTATCTCCATACAAGACACGTCATTGACTGCTCCCATACAAATTCCACGATAGAATAAGGTTTTCATAAATAACACCCCACGAGAGCTTCTTATCTCACCATGAAGCCCACCAAGCAGCTCGAGCTTGGTTATTTTGTCTCCCGTCTGTGATATCATTTGGGCCATATCGCACTCTCTCGTGCTCCTTCTTTCCACTACTACATCATGTGGGAGTTTAGAATATGACAATTTTGAAGACAAAGTAACACCCTATGGCTTTGTTGGCAAGAATGTCCCAGCCATGTCCTCATTTCTTAGTCTCCTTGATGTTATGACTTAATGGAATATTTCCGCAAAGAATATGGTCTCTTGTTGAAGGAGTACTAGAAAATTTTTCGAACATGATGAATCTTCCAAAGAGGCCATCAACAATGAATATTTTAAAGACGAGACGAAAACAAACCTTCATACTTTATATAACTCTGCAAACAAGGGTGAAATAGTCGTTCTTTTGGTCATGAAACCTAGTCACAACATCCGATAATCTTCTTCATGATCTCGCATATAGTAGTTGAAAGCCAATGTTGTACAGTACCAGAAGGGGTAGGTCGACATTGTTCAGTACCAAAGTTGGATCCTCCATTTGAAGATCCAACAATAGAAGACGTGCAAGGATCAGCAATTCAACAAAATTGACTCGAGGGCGAGTCAACCCTTATGGTCAGGGCCTATTGGTTCCTTCGTTTTTGGAGAAGGTCGCAAAAGGTGGAAGAGGAAAGAACCATAGAAGAATGGCATAAGCAAGAGTTGTGGAAAGATGCTAACGGCCACAACTGTTTTGGAACCGCCCAACAAGTATAAAAGGAACTCGAAGGTAAGTGGAAGAGAAAGGACAACAGACAGAAATGTGAAGAAGACCAGAAGCATAGCAGCCAAAAACAAATATAGATAGATCCACAGTAAAGGTTTTTGTATATGGATTTGTAGTTGGGTTTTGCTTAGGTCGCGATGGGTAATTTCATGGTGATTGTAAGGCCATAGAGCCATGATGTAATGAATTTCATCTACTATCATGAAGAAGGATCTTTGGGTCCCTAAATTTTATGTGCCATGTTTGTCTGCTTAATGTGAATCTATTATGTTCTTTAACTGTTTGCTAAGAGTAAATTTAATGTCACCATAATCTGTAGTGAGTAATGTTGCAATATCTTAAGATGGAATTTGTTGTGATTTGAATGTTAACTAGCAAGCCATATTTATTAATAATATGGCCTATATACGCCGACGGTGTATATCAACCATGGCCACATATTTAAAAGTGGTTGATATACGTCGTCGACATATATAATCCATATTATTAATAAATATGGCTTGCTAGTTCACAGCCAACGTGTGGGAAGGATGATGATGATGATTATTATAAATGAAAAATAGTGTATTATTATTGCATAAAGATGGTTCACTGTGGATAAATATGATTAATGTATAATGTTAATATTAATATTTATGATTAAAATAAAATTAATTTTATTGATAATATTAATATCATCAATTAATATTATTAGTTAATATTAATATTAATAGTTGACCATTGTTGATATTAATACTAATATTAGTAAAAATATTAATATTATTATTATTATTATAGTTATTATACATATTTAAATATATGCTATTATAATCACAAATAAAGTTTTAAATATATGTTATTATAATTACACAATGTGATTCATTGAATATATTTTAAATAATAACTTACAAATAAAGTTTTATTCAAATAAAATAGCTTAAGTGAAATAAAATAGTTTTACTAATTCCAACATTTTGATTAAGGAACTTTATAATTGGTTTTGATTTCGATTCAATATTTTGTATTAGATAATGTTGGCACACAAAGCGAATAGTTCCATAAATTATTACAGCGATTGCATTTATAAATGAAAGGTGGTGTTCTATGATTGCATAAAGATGGTTGAATTCACTATCCATAGTTGACTTTTAAGCAAGGTTGACTTCAAATCACATTAGTAAATAAGATAAGATATGGTTAACTTAAATCCATATTTGACCTTTAATCAAAATTGACTTCAATCCAAGGTTGGATAAATTCAATCCACGATTGACTTCAATCCAAAGTTGACTTCGATACATATTTGACTTCAATCCATAGTTGACTTTCAATAACGGTTGACTTCATTCCATTATAAAATCCAATCTATAGTTGACTCCAATACAAGGTTGACTTCAATCCAAGGTTGTATTCAATCCAGCATTGATGGTTGTCTTCAATCCAATGTTGAATTGAATACAATGTTAACGTCTATCCATGGTTGACTTCAATCTATGGTTGACATCAATCCAAAGCAAACTTCAATACAAGGTTGAATTCAATCCAAGGTGAACTTCAATACATACATGACTTTTAAGCAAGGTTGACTTAAATCCAAGTTTGACGTCAATATGAGGTTGACCTCAATCCATGATCGACTTCAATCCAAGGGTTACTACAATCCAAGGTTGACTGCAATCCAAGATTGACTTCAATCTAAGGTTAACTTCAATCCATGGTTAACTTCAATCGAAGGCTGACTACAATTCATGGTTGGCTTCAATCCCTAGCTGACTTTTACGTAAGGTTGAATTCAATCCATAGTTGACATTAATTCAAGGTCGACTTTAATTCATAGTTGACTTTAATGGAATTTTGACTTCATTCCATTTTTTACTTAAGTCGAAGGTTGACTTCAATCCAAGGTTGACTTCAATCTAAGTTAGACTTTAATCCATGGTTGAATTCAATCCATAATTGACTTTTAAACAATGTTGACTTTCATCCAAGTTTGACTTCATTCCATGGTTACCTTCAATCTATAGTTGACTTTGACTATCCAAGGTTGACTTCAATCCATATTTGAATTCATTCCATAGTTGACTTTTAAGCAAGGTTGACTTCAATCCAAGGTTGGATTAATTCAATCCATGGTTGAATTCAATCCAAAGTTGACTTCAATACATAGTTGATTTCAATCCATAGATGACTTTCAAGTAAGGTTGACTTCAATCCAAGGTTGACTTCATTCCATGGTTGGATTCAATCTATATTTGACTTCAATCCATTGTTGAGTTTTAAGCAAGGTTGACCTCAATTCAAGGTTGACTTCATTCCATGGTTGACTTCAATCTATAGTTGAATTCAATCCAAGTTTGGATGAATGTTAGATGAATTCAATACACAAGTGACTTCCTTTAATCCATTGCTAACTTTAATCAAAGGATGACTTGAATCCAAGGTTGACTTCGATATATGGTTGACATCAATCCATAGTTGACTTTAATCCATAGTTAAATTTTAAGCAAGGTTGATTTAAATCCATAGTTGACTTCTACCCAAGGGTGACATCAATCCAAGGTTGCCTTCAATCCAAGGTTGAATTTAGTCCATGGTTGAATTCAATCAAATGTTGACTTCAATCTAGGGTTGACTTCAATCCATAGTTGACTTCAATATAGGGTTGACTCCAAACGAAGGTTGACTTAATCTCATAATTGAATTTTAATCAAGGTTGACTTCTATCCAAGGTTGTCTTCAATCCATGGTTGACTTCAATCCAAGGGAAACTTCAATCCAATGTTGACTTCAATCCAAGGTTCACTTCAGTCCATCAGCGACTTCAATACAAGGTTGACTTCAATGTTGAATTCAATCCATGGGTGACTTCAATCCAAGGTTGACTTCAATCCAAGATTGAATTTGTAATGTCCCCATCTCTGGTAAAAGTTTTAATTACTCAATTTTTTTCTATCTTACATGACGACGCGATATAAAACCTAAACTAGTTCCCGCGATGCAACCTATAGCAGAAAAAGGGCATGGTGAACCACAAGGGGGTAAGTCTTAAAGTCATAAAAGTCGCCATAGCCTTTGGCTTTATTTATCTTTCTAATGTAAGTTAAAGGGGGAGAGTCTTAAAGTCGTAAAAGTCGTCGTAGCCTTTGGCTTTATTTATCTTTCTAACGTGAGTTAAGTTAAGTTAAATTTATCTAGGATTTATGTCTATGTGGATTTTGAGTAAAGCAGGATAACTATTGTTATCGGAATACATAGGTATATGTATCTCCTAATATACATATCTATATATGTGTTTTTAAATGAGATGTTATAAAATTTTGGAAATACATATATTTTATCTATATATGTATGCTTGTGTATGTTTATGGGAAATGTATATATATTTTTATTTATATGTTGATGCTTTTAAATAAGCATATAGAAATGAATATTTTATTCATGTGTATGTTTTTTTTTATATGTAGAAATGCATATATTTTATCGAAATATATATGTGTGTGTGTGTGTGTTTTCAGTGTAATTGCATTTGCAATTATAGATATAGGGTAAATGGAATGTGTGTTTTGATGAGACAAAATACATACATTTAGCTACATGCTTATGCTTGTATATAATTAATAGAAATGCATATATTTTCATTTTTTTCATGCTTCTATAAAAATGCATATTTTGATGGAGAGTCATGTTATTTATGAAAAAAGAGAGATATATATGAGAAAAAAAAGGATGGTATATATTTTTATATATAATATCTTTAACTTAGTTTTCTGGAGGGAGCTGCATGGGAGTTTTGGGGGACAGGCATGGGAAGCCAAAACCCATCCTTTCTTGTTCATTTGTTTGGATTGGCAAAAACGTTCTGGCATCTTTGCCTTCCTTGTTCATTTGAATGAAGGGAAAACGTTTTTAATCTCGGTAATGTTCATTGGAATGAAAAACGCCTTTGCATATCTCTGTTTCTCCATTGAAGGGTTTGGGAAAACGTTTCTGAAGCTCTTTGTAATGATCTTGAGTCTAAAAAACGCCTTTGCATATCTCTGTTTCTCCACTGAATGGTTTGGGAAAACGTTTTTGCAGCTCTCTATAATGATCTTGAGTTTGAAAAATGCCTTGGCAATCTTTGTATGGCTCAAGGTTTGAATGACCACGTTTTTTTGCAGCTCTATAATTCTTCTCTGAATGGATTGGCAAACGTTTTTAATCTTTGAAATGTTCTCTGAGTTTGAAAACGCCTTTGGCATCTCTGTTTGATACATTGCATTATTAAAAACGTTTTATGATTTATGGTATTGGAGAACCACGATTTTGGAACCTCTGTTTGATACATTGCATTATTAAAAACGTTTTATGAGTTATGGTATTGGAGAACCACGATTTTGGAACCTTTGTTTGATACATTGCATTATTAGAAACGTTGTCTGAGTCATGGTATTGGAGAACCACGTTTTTGGAACCTCTGTATGATGCATTGCATTAATAAAAACATTTTTTGAGGCTCTATAATAATTTTATGTGGCATGAACTCTTGTTTTGGTTGCTGCGTGGAGCCTGGAAGAGCATTGAGGCTCTGTAATAATTTTTATGTGGAATGCATTCTTGTTTTGGTTGCTGGGTGAATGCTGGAAGAGCAAAGATGCTCTACATCTTTAATGTCTATGTATCTTATTTGTTTATTTTGGTTAAACTTTGTTATCTATTTAATGCATGTTGTATATCGAGTTCACAAATTTGGGCATGTGGAATGCATTGTTCCATTGAAGTTCCAATAGAAATAGATTTAAATTAATTGCTACTATAGAATGCATTGGTGTGCATGTCAAATGCATTGATTTTGTATTCATTGATCAAGTTTACATACACATAATTAATGTTTGTATCATATCGCTGCATGTTGAATGCTTTGGAATGAATATGCACTGGTATGTTGCATTGGTTTCGTTTCATATATACATAACAGAGGCTTGTATTGGATGAACGTGTTTTCCTTGCATGCTAAAGCTTACTTACCCGTACTTATTACATATTGAAATGTATTTGAAAGTGTTGAATGCTTTGGAATGAACATGCATTGATTGTAGATGCATTGACTAAATTTACATATATAAAATTAATGTTGGTCTCACATGATATCCTTTGGTTGCATGTCGAATTCTTTTTCTTATGTTTCACATACATATTCATGATATTGGTATTACATTATGTCTATTGGTTGCATGTCGAATGCATAGGATTGCATGTTGAATGCATGGGAAATGTTACATATACATATTCATGATATATGTGTTATATTATGTCTATTGGTTGCATGTTGAATGCATAGGATTGCATGTCAAACGTACGGGAAAGGTTACATATACATATTCGTTATATTTGTATCACATGATATCTTTTGGTTGCATGTCGAGTGTTGTGAGTGCATGTCGAAATGTTTTGATGGCTTGTCGAATGCATTGGTTATATTACATATGGGATGACTGTTGTGAATCGAAATCGGTAAACACTTGCATATGCCATGAGGCATAGAAGGTCAAGTCTGGAGTACAGACTTGGGCCCGATGGATTATCGAATTCATTGGTTATATTACATATGGGATGACTGCTGTGAACCGAAATCGGTAAACACTTGCATATGCCATAAGGCATAGAAGGTCAAGTTTGGAGTACAGACTTTGGCTTGATGGCTTGTCGAATGCATTAGTTATATTACATATGGGATGACTGTTGTGAACCGAAATCAGTAAACACTTGCATATGCCATGAGGCATAAAAGGTCAAGTTTGGAGTACAGACTTGGGCCCGCAGAGAAAAACACCACAGTTATGCAAGAGGTTAAGACACGAGAAGTGTCTAGGTAGGAGCACTACCTTTTGAATTGCAGGAGCACTGCAATAATCTCTAGAGTTGTGTGTGATTAGTTCTAGGGAAACGAGACCTAAAAAATCTCTATCCTATTTGTGGATCACCATGCCCAGCTCGGGGGTGGCCTTCGGACGGACTGGGTATAAGTTGTCGAAGAGCCTACGGTTGGGTGGAGCGTTGCATTGCCCAAAACAGTTTCCCCTTAAAAACTGTTTATGCTTGTAATTCAATTTGATGTATCATAAATAATGAAAAGACATCTAGAGTTGTAAAGTATAATTTATAATACTAATAAATGTTGTAAGTATGATAAAATACAGGAAGAAGAAGACGGGAAGGACAACCATTTTTCAGTTCTACCGAATTGGTAAGAAAAGTATACTTGTAAAGTCATCATACTCATTGATATATATATATATATATATATTGACTCAATGAATTGTATCTTTAATGGTATTCGATTATTATAAGTGAAGAGGATAATCTATTACGTTTACTTCTTCATGTATTTATGTAAAGTTGATTGGTAGATGACCAAAGGAAAGAGACTACAATTAGTTGAAAAAGAGAATTCAATAGAATACTAACCCTATGGAAGAATAGTATCATACACATACTTAAGGTTTTACCATTCCATGTCTTTGATGTGAGAACATATATTAGAAATTATGTTTAAATGTGTGAGCATAGGATTGTGGATGCAATAGAATAATGGACTCAAGCCTCTTGTGCACTTGAATAAATGTGTAAAAATATTATGTGGACTAAGAATAAGACATTATCTTAGATCAGTTTGCATCGAGTGTGATCTATGTAAGAGTATGTGTGGAAAAGAACATGTTTGTATGCATTTTGTGAATGATGTAAAGGAGAATAGTCAACATAACCTAGCCAAATCTTCTTAAGGTTATGATTACACCTTTCGACATAATCTATGGTTGACATAGTATTTAATGGGTGTAAGAGAAAAACTTTGACATGTTCTCATATTGATATATAGGTGTATATCTTTGTCTTCATTGACTTATGGTGAGATTAATAGTACACTTACATCTAATGGACAGTTGAATTCTTGTCAAGAAAAACTATGACATCACGATGTTGAGTATTATTTGGTTTGCACGCTTTTGTGTTCGAAAATACTTTCCATTTATGCAGTAAAGATGTGTTGACAAGTTGTCTAAAGGTCGAATAAGTATTTAACTTACTGAATAAGGACCTTTGCATAAAATGGAATATAGCACATGAATGTGTGTTCATGTATTGATGCACTTCATGTTATAATTACCAAGTATGATTGAGTATAAAAATAATTCATTACTCTACAAGTAACTGCACCATGATATATCATTGGTTATTTGATATAATGTTGAACAAGTATTGCATGTCATTATATGGAAAGATAGGTGTATATCTTGGTCTATAGATATGTGAGATTTATGGTACATATGCATGCTTCTAATGTTAGATAACTCTTGTTAAGAGAACTTTGTTAAAGATAACATCGAAGTGATGGAACTAACTTATTGTATAGAAAGAGGGCTCTTTTATGTTGTACCAAGTTCGAAGCTTGTGTGGTATTCCTTATCCAAGTTTGTACACGAATTTGAAAGTGATTTTCTACTTAGAATCTACTTTATAATATTATAAAGGGAAACTTGGTTTGCATGCCTCTATGCTTGGAAGGGCTTTTCAACATTGCAGTAAAGCTATGTACCTAATTGTCTAGATGTTATTCACTTATGGTAGGTGAATTGATGATTGTACAAATGTTGAAGTATGTTAAATAAAAACAACAACAACAAAATTCACCCCATTTCCTCTAGAACGTGACAAGGATTTTGGGTTGTTATATATGGTATCGGAGTGAAGGTTCCTACTCTAGGACCTATAGGCTCATTTATGATTGATGCTGCAACATAGATTTAGAGTTGCAAGAAACTATGAATTATGTAAAGTGTTATGTGAATACAAAAATATCGTGGTTATGTTTTTTTTCTGATTAACCATTGATATCCTTGAGGCTTTAGCTAATATACATAATTGGTTGATGTGTGCGAGGAATTGAGCGCACGAATGTAAAGGCTTGGAAATCAAGAACCAAAGCTAATCAATGGCGAGAGAATCGCTAGAACAAAAGGATTTCGCAAAAACAATCATTGTAAGTGAATGCCTCTATATGGTTGTTAAATTTAATAGATGGTTATGTGCAGTAGGCTCAACTTAAAGCTTGTGATGTCAAGCTGGTTGGCCATGATAGTGGCATTGAAGCCACAATGAGAACCAAGGGTTCAGTAATGCAATGTTATGAGACATTGTTACATGCACATGAGATAATGTGATTTGAGAAGTTGAAATATTGAGAGCATCAAGAAAAAATTAAAAGATAACTCTAAAAGTAATAAGACCCTCACATTAATAAGACAAGCAAGAGGGGGAGGAGGCACCTTGCATTTTAAAATAAAACTAACTTAACATTAAAACAAAACTAAGCAAGAAGAATGAAGAAGAGAAGGCCAAGTCTGGAGCACAGATTTGGGACAGAAAGGAACACCTAGAGTTGGGTATAGAACACGAGATGTGTTCAGTAAGGAGCACTACCAGTTTAATGCAGGAGCACTGCAATACCCTGAATAGCTGTTAGAGGTGATTCCACGGTTTTAATGACGTAAAATTCCCTGGAGCACTAGGTGAGTGTTGGGTATCGTCATGTGTGTTATGCATGCCCTGGGGAGCATGACACCGAGAAGGTGTTGAGTACCATTTTGTGCTTGGCGCAAGCCGAGAAGGCTTGGAATTTTCCTAGACTCAAGCGAGTAGGCTTGAGGGAAAAAAAAAAAGAGGTTTTCCTGGACTCGAGCGAGAAGGCTTGAAGGGAAAAAGAGTTCCTGGACTCAAGCAAGAAGGCTTGAGGGGAAAAGAGTTCTTGAACTCAAGCGAGCAGGATTGAGGGGAAGAAGAGTTCCTGGACTCAAGCGAAGAGGCTTGAGGGGAAAAAGAGTTCCTGGACTCAAGTGAGAAGGCTTGAGGGGAAATAGAGTTGTCCTGGACTCAAACGAGAGGGATTGAGGGGAAAAGGAATTTTCCAGAATTCAAGCGAGAGGGATTGAGTGGAAAAACTTGAAGATCACCTGCTGATACATTCCAATGATGCTATCACTGGTATGGTTATACCACAGGTACGCAAATGGAAAATTTTGCAGCAAAAATATGTTTATTTAAATTCATGTATATGTGAATTAATGAATAGCTTAAGTTGGAATGAAAATACTGTGATGTATTTTGTATTGTTGAGATACTTGAATGTGACGTAGAGTTGTTACTCAAATACAATGTTACTGTTAAATGTAAAAAGATTGAAGTACATGTAATGTATTGGTTTAACATTGTACTCGGTATACTGGTAGCATTATGCATGTATAGTTTGTTTTCTTACACATTGGATGTGAAGCGGTGTGGCAGTTGTTGTTGGTACATGATAAGATGAAAGCACTGGAGGTGCTAGTTATCTTGTATTTAGATGAATACAAGTTCAGGCCGAAATTGAGCAACTTTAATAGCACATTGCAAGGCTTAATGTATGTATATTGTAAACTAACTACAGGAATGTCAGCAAGACCTTGCAAGTTAAATAAACAAGCACATCAAAACAGTAATTGATTATGCATGGGAGCATGTGGCTCTGAATTTTTATGTTTGATATTATGAAACTAACATGTGAACCAGGTAGAACTAGTACCAACATTGCAAAGTATTTGCAATTGCCCAAGATAGGGAGCAGAGCGATACGGGAGACAAGTATTGCAGGTATAAAAACCATATCTTTATGATGTTTTTGTTATAATATTATTGTGTCGTTAAGATATATTGTAAAGAGAATGTGGTTGCATACGGTAGAAATGCAGGGAAGGAGGATGAATAGGTGAAGCAGTGCGAAAAATGGCACAACACCGAGGACGGTGTTCTACCAAGAAGGAGAGTTTTGTAATGTCCCCATCTCTGGTAAAAGTTTTGTTGATGTATATGTAACTTCGGAATTTATTTCACCTATGTATTTCGTTTATGTATATTGTACTCCTATAGAGATGTGTTATTCCTCTATAAGGAAGTGTCGTCATTTGTATTGACAAGTGTCGCAAGTGTCGTAACTTGCCGATGGGTTATTAGACCACCATGTGTGGGGTCGGCCCTGATTAACCATGGGTCATTATGCTAAGCTAGATAAGTTGGCCCCATAAGTTTATTGGGCAGTCAGGACAAGTGTAAATAAAGATCGAGAGATCTCTATTTTTATCATCTCATTATCTCACTCTACATCACTCGGAAAGTGGCGCACATGTGAGGAGGAGGATCAGCTGCTAGGAGGAGACGATCTCTGTGTACTTGGGTTGTAATTTGGTTGTATTATTGCTCTATCTATCTCTGAGGAAGTTGTGGGGTTTTTCACCTTAGGGTTTTCCCCACGGAAACTCTGTGTGTCCATTGTCTCTTATGTTTGCATATTGTGATGATTGATATGCTTACTATGATTCATATGCATTGATATATTGTACATGTTATTCTCTCAGTAAAGATCCCAGAGCATATTGAATTAATGCTCGAAAATTAACATGGTATCAGAGCTAACCTGAAAAGAAGACACTGTGCAATTGTGGAAGCTAGGGCTTCTTGTTTTTGGGTTTCTCTACACATATTTTGGAAAAGCAATATTATAGATTGACTCTCCTCAGCAAGGTGAATCTTTCTTTCCAATCGGAATTCAATTCTAAGCACTTTCAGTTTTGGCCCTAAAAATTAGGGTTTCCACAAAAATAGGAATTTCTGAAATATGAAGACATAGCTGGAAGATCCTTGGAAAAATCAAAGTTTAGAGCTTTGGATCGAGATTTTTGGCTGGGTAAATCTCAGGGAAACTCAAACCCTAATTCAGGGTCCTCCCTAGAGAATCCAGGAGATTGAAAAGCATTTATGAAGGGTGAAACTTTGCAGTTTTCAAATTCTGAGTATACCAGGTTGATCAGCTCATCGAGGCGCATCTTTCTATCCTTTCAGAAAGTTGAAATTCATATTTTGAATTTTTAGGGTTTCTCTAACAAACCCTAATCTGAGACCAGATCCAGTTTTCAGCAAATCAAGTGGTAAGACCTAAATCTTTTCTATTTCCATTTGAAGTACTCTTTAAGATGTCTCACCACACCAAGCTTGAGGATAAGCTTGAAGGGGTTGATAACTTCCGAGCCTGGAAGTATAGGATTGGCTTAATCCTGGAAGAAAATGAATTGGACACCTACATCAGCTCTGAGGTCCCTATCCAAGAAGATGAAGAGGCTAAGGCATGGCATAAGAAGAACTTGGCCAAGGCAAAGAGGATCATTGCTGATTCTATTAAAGACCATATCATACCACATGTGTCATCTCTAAAGACACCCAAGGAGATGTTTGACTCCCTGACCAAACTATTTGAAGGGAAGAACATAAATCAGAAGATGACTCTACGGAATCAATTGAAAGGGGTAAAGCTGTTGAATGGAGAGACCATTCAATATTATTTCTCCAAGGTCTCTCAGATCAAGGAACAACTCGAAGATGTGGATGAAGTAGTGGACAATGGTGAAGTTGTTATGACCACTCTAAATGGCCTACCTAGGTCATGGGATTCCTTTATTCAAGGAATATGTGCAAGAAAGAAATTGATCTCCTTCAGTAGACTGTGGGACGAGTGTTCAAAAGAAGAGGCTAGGCTTGTAGCTAAGAAGAAAAGATGGGAAATGAAGACCAAACTCTCGCAGCTCACACCAAAAGAAGCAAGCCTAAGAGAGAGCCATCTCATAACAAAAGATCTTCACACCACCATTACCATAAAGATAAGCAAGATCTCAGGTGCTTCACATGCAATGAGAAGGGACACTTTGCTGCAAATTGTCCCAAGAAGAAGAAAGACAACAACTACAAATTCAACAAGAAGAAGAACAACAACAAAAGAAGATATCATGCTCATGCTGCTGAGGATGATGAACCTCCCAAGAAGAAGGCTAGAGTAGAAAGTGATGAGGATGACTCATCAAGTGAAGATGAATATGTTCTAATCTCTGCTCTCACAGGTACTATCTCTCATGGTTGTAATGATTGGCTTATTGACAGTGGGGCTTCAAAGCACATGACTGGGTTCAAAGAATCCTTTGCTAATCTATCTGAACACGAGTCACCCCATAAGGTGAAACTTGGGGATGACTACCAATATCCTATCAAAGGAATTGGTGAAGCCTCCTTCAACCTAGACTCTAGAAAGTCCTTGAAGATGAAAGATGTATTATTTGTACCTGGGCTCAAGAAGAACCTACTCTCCATATATGCATTGGATGCAAAACGCATGAGGGTTGCATTTGTAGATGGCCAAGTACTCATGTGGTCAAAAGGTAAGACCATAGATGATGCAATTGTGATTGGAGAGCAAGAGGGAGGATTGTACAAATTGAATGGACAACCTGAACATGCCATGGTACATGAATCCATGGAGCCAAGTGAACTTTGGCATAGAAGACTTGCACATGTGCACTACAGAGCACTACCAATTGCAAGTAAAGCTGTAGAAGGTCTTCCTGAAATCAAGACAAAGCATGAAGGTGTTTGCAAAGGATGTGCAAAAGGAAAGAACATAAAGAAGGCATTTACAAGTAGTGAAAGCAAGGCAAAAGGAATCTTGGAAATCATCCACTCTGATCCGATGTCATTCAGTTCTCTGAGTGGGTATGTTTACTATGTCTCTTTCATTGATGATTTCTCTAGAAAAAACTTGGATTTATTTCTTGAAGAACAAAGATGAAGTATTTGATAAGTTCAAGGAATTCAAAGCATTGATGGAAAATCAAACTGATAAAAGGATCAAGACATTCAGATCCGACAATGGCAGAGAATTCACTTCAAGTGATTTCAAAAAACTATGTAGTGATTTAGGTATTAAGAGGGAGTTGACTGCTCCCTACAATCCACAACAGAATGGAGTTGCAGAAAGAAAGAATAGAACAATCATGGAAGCAGCACAGGCAATGCTGCATGACCAGGATCTACCTATGCATCTATGGGCAGAAGCAGCTAGGACAGTTGTATATGTATAGAACAGAACACCCCACAAGATATTGGACAACAAGACACCAGAAGAGGTCTTCTCTAGTAAGAAACCTAAAGTCAGCCATCTCAGAATATTTGGTTGTCCAGTATACACTCATGTCCCAAAGGAAAAGAGGACTAAGCTAGATCCTTCAGGAAAGAAGAGTATCTTTGTGGGTTACAGTGAAAGCTCGAAGGCTTACAGAATATACTTTCCAGGGTTCAAGAAGATTGATGTCAGCAGGGATGTAACATTTGATGAAAATTCAGCATTCATAAAATCAAGGAAGACACCTGTTGAAGATCATGAAGAACCAAAGGAAACCATATTTCAAGACACTACTATGAGTGAAGCAATTCCAGATGTTGATCATGAAATTGAAGATCCGCAAGAACCTGTAGATCCACCTCGTGAGAAGGACTCTCACAAGAGGAAACCTACATGGGCTAGAGAGCTCATTCAAGATGCAGAAAGGTATGGCATTCCAGAAGAAGAACACAGAGCAAAGAAGAGAAATAGATCACATACCAGCTATGTTGCTTCACTCTATGATATTATGAACAAAGAACCTTCCAGTTATGAAGAGGCAATGGAAAAGAAAGAATGGAAGGATGCCATGGTCAAGGAATACCAATCATTAATGAAAAATGATGTTTGGGATGTAGTCCCAAGACCTGAAGGGAAGTCTGTTGTGACTTCCAAATGGATCTACAAGATCAAGCATGTTGCAGATGGTAGCATAGAGAAATACAAAGCGAGATTTGTAGCTCGTGGATTCTCACAGAAAGAAGGAATCGACTATGAAGAAATTTTTGCTCCTGTAGCCAGATACACTTCCATTAGATTAGTACTTGCTCTGGATACAATGATGAAATGGAAGATACACCAGATGGATGTCAAGACTGCTTTCTTGAATGGTGTAGTCGAGGAGGAAGTGTATGTGGAGCAGCCACTTGGTTTTGAGACACATGACAGGAAGTCATATGTGTGCAGGTTGAAGAAAGCCTTGTATGGCTTGAAGCAAGCTCCTAGGACTTGGTATGGTAGGATGGACAGTTTCCTATCTAATTTGGGATTTACCAAGAGTAAAGCGGATTCCAACCTTTACTACAAGGTTGACGAAGGCAATCCTATGATACTACTCCTGTATGTGGATGACCTGTTTGTTACAGGTAATGATAGTTTGATTGCTGATACCAAGAGGAAGCTTGCTGTCGAGTTCGAGATGAAGGACTTGGGGATGATGCACTATTTTCTAAGCATGGAGGTGTGGCAGAGTGCAGATGGGATCTTCCTTGGACAAGGGAAGTATGTAGTAGAGATCCTGAAGAGGTTCGGGATGTCGATGGACTACAAGGCCATGGCCACACCTATGGCATCGAACTTGAAGCTTCTGTGTGATGCTTCATTTGATCCGGTTGATGTCACTGTGTATCGTCAGATGATTGGGTCCTTGATGTACCTGACGAACATGAGACCAGATATCTTCTTTGCGATGAACACATTGAGCCAGTTCCTGACAGATCCCAGAGGTGTTCACCTAGTTGCTGTAAATCATATTCTGAGGTACCTGAAGGGTACAATTGATTATGGGCTCAAGTATGATGCGAATCAAAAGTTTAACCTGGAGGGTTATGTTGATTTAGATTGGGCAGGCAGTGCTACAGATAGGAAGAGCACTTCTAGGTGTTGCTTCAGTATGGGATCAGGTATGATCTCTTGGTTTAGCAGGAAGCAATCTTGCGTAGCACTAAGTACAGTCGAAGCAGAGTATGTTGCAGCTTGTTTGGATAGTTGTGAGGCAGTATGGCTCCGGAAGCCACTGTCTGAGTTATTTGATCTCCCATTGGAGGCTACTGGTATCTTTTGTGACAACCAGAGTTGTGTGAAGCTGTCTGAGAACCCGGTGTTACACGACAAGTCGAAACACATTGAGATCAAATATCACTATATCAGGGATATGGTGCAGAGAGGAGCAGTGAAGCTCTTGTATGTTGCGACTGATGAGCAGATTGCAGATGTACTGACGAAACCACTAGCCAGAGTGAAGTTCGATTACTTTAGAGAAAGGCTTGGTGTTCTTCAGATTGACGACACTTCGAGGAAGAATTGATGGACACATTTGCTGAAGCCATTCCAAGCATGGTGAGAGGAGCATCCTTCCATGGCTATGGATGTAAGCGCTGGATGATGAGCATCAAGACGATGCTCCAGTTACTGTTCGGTATATGCATCATGTTGGATGCTGGATATGATCAATTGGATCATTTATATGTATGTATGCACCATGTTGGATGCTGGATATGATCAGTTGGATCATTTATATGTATGTACGCATCATGTTGGATGCTGGGTATGATCAATTGGATCATTTATATGTATGTACGCATCATGTTGGATGCTAGATATGATCAGTTGGATCATTTATATGTATGTATGCATCATGTTGGATGTTGGATATGATCAGTTGGATCATATGTATGTATTTGTATATGTATCAGGTGGATACATTGTATGATCAGGTATATCATGTATGTTGATATGTATCAAGTATGATCAAGTGGATCATGTATTTGTATATGTATCAGGTGGATACATTGTATGATCAGGTAGATCATGTATGATGATATGTATCATGCAGATACTATGTATGCATCAGGTGGATGCATTGTATGATCAGGGTGATCATGGATGATGAGCTTCAGGATGTTTCTCCAGATGACATGTGTCAGGATGATGCAGTGATGATGATCAGGATGATCATGTGTACATCAGGATGATGTATGGTGAGTATCATGTTGATACTCTATGGCCGGGGACAGGTTGTGCAGATAAGCATATAATAGCACCCTAGGAGGTTTGCAGATTCTCTTGCTAGGTTTTTTCGCTGGCATATAATAGCTCCCTGGGAGATCTGGCAAATGCTCTTTCAAGGTTTTGCTTTGGGAGGACATATAATAGTGCCCTAGGAGGTTTGCAGATTCTCTTGCTAGGTTTTTCCGCTGGCATATAATAGCTCCCTGGGAGATCTGGCAAACGCTCTTTTGAGGTTTTGTCCTATGGCATATACACTAGTACAAAATGAGAGATAAGTGACCAGGTGACCAAAAAATTTGGTCACCATAGTTTTATCAAGGAATAAATGACCAAAATTGAGAAATTTTAAGTGAGCTAACTAAAAATGACCAAGATAAATGACCAATTTAGTCACGGGATAAGAACTAAACTAAAAATGACCAATATAAATGATCAATTTGGTCACGGGATAAGAACTAAACTAAAAATGACCACATAACAATTGATCATTTATTTGGTCATTTTTAGTTGTGTCACTCCGACAATGGAAAATTACAATTTTGACTATGAATTTGTAGAATTGACTAAATTCTAATACTGCAAATGGATTCAAAGACCCCCTTCTAACATTGCAAATGGATTCAGAGACCATTCAGAGTCCCCCTAAAAGGGGGAGATCTCTGAATCCATCTACAATGTTAGAATTTAGTAAATTGTAGACCCCCTCATGTGTCGTAGCTCGACATTATTGCATGAAGAAGATTTGCACCGCTTACATTAACAACCTTATACATAGTCTTATAAAGGGGGTTTTAAAATTACCCATATACCACATGGCAGTACTCATCATAGAGTTTCAAAGTTATGGCAAAATTTCACAACAATGCCCTTATTTGCCATCTTCCACTTTAACCATGGCAACCTTACAAACATAGGTTTCAATAGTTTAAGGCCCAAATGAAAGGTGCATTATTTCAAAGTGTAGCCAAAGTGCTTCCTTGATTATGTTAATGATTATCAATTGCATAAGATTTATAGGTTACATATCTCAACTCCATGCTTGGTTTTATGCCCTAGTTCTTGATGCATGATATGTTGAAAACCCTAGATTGATTGAAAATATTGATTAATGATGTTTTTATCTTGGCAATCTATGAAATCAACCCTAAAGACTACTTGAAATTAATTGATGCATAGGCACTCTATCTTGATTATCCTCTTTTTGACTTTTCACAATGGAGAATCACTAAAAACCATCATTTATGATTGGTGGTACCTCATTGCTGCTATAACATCCTTCATTCATCATCATTGGGCTGGTTTTACTTTTTAAAATCTTAAACTTGTTTGGGACATAAACATTAACAAACCTTAGGTTTGCCCTAGTTTTGACCTCATAATTATGACCATTTTATCAAAGGGTAAACCTCATTGTTTTGTGAGTGATGGATTGTTGGTCCATAATACACTATATTGTCTCTCATATAGTAGTAATTACTAATTATAATCAATATGGTATGTGCCTAGGCTATCTTACTAAGGAAAATAACCTTCAATCCCCCACACCCCCTATCAAAACGTTATCTTTTGGCATAGATATGTTTGATGATTTAATATCATTAATGTCGACCTTGCTTAATATACATTCATCATCAATGTAATTTGGCTTTTTAGATAATTCATATTTTACCCTAGTTGGATTATAGGAAGCCCCCCTAGGGTTATCATTAAAAACCTAAAGTGTGGGAAGTTAATGTTGTGGTGAGAATGGCATTGATCCCAGGTTATCATCGAGCTAGAACCATTGTGAACCTTGAGCCAATAAGTGCTAGTTTGTGTTATAACATTTTGGTTCCATTGTCCAGGACAAGGTTGTTTCCAATTAAGACAATCCCTTATACTTCAATACTCCTTTATGAATTTGAAACTTGAAAAGTAATCATTATTTTCACATATGGAAACTCTAGTTGAGGAGGAAGCACATCAAAAAGACTACAAGGATTTCTTCCCAAAGACTTTCCCATCATTTTGACAATCTTGAAGAAGTCTATAGAAGGGCCAAGAAGCTTTCTCAAAATTCATGCAAATTATATATATATATTTAATAGTTATATCATATTAAAATTTGTATAATCGTTATTATTATTATATTATAATATACCTAAAATAAACAACAAAAATATATAAAACAAAAACAAAATACACCAACAAAATAAAACAGAAGTATTCATTTGCATTTTGCACCCGTGGGATTTTGATGGACCAGCGAACCATTAACCCAAGCATAACCAGGCCAAAAACAAAAGCAAGCAAGAGAAATTAGGCTCCGCGGGACACAATAGCAAGTACTAGCCAAAAAGAAAATCTTTGAGCCAGCGGGCTTTTGATGGACCAACAAACCATTAACCCAAGCAAGGGCAGGGCAGGAAGAAAAGCAAGCAATAGAAATAGGGATCTGTAGGACACAATAGATAGAACTATCCAGAAAGAAAATCAAGAGAAGAGAAATGGAAAGAAAAAGAAAGAGGAGAGTCGGAGGCCCATGAGAGTGGAGTGGGACAACAGGTAAGACCTACACCTCTCCTTATTTTGATTCTTTTCAAAGGTTGTATGTCCAGTGAAACAGTATCACCCCATTCCCATCCCTTTTATATACCTGATAAAATATAGGTAACATATATTTAAGTATCAGGCATCACTTCTCGAAACATAACTATTTCACATAACGTTGTAGGGGTCAATTCAGAACCAAGAAGAAAGTCATTTCGGTGGAATTTCCCATCAGTCGATAGATGGACACCAAGTTAAATTCATTCATCCATATGCCTTTCTTGATCTCTATTGAGTAGAAGCAAAGGAGATCATGATACATTTGTTACATTAGAAAAGGTTACAACATAATATGATGTAGATTGGGATGTGTGAATATGAAAGTGCTTTCAAGGAAAAGTCGTGCATAGCCTTACGATCCAATGCAGATTCGAGGGAGATAATTTTATGGGAGACATTATTTTGAACATGTATGCAAAGTGCCGAAGAATGGAGGATGCACACCAAGTGTTTGACGAAATGAATCAACGAGATTTGTTCTCGTGGAGTGGCATGATCCTAGGCTATGCGCAGAATGAATTTTCTAGGGAGGCCTTGAAATTCTTTCGTGAGATGCAGCGCACAAGTATGAAGCCGAATCGATCTACTTTTTGTTTTCATTATACCTTTTCAGGGATTTTAGGAGTAAAATTGGTACAGTTAGAATTTTGCAGAGCTAGAGTAGCTATTGTTCTACTAAACCCCCAAAAAATACTTCAGGCCTCACATAGGTGGCCAATAATATCAACCACACTGAAACTTAGGAGACCGTATAACCTAATGCTTCTGCTACTATAAAAAATAGTCTCGGGTTTAATGAGCATCCTTTTTAGATAAAATGAAAAAATCCTACTTCCTTTGTTTTGCATGTATTAAATTATTAATAGATAAATAAGACAAATCCTTCAAGAAATATATGAGAAAGGTTCAAGATTCTAAAGCATAGTCTTATTCTTACAGAGTCACAGGCCATGATTTTTCTGTAGGGGTAAGTGAGGACGCTGAGATTCCATGACACTACCTACATTGAGAAAGGATATCAATGGAATCCATATTTTCCACAACAACATTCTTTCGTAGTCTTTCCAGATGTTCATATGACTCTATGAGCTTGAAGTCATTGAATTATTTAGGGCATAGGCAAAATAATCTTCCAGGTTATGAAATTTGGGTTTCCTTTGGAACTCTTTGAGGTTTGAAGACTCTTGGGAGTTCCATAAGGGGTGGGGAGGGTTCCCTCTTGCTGTCAACCTAAGATGAGGTATTTTGGGAGGGTTGCACGACCTCATTTCCAATGGTTGAGGTTGTGGGATTATTTGGCATTAATGCAACATAGAACTAGGCTAAGTATTTTATGCAACGACCAACTTATTACTTTGATTGTTCTTCTGAACTCCTTGAACCCATCCATCATTGGACTCATTCATGGCTTGAGTTGCTTGTCAAGCTTGAGCTCGAGGATTGTAGCTAATTGGGGCTTGGGGTGGCTGGGAATTGATCATAAGTGAGCAATTATGAATCTTATGGTTTTTTTGGCATCTAAAACAAGCATTGGGAAAATTGAGATATTGAATTAGATGTTTGATTATCCTGTCCCTTTGGATTAGGATACTCTTTCAAATCCTTGGACAAGTTAACTTTAAAACATAGTCTCTTCTAGGGTCAAGGGTTAAAGAGCACATTTTTTGGCTCATGGCATATGAAGTTGCCTAACACCTTCGAGAGGCATTGGAGGTAGGGCCAAAATTGCATGGCAGGGTCAAGAAATTCCACCTGCATAGGGAAACAGAGCTGACTCTGTTTGGTTGAGAAATACTTGAACCAATACAGCAAGGGTGTTATGACATACCTAGGGACTATGAGCAACTATGATAGCACAATGAGACAAGTGCAAGAACAAAAACATGGGAAACCATTTGGTTGGGTTGTGGGTACTTTGGCAATCAATGGGGTTCCCATATTTCTTTCACCAAAGTTCAAATCATGTCCTTTTGAGTTACATGTTTGAAAAAATACTCAGGCACTGTGTATTTTTATTACTTGTCACAAATTGTCTCATATTCCAAAGCAATAATATCAATAGAGATGTTCTCAAGACGACTATCATTACTTTGTGGTATACTTTTGGGACAAATTTACGGGGCTTCTTTGGAGAGACCATCGTTCTCCTTATCTCTACCAACAACATTGCTTTGAATTATTAGATTTGACTTTGTAATAAAGAATCCAACCTTAGGTTTGAATTGAGCCATAGATGTCTCTCAAAGGCCTTATGGTAGGTGGTGGGTTTGTGAAGGCCAACACATGAAAACTAATCAAGCAGGATAAGAGAGTAATAGTGATAGTGAAAATACTCAACAAAAAAGCTTGCACCTCAAACTCAAACGCAAACTCCTTGGCCTAATACAATTATGCATTATGTATGAGTATCATAAAGGGTTTGATCTATCTTCTAGAGATATCAACTTCAGGAAATCCTGATAAACAGTGAAGTTGATTGCAATTGCTGAAGGTTGCATGAAGATCTGCTCCTTGCTCTGGTTCTCATAAAAGAATGAGCTTGTTCCTAGACGTGTAATATGTGGTGCTTTTGATATCAACCTTTGTAGCGGCACTATAGAAACAACTTGGTCCACACAAAAATAATACACCATATTAATTGTCTAATGAATCGTCAAGACTTGGTCACCATGGTTACCAAACATATAGACTAATCATGCGCCCTTAGTCAACTTTTCTCAGTGGTCCCTTTGTCATTCCACTATTAGTGGCACCTCAAGTAGCATTCTCACATTCTCCCCCACTTGATTTATCATCATCCTCGTTGATGTAGTTCTATCGACTCCTCTAATGGAAGGGGTATTGCTGGTGAAGAGAAACTTTTGCAATTTCCACATTCCAATATGACTTTAGTACCACATACAATGGGCCTAGATCATTCCACACAATTATTTGTTCAAACATGGGTTTTTCCCAAGACTAGGCACTTTGGGCCATGTGACACTGCCTTACCTCAACCATGGGGACTTGAACAACTTATGCCTACTACAACCATATTTACACCTCTTCACTCCGAGTCTTGCCATAACTATGCCCTTAGCTACAATTATTGTTAGATATGCAACCAATTCTCTAACACTTAGACTCATGTCTAACCACTTTAAACATCCCAACAATAATTGTTTAACACTTGGACAAATTACATCAACACTTTGCTAAATATAACATTACAAGGAACAATAAAATCCATTAATTAAAGAGAACACAACACAAATGTATCTCCAACACGTAAGGTGGATGTCTTAACTTTTGTTATGAAGAATGTTACAACAACAAGAGTGTACACAAGGAAGCTTGACCACTTCCCACAACTCATTTCACAAAAGTACAATTGATTTAAGGAACTCTTGCCTTAGTCCCGCACCATTAAACTCTTGAAGCACTCACAGGTCTCCTCTTATAACACATGTTCTTCAACAATACTCTGAATGCAACTCTATTGTTCCTTGAACACTTGTTCTGGTTTCCTTTGTCCTTCATGCAAATTGCCTTAAGAATTTTGCAAATGTCTAAGTGCTTGTGCCAAACCTTAGGATTAACACTCACTTGAACTCTCTAATGATCCTCTTGATCAAATTCTTATTCTAAAGCCTAAATGCTAGGGTGACAATGATGATGTTGAAGAATACGATGATGTTGATGACAATGACGATGACGACGATGCACCCACAACTCACAATGTATACAATGATCAGGTTCAAAAATTCCTTTAAACTGTCTCATGTCACTTTAGAGATAATCACGTAGAAATGCATGCCCTGTCTTCAAGTTCGAGATGACAATTTCTCCCCTCTGTTGTTATTTGTTCAATGGTAAACTCCAAAATCAATTACTATATTTGATGCCTTTCTACACTAAAATTGGGTAGTTATAACCCCTCAAACATTAATATGTTCCTATTGTTCAATTCTTCTTTTTTCCTTCGAAGTTACTCTTTTTTGGAGGAGGTATTCTTTGCCTAATAAATCCTATCAATGTGTCCTCAGTCAAAATATGCCCCGATTTGATAAACTTAAATGCTCAAAACTGAATATTTATGGTTGATATAAGGTAAAATCATGCCCAGGTTGACCCAAAAACATTCAAACTCATGTTTTATTGCTTCCTTCGACTGGATACATGCTGCAAGTCTCTTTAATAATTTGGCTATAGGAACCTCGTAAATGTATTGTCTCTTAGACTTTGCTTCAAGTTTTCTTAGAAAGAGTATGATGAAGGCTGCCCCTTCAAACAATTGATGCTTTGAGGGTGTGATTGTTTCTGCTTTGTGGTTGTTAGTTATAGGTCTCTTCTCCAATTGTACTAAGATACACCACAGGAAAATTCATACTATAGGGCAGCCATGTCATTCGAACCTATTTCATGTTCAACATTTTCAACATCCATAGTTGCAAGGAATCTAGTAAAGCATACAGCATAAACCTACTGTCACAAAAAAATATATATTGTTGTTCCAAAGAGGAAAATATTCCTCACCAAAACTATCAATATAATTTTAGAAAAATGTGTTAAATTTCAAAAAAAATGTCCCTTCCATCACTTAAGAATTGACAATGTACAATCTGCATCATCAATAAAAATCCAAGACAAAACCACCATGAGTCACTACAGCGAATTCGGGTTCCAATGATAAACCACACTTAATCCATCAGCTTGATGGACAACTAAGCCACACAGATATAAGCAATGCCAATAAAGGCATGGACAATAGTTTGCCTGATTTGGATTTGAACACTAAAGCATATTCCCTTCAGTTTCAGAAGCATCTTACATTAGGCATCGATATACATAACCACACTTGTCATATTTGGTGTCTAATGGTTTGGAGTTTTGATGTACATAAATATATAGGTATATATACATACTTATGTGTGTGTGTATAATTTTGCATTTTTTATGCATTTTTTTGTAAACCGGTTCATTGGTCAGTTTCAGCTCCGATTCTGGTCTGAACTGACCCTCAACCAATTCTAGTTCCAACTTTTAAAGCAATGGGAAGAACCCTAGGGACTGCAATAATAGATTAAGACGTCAAAACAATGTGAACAAAGTAAACATTATAAAGTCAAATGCTCTTCTCCTCTTCTATGCCCTCTTCTGGCTCAGCATCTTCTCATTTTACAGTTGCCTCTTCTTCTAAGCCTAATATATCTAATCTAAGATTGAAGGAAAAAGTCCTAATTAAAGCTATGATCATAAAAAAACTAAGGTTCACTCAAATGAATTTGAAAATGACTCCAAGAAACCATATGAAAAAATTGGATGGGACTTCATCCACAACATGTTGGATTGGTTGGGGGTTTGATTCATTTTATTAGCAGACAGTGGCATCCCTTTTCTTGCAGGCATTGGCTAGAGTTAATTTGAATGGTGTGATGTCTGGCCGTATTTATTCGAACTTCCCTATTCAACAAGGTTTCCCCCTTACTCCTTATATGTATGCCATTATAGCAGATGCCCTAGGTTATTTGTTGGAGGCTTCTAGAATACAAGGGAAAATTAGAGGTATCTCAGTCAGGTGGTACCCAGCTTCTTAATATTTACTCTGTGGATGACTTGGCCTTAACATCTTAATTGACTCAATAATCAATGGAGGGTATTCTTGTATGTCCATACACCTTTGCAAAAGAGGCAGGAGCAATTATTAAGTAGGAGAAAACAAAGGCCTTTCGTCTTAGCCTATTCAGTCGCACTGCTCTATTCAACAAGATTTCCCCCTTGCTCCTTATATGTATGTCATTACAGCAAATGCCCTGGGTTATTTTTCAGAAACTACTAAAATGGAAGGGCAAATTTGAGGTATATCTTAGTGTGGTGGTAACCAGCTTCTTAATGTCCACTGTGTGGATGATTTGGCCTTAACATCTGAATTGACTCAATAAATTGAGGGTACTCTTTTATGTCTATACACCTTTGCAAAAGCGACAGGAGAAATTGTTAGCGAGGAGAAAATAGAGGCCTTTTTCGTGGGTCAGGATGACCCCCCCCTCAATTTGGAAAGATCTTTAGATACTTGGGAATACCTTTTGGTGTGCCAATTTCTCTCGTTGATCAGTGGAGATGGATCATGGCCATGTTTCAAAAGAGACTTCAGTCTTGGAATCACCATGATCTTCCTCTTGCAGGAAAGGTAATAGTGGTTGACAGGATCTTGGCATATTGGAGACATCCTGTCTGTACAACATATAGATTGTTGGAGTGCATTTGCAAAAGTTTTCTTTGGGGAAAGCAAGGTGGGGAAAAATGGTCCTTCTGGTGGCTTGGGATGTTTGTACACTACCAAACGACCAATGGGGTTTGGGGCTTCCTAACATAAGAACGCAATGGGAAATTCTTGCAAGTAAATTGGTGGTGTGTGCAGTAGAGAGGGATGCCCGTTGGAAAATCTCTGTTTAGCAACAGATTCAGCAAGCTCAACACATTCAAGGTATTAAATTCCCTTTCCAGTTCTGTGAAATAATTGGGATTGTGCAAACCTTCATGATTGCAAGGTTTTCCCCACTTAATAAAGTGTGAGTACTTGGCAGGGTGTGTCTTTTTCTTACTTGGTAGCTTAAGGGAACCCCATAATGCTTGAGACCTTGTGACAAGGTTGACTTGGACATTTTTGTCTTCTAATAGGCAAGTCAGTCTTTCACCTAAGTTTGCTGGCAAAAGATTGGCAAAGAAAGGATTATTTTTTGGAACAATTTATGAGATCAGGAGCACCAACAGTGGTTTACCCAGTGGGATCTTAGCTGGACTTAAAAGCTCAATGGTTCAAACAATATGATCCCTGTTGATTGCCTTTTAAAATGCAGTTGCATGGATTTGGACCATTTTGAAGGGAACAGACATGGAGGAACAGTAAGCCCTTTTACATTTGTAGAACGAAGGATCTTTATAATATGGTGAGACACACTTCTGACAATGGAATTTGTTTGAAAAAATGTGGTGGGTGAAGGGCCCTATGGCGGCACATTCATTGTGGATATGCCAATGCATTGGAAAATCACATTGTTCTTTCAAACACAAGATTTGGGGATGGCCTCTGCCCAAGCAAGAGTTAGTTGTCAAGCGTAGGCTTCTTAAGATTGGTGTGATAGATGTCGTGTGTGTTCTATGTGGCAAGGATGAAACGATGGAACATGTTTATTTGTTATGTCTAGCTACAAAGTTGTTTTTGTCATGGTTTCAATTTGAGTATCATTTCTTCTTCACTGCCCCACTCTCGTGGAAGGGTTCCCTTCTAGGAGACACTTCAACGATTAGGGGGACATTTGCAAATCCTTGTAGCACTCAATAGTGGCTTCCTATTTGTTGTCTTTGGAAACATCGATGTAAAATTACCCTCCAAGAGGATCTATCCCCATTTATTGTAGGGTATTTGAGTAGGCTATGCTTTTGAAAGTCAAACTTAGTGTCTTTAGTCGTGATGTCGAGTCCCTTTCTATTGGTGTGCAATAGCATAAGCTTGATTTTTTGGATTTTTAGGGCAAGAATCCCTCGGTACTCCTGTTGTTCATGTGATGTAACTCTCTAACATATGATGTACTTATTTCTTCCATTAAGTAATATAAGTAGCATTTCAAAAACAAAATCTACATCAAAAGAAAAGATGAAAGGCCAAATACTAGTAGATAAGCAAACGTTTGAAAAAGAAGCAGCTATCAATGCATTGTGAGAAATAATCCATATGCACAGTGAGGCTCGACCTTCAGAGGAAATTGGGGGGAAAACTTGACGATACAAACTTAATCAACACCAAACAAGGGGATTACTCCAAGGAAAGTTGTTGTCACCAAAGCTCATTTAATTGACAATTTCTCAATTGATTGCATTTTTTAAAAGACTCCCAAAATATTAAATATCTCAAAATATATTAAATAGTAGGAGAGGAAGATGTATGTTATGTAACTCTTCAGTATCTAATCAATAATTTGTGAATCCTGATCGCATCACCTTATTAAAGGGTTCTACTTGTTACCCCCCATTTTGTATGGGTGTCAAAGTGTGATTTTGATGACACTCTTGAAGGGGTGACATTGTTCATTTTGGTTGTTCATTCCCATGATTTGATGATGCCATAGTGATGATATGCACTGTTTGAAGCATGCTGGGTGTGTTCTAGGCATAAAGGCTACCTTGATCTTCAATTGTGGAGTCTGGACACATAACAGAGGTAAAGTTCCACCTGATAAGTAGGAACAGAAAAAAAGCTTGCAAATCTGGGTCAATTTGAGAGTGAAGGAAGAATAATCAACAGTAAAAAAGTGGTAAAAGAGGCCATTCCTGGGTTTGCTTTAAACATTTCCAGGTATATACGAGCTTTGTCATGTCCTCCTAAATTGATGAGCAACAATAAAAGTGAACTCTAGGCCCTTTTCCCACCTCCAAACTACATTATACAGCATTCTGAGCAAAATATATGGTGACAACAGACCTGAATTCAAAGGTCTGGGAAGTTATAAGGAAATTATGGGCATGCATGTGAATAAATTTTAGAATATGCTTCTTGGTGTGAGAAATGTGCTTATTGCATCAGTTGTTATGTCACATAAGTAACAGAGAAGTAGATGGTAGAGTACCTTTTGTTCAGAATATAGTGTGAAAAAGTACTTTCGGTATTAAAACACAGTGAGACAAGATGCAGGCTCAGGCACAAATTCCAGGTCAGGTGTCTGCTCAAGCTGGAGGACAGCTGGCTGAGCAGGCTCAGGCACAGATTCCAGGTCAAGTGTCTGCTCAAGCTAGAGGATAGCTGGCTGATTTGGCACAACAAAATGGAAACAGTTTATCATCACAAACATCAAATATGGGAGGCATACGAAGGTCATGGCATATGGAGTTTACGGACACTAATATATATCAACTGTGACAATTTATCACAGAGAATATGTAAGTTTTGAAAGGCCTTTTAATATTGATTCTTTGCAACAGTAACATCTATGTACTATTTGGAAGTTTGTCATTTTTATGTAATTAAAAAAAAAAGTTCTGAGTGTTTGAGCTAAGAAAATCAAACTTTGCTTCATGTAGAGAAATTTGTTAACCTTCAAGCAGTTATATTCACGCACCAGAGCTCCTAGTAGGCACTGCAAAACCCAGTAATTTATCATGACTTTTTATCTAATAGTATGCTTGGTTGAATAATGTTGTCTATAAATGATTGCATTTTACTCAATTTCATGGGACAATTTGGACAATCAGGAACATTCTTGTATGCTTTCCTTTTTTCGCCAAAGGTGTTTTGGGTGAGAGCCAAAACAATTTTGGTTTGAGGGGATGATTGCCCCACACAAAACTTCCCTTAATTGTCCAATTTATAGATGTGATGAATGCAAGGTGCGGAGTCCATTATTATATGAATATTTTCATATCTTTGGATTCTATAATTTTTCTCTTAAAATGCAGTTTCATAAGTACATTTTGGTTCATGAGTTTAATTTTAATTTTTATTTGTGTTGTCAGCTTGCATGTATTTCATGGGCCAATTTCTTTAGAATGGCAACAACGGCTGCCCAACCTTGTGAGGTGCTTGGAGGAAGCTCTATTCAAGGAGGCTGCTTCAAAGGTATATAATACTTGGAAGCCATTTTGTAAATCCATTGCTTGAGGGTTTGCTCAGTATTCAACTGATTTTTTTGAATTCTACGTTTAGTCATTTTACAACTAGAAAAATGCTCTTCTTGAGTAGGATAAGTATTTTATGCTGATTTGCTACCATCTTTACCTATCTTTGAAATTGAATGTCCAATTTTTTACCTGTGGAAGCAAATATCTATCACCCGAATTATTGTTGAACTGAAGTTTGTGACATTCTTATGAATTATGTTATCAGGAAGAATACATGAACTTGAGCACTTTGGAGCGTCGTTTGACCACTTTGATGAAACGGTTTCAACATAATCGTAACCAGAATCTTAGTCATCACAATCCTCATGTTGGAACAATGATACCAACTCCAGGATTGCAACAAAGTGGAAATGTAAGTGCAATGATTCCTACTCCAGGTACTGATATTTCTATCGTTAATGGTCCTGGCACAAGCACTGCAGTCCCCAACACAGTTGGTATGGGAAACATACTACCAAATACTAATGAAAATGTTAGTTTATTACAAGGTAACTCATTACTGGCAGCAGATAATAACTCAAGAAAAATGATGCCTACCCCTGGCCTCAGCAACAATGCTTTCCCTATTTCTGGTGACAATATGTCTTCTCTCCCGGGACCTTTAAATAATGCATTCCAGTCCCAGCAAAGTATTTCCACAGGTACAAGCAGCATGATGCCTACAATGGGTTTGGCAAGATTTGGAAGTCAGATGATTCCAACACCTGGACTAAATACTCCACATTCTATGCTCATGAGTTCTACATGCTCTGGTGGATTGAGTCACTCTAATGTTTATGCTGTGACAGCTGCTCAACAGCACCAGTTGCAACATCAAAAATAGCAACAACAGAAACTACTGCATATGCAGCAGCAACAAATGCAATTTAGTGGAGGGAAAAACAGCCGCATTTATCATAACATGAATGGTCAGATGGGTGGTACAATGGGCATCAACATGCCACAGAAAAATTCTTCATATGGGCTATTAAATGGAGGCATGAATAACGGGATGCAGCTTTTGAGTGGCAATCAACATTTTGTGAATGGAACTACCCCACATCCTAACACAGGAAGCTACCTGACTCCTTCCCGATTTAGCAATCTACAAATTCCTTCTCAACAGCATGTTCAAAGGCAGCGGCATTTAGTGCAACGTGAGTGTGTCTTTGTCTTGCTCTATTAGTTTTCTGCATATATTTTGTTTTCAGTAAAATTATTTGAACTTGATCAATTTTTTTTTTAGGTTTTGATTTCTTATATTCTGTAATTCTGATATAAAGACATCATTTTATTGTTGTTTACAAGCAGCATTGTCTCATCAAATGAGTGATAGATATGCAATGAATGCGGCTGATCTTGCTGGGGCAGGAAACTTATATAATCATGTAACATCCGATGGAGTTTCAGCTATAAGTAACTTCAATTCAAACTCTTTAGGGTTACAATAAAAATGACTGTTGGCCCTGGTTTATCCCCTCAACAATCAAACTTGCACACACAGCAGCAGGTCCAACAGCACAAGTCTCAGGGTCTTGATCATTCTCCGTAAAGAAATTTTCAATTGCCAAGGGCTAAATTAATTCAGCAATATTCACAACAGCTGGAACAACCACACCAGCAAAACACGCAACATCAACCTCACCAACAACAGCAGTATCAAAAACAACATCACAATCATCTACAAAATCAACAGAGTCGACATCAACAACCATTATTGTTAAAGAGTGAGTATGTACAGCAGAACCAGTTGACTTCAAAATTGTCTAGCTAGAAACAATTGGTCATTGGTTTGCAGCCCCAAAATGAAGCATTGCAGCATCATACTATTCCACAAGCCTCAAATGAACAACTGCAGCCATAGGTCACTGGTGCACAAATGCAGCCATCTTAGTCTGGAGGACTGCTGATGCATCAAGACTCACCTAATAGTCAGTTGTTGTGCCATCAACGATCTCAACTATCACAGCAGCAGCAGGTACCATCACCACAACAGCAACAACAAAGCCAGTCACAAAATGATTCAAATAGTTTTCCAATTGAAGTACAACCAAAGGCTGTGTTGCAAGGATTGCAGGAGTCACAATCCAAGGAGAAATTTTAGGTACCAAAGCAGGTTGCACACTCAGAAGATCACCGACAGTTACAACACGAAGTTGAACAAAGTATGGAAATTCATGATGATGCTCATAATGCTGAGCAGCCACATCAATCAACTGTAAGTGGAACAGTGTCAACTGCAACAAATCAAACCAGAGTTGAAACATCATCTGGAGCCACTATATCAACTGGACAACCAAGCACCATTGTTGAGTCATGACAACAACAATATGTCAAACAACAACGTTGGTTGCTCTTTTTGCATCATGCTAGTAAATGTTCAGGTCCTGAAGGCCAATTCCAAATGATACATTGTTCAACCGCACAGCAGTTATGGGCACACATTACAAAGTGTTGTGATCCTGAATGTACTTATCTTAGGTGTCATGCATCTAGGACTCTTCTACGGCATGGACCATCAAAATTGTCGTGACTTACATTGTCATGTTTGTGGTCCGGTTTGGCAAATCATATTGCAACAGCGGCTGGGATATGTTCAATCATCAAACTCAAGAGAGACAGGTCTCACAAATGGCGTGAGAAAATTTTCCAATGCTACAAATAGAGTTGAGACCAATGTAACTCTGCCATCAAAATCTGGAAATTCTGTTGAAGAAGAAGCTCAAATTCTGCAATCTCCTCTCAAGAAAGCAAAGATTGAGCCTTTCTCGCCAAGTTGTGCATTGACACAAGTTGAAACTTCACAGGAATCTACCCCAACTTCGAGCAAGACACAGATAGCCTTCCAGGTGCAGCCTCAAGTCTCCCAGCAGATTGGACAGTGCCCATCTGCAATAAAATATTAAATAGCCAACTCTGCAAGAGTAGATCCCACACCCATGAAAATAGAGCCGGCTAGGAGTTTGACCCAAAGTATTTCTCAGAAATCTTCTGAGTTAAAAAAAGATGTTGTAGTTGAGCATGATCAGTCATTGTGTCAAGCAATGAAGCCCGAGCCTTCTTTTGTTTCTATAACCAAAATCCCTTTGCAGGATAAACAAGAAGTTGTGTCAGCTAAGAAAGAATATGTACTGGTCAAACCTGAATCTGGACAGTTTAAACAAGAAGTCACAACAGCAGTACTCCCACCTGATAATTCAGCAGCATCAAAATTGGGAAAACCAAAAATCAAAGGTGTTTCGCTGACTGAACTGTTCACACCAGAGCAAATTAGGGAGCATATTAGAGGGCTGCGTCAGTGGGTTGGTCAGGTCAATTTACACTTTACAGCTCTTAGGGGTTGTTGCAGATGTTCCTTCTAAATTCCTATGCATTTGTGGACTAACATTCCATCTGTTTATGTTTAAAATAATGTGCATGTGGAACAAATTCACCTTTACACAAACAATGCATTGTCTAAAAATACTAACTATAATAAGTTTTCTTGAGGCTGTGGTACTATTGCTGATGTTTGACTGTTGCATTTGCATGTGACCTTGATTGGTGTTTGGCAGGTTTGTGCTTGACTTATTTATGCATTTCCTGGCAGGAAGGATTCTTCTCATCCCACCTTCTCCTCTTTGTGTTCTCTCATCTTTAATTTGCTTCACATTCTACCACACTTTTAACCATTTCCAAAATTTGATAGGACGTGTTATTAGTTTTTAAACTTGGTTTCTGGCAGTTTTCTCTAAGAGGGCATCATTCTGCTCATCGATGTCCCTAATTGGTTGCATTCTTTTCACTGCCTCAATTTTGTCCTCAATTTTTTTTCTCCGCCTTTCTTCTTACTTTAATAGGATGTGTCTCCAGTTTACAAGATCATTTATATATTTCTTACTTGAATTGTTTTAGTGCTTTGTATGATAGTCTGATGAAACCAAAAGAAATAAAAGAACATACTAGATGTTGGAAAAGAGAAAATACAAGCAGTCCAACTGCGTTGCATAGGATTTCACCAATATGTTATCTCACCTTGAGCCTTGGAAATCAAAATTACTCATGGCATAAACAGGTTCCGCTTTTATATCATATAGTAGCTGAACATGCTTTGAAGCATACAATGACATGATGATCAACATAGACACATGTCTGGATCAAGAATGATACCCTAAAAGATACAGAAGCAACTATGTTTATGCGAGTCTTCTATAAAGCCAATTGACAGTATGTAATACTTGCTGATGTATTTAAGTTGAAACATGTTCATCTTGTAGGGAGGATACATCATCATCTCCTTCAAACGATTATTTTTCTTGTAAATGAAACTTTGATTAATTAAAAATATTAGCAGCTTACAAACATGAAGTTACCCCCGATGTCCTATGGTGCTTACACCCTGAATTATACAAACGGGAGTCTTTCATTAAATCTAATGGATAGTACGTAACACTTTCTGGTGTATTTAAGTTGAAAAATGATTCATCTTGTAGGGATATATCATGTCCTTCAAATTATTATTTTTCCTTCAAATGATACTTTGATTAATGAAAAATATACGTAAAGTTTCCCCTGATGTCCTGTGGTGCTTACACCCTGAATATATACAGAGGAGAGCCACATACTAGAAATCCTGATCCACCACTCAGCAGGGTCACTGAACATTCACAAAATGGACCCTTTTAAAAATCATAATACAAAAGTTACCCACGATTATTTTTCTTGTAAATGAAGCTTTGATTAATTAAAAATATTAGCAACTTACAAACATGAAGTTACCCCCGATGTCCTGTGGTGCTTACACCCTGAATTATACAAACGGGAGTCTTTCATTAAAGCTAATGGATAGTACGTAACACTTGCTGGTATATTTAAGTTGAAAAATGATTCATCTTGTAGGGATATATCATGTCCTTCAAATTATTATTTTTCCTTCAAATGATACTTTGATTAATGAAAAATATACGTAAAGTTTCCCCTAATGTCCTGTGGTGCTTACACCCTGAATATATACAGAGGAGAGCCACATAATAGAAATCCTGATCCACCACTCAACAGGGTCACTGAACATTCACAAAATGGACCCTTTTAAAAATCATAATACAAAAGTTACCCATGATTATTTTTCTTGTAAATGAAGCTTTGATTAATTAAAAATATTAGCAGCTTACAAACATGAAGTTACCCCTGATGTCTTGTGGTGCTTACACCCTGAATATATATAGAGGAGAGCCACATACTAGAAATCCTGATCCACCACTCAGCAGGGTCACTGAACATTCACAAAATGGACCCTTTTAAAAATCATAATACAAAAGTTACCCACGATTATTTTTCTTGTAAATGAAGCTTTGATTAATTAAAAATATTAGCAACTTACAAACATGAAGTTACCCCCGATGTCCTGTGGTGCTTACACCCTGAATTATACAAACGGGAGTCTTTCATTAAAGCTAATGGATAGTACGTAACACTTGCTGGTATATTTAAGTTGAAAAATGATTCATCTTGTAGGGATATATCATGTCCTTCAAATTATTATTTTTCCTTCAAATGATACTTTGATTAATGAAAAATATACGTAAAGTTTCCCCTGATGTCCTGTGGTGCTTACACCCTGAATATATACAGAGGAGAGCCACATAATAGAAATCCTGATCCACCACTCAGCAGGGTCACTGAACATTCACAAAATGGACCCTTTTAAAAATCATAATACAAAAGTTACCCATGATTATTTTTCTTGTAAATGAAGCTTTGATTAATTAAAAATATTAGCAGCTTACAAACATGAAGTTACCCCCGATGTCTTGTGGTGCTTACACCCTGAACATATACAGAGGAGAGCCACATACTAGAAATCCTGATCCACCACTCAACAGGGTCACTGAACATTCACAAAATGGACCCTTTTAAAAATCATAATACAAAAGTTACCCAAAAATGGGACTGAAGTTTCTCATGCTATATTACCTAGTAATATGTTATTGCAACCATGTTAACTTTAATACATATTATATTAACATTGAAGCTTGTTGTTTTCTCCTCCAATAAATCAGAGTTGGAATATGGTTTGTATGTCATGTCTTTTCTTTTGCATGCAAAATCTCAGCTGTAATATGGTTTTATAAGATTTGAGGATTATAATTTTTTAGGTCTTGTTGCTTGATTCAGATGAGTTGAGCGGTTAGATACATCCAAGTTTAAATGTAACATTTTCTGAGTTCATTTTGCAGAAGTTGCTAAGGGTGGCAGTATCATAATCCATAGTTGTGACATAATTTATTTTTTCTAGTAGGATGCTTTTGATTTGTGCTTTATTTTTGAGTAATATCATTCCTTGTTCTTTCAACTTATTTGACATGACAACACATGATATGTGTACGTGCCACTGTAAATAGGTATTCTATATTTACTGAGAATCTTGTTGATAATTTTTATGACAGAGCAAAGCAAAGGTTGAAAAGAACCAGGCCATGGAAAATGAAATGAGTGAGAATTCATGTCAATTGTGTGTAGTGGAGAAACTTACATTTGAGCCACCTCCTATTTTGCAGAAACTTAAATTTGAGCCACCTCCTATTTTGCAAAAACTTACATTTGAGCCACCTCCTATTTATTGCACACCATGTGGGGTTCGCATAAAACGAAATGCCATGTATTATACCATGGGAAGTGGTGAGACACGCCATTATTTTTGCATGCCTTGTTATAATGAAGACCGAGGTGACACTGTTGAGGTAGATGGATTCTCTTTTTCGAAGTCAAGGCTAGAGAAGATGAAGAATGATGAAGAAACAGAAGAGGCGGTAATCACATGGATGCGTATGGATGCGTATGGCACTGAATTCCCCACTCTTATTCCTTTGATGGATCCTTCTCTTTTGTAAGCTAATGTAAGCATGCTCAATCCTTAGGCCTTCCACATAAAATAAAACCTAGAGGTTGGTCCATTTATCAATTCAACAAATGATGTTGAAGACCCTCAATAGTGAAGGTATGCAAGAGAACTCTTGCAGATCCTTTCATCCTATTTATTCATATTGTGAGAGCAGCACTGCAAATCCATTGAACCTTAGTGAAAGGTAACCTAGTGATCATAGACTTCAAGAGAACCGCATTTGCCTATGATGCAACAACCACCACATTATAAGATGGATTGCAATCACATTTCAGATTGCATTTCTTTCGATTGTTGTGGTTATTTGAAGAGCTAAGCTCCATTGCTTGGTACTTTCATTATTTGATAAATATTGGTTGAATATATACAACCATGGCATAAAAAGAATCTTAGAAAGTGGTGCTTGAAAGTGACTTAATTGTATGTTAACCTTGCACAGTGTGCAGTCTAATTTTAACTTAATTGTGTGTTAACCTTTCACAGTGTGCAGTCTTATTCTAATTTAATATATTTTCATTTTTGTAGCAATTCTTGATATAATTTTTAGCTGGAAAGCAAGAAAAGATATGAAATTCAGACATATCCTAAGATATATATTGAAGGATGGTCATCATTCTTCCAGCTTGTTATGTCCATACCTGGGAGAATCCTACTGGTCTTGTCAAAACCTTCTAGAACTTTTCCAGCCGTTGGAATTTCCCTTCATTGTATATCTTGGTCGTTGCAATATATTTGTTTCCTAATGCACTTGCGGCAGTTATGTTCATGTTTCCCATGCTAAAGCGGTCTATTGAAAGGTCAAACTAGTGCATTTGTACTATTCAAACTGGTGCATTTGTACTATTCTGACAAGTGCTTAAAAATGTCTTATCAATGTTTATAGCATGAATCCGACACACTTTCTGATCGCTGCTTATTCGGTGAAGCTAAGGTATATCTTGTTTAATAGTGTTTTTCAAACATTGGACTGCATTGTTTTAACATATTGCTAATCTTCCACTTGTCACAAGACTACATTCTGAAATGCCTAGACTGTTCCTTCACTCAAAAAATATGGTTTGTAAAAATTTCAGTTATTCATAACTTTGTATTTACATGTAGACTCTGGCTTGGTGTATCCAATGTTAATATCTCACTCCTTACATTTTATTCTCATATCAATCCATAAGGAATTCTATTTAAGGGTGCTAGCTCAATGGTAGAGCACCTGCCTTATAGGTAGGAGGTTGGTGGTTCGATTCCACTGTGCCCTATTTATATTCTGAAACCACTAAAAAGAGATAAATGACTAAAAAAATGACCAAAATTTGCATATAAACGACCACCATTACAACAAGAGAGATAAGTGACCAAACAAATGACCAAAATATGCATATAAATGACCACTTTTGAGTTGGAGATCGCTGATAGCAAATTAGCGATCATTTATCACGTGACCATTAATGACCAAATATATTACCAAATTAATGACCAAATATATGACCACAAGATAAGCTATAAATGACCAAGCTAAATATGACCACATTTTTGGTCGCGTGATATATGGCCACTAATTTGCTACCAGTGGTCACCAACTCAAAAGTGGTCATTTATATGTGGATTTTGGTCATATTTTTGGTCACTTATCTCTCATTTTGTACTAGTGATAATAGCGCCCTGGGAGATCCGATAGGTTGGGATGTGTTCTTGTAATAAGTCCTGGGATGCTCTTTCGAGCTTTTGCCATGACCACATATAATAGCGCCCTAGGAGATCCGATAGGTTGAGTTGTGTGCTCGTAATCAGTCCTGGGATTCTATTTCAAGGTTTTGTGGTGGGGTCACATGTAATAGCTCCCTGGGAGATCCGATAGGTTGGGTTGTGTGCCCATAATAAGTCCTGGGATGCTCTTGTGAGGTTTTGTGACACACATAATAAGTCCTGAGGATTCCACAATATGGCCAGTGATGATGAAGACCTGCAGGTGGTGGGCCTACTCCCAGTATGAAAAAGGACTGGCTGTGTAGAACTTCCTATGACAAGTAGATTCAGAGATTGATTGAGATAGCAGCAGCAATGATGATGACGATGATTCAAGGACGATGATTCGCTGATGATGATCCAGAGAAGAAGACTTGTGCTAGCAGATCTGTGTCGAGAAATACCTTCCTAGTTAAGAGGGAGTGTTGATGTATATGTAACTTTGGAATGTATTTCATTTATGTATATTGTACTCCTATAGAGATGTGTTATTCCTCTATAAGGAAGTGTCGTCATTTGTATTGACAAGTGTCGCAAGTGTCGTAACTTGCCGATGGGTTATTAGACCACCATGTGTGGGGTCGGCCTTGATTAAGTTAACCATGGGTCATTATGCTAAGCTAGACAAGTCGGCCCCATAAGTTTATTGGACAGTCAAGACAAGTATAAATAGATATCGGGAGATCTCTATTTTTATCATCTCATTATCTCACTCTACATCACTCAGAAAGTGGCGCACATGTGAGGAGGAGGATCAGCTGTTAGGAGGGGACTATCTCTGTGTACTTGGGTTATACTTTGGTTGTATTATTGCTCTATCTATCTCTAAGGAAGTTGTGGGGTTTTTCACCTTTGGGTCTTCCCCACGGAAACTCTGTGTGTCCATTGTCTCTTATGTTTGCATCTTGTGATGATTGATTGCTTGCTATGATTGATATGCATTGATATACTATACATGTTATTCTCTCAGTAAAGATACCAGAGTATATTGAATTAATGCTCGAAAATTAACAAGTTTTAATTACTGATTTTTTGTCTATCTTACATGACGATGCTATACAAAACCTAAACTAGTTCCCGCAATGCAACCTAGAGTGGAAAAAGGGCATGGTGAACCACAAAGGGGAGAGTCTTAAAGTCGTGAAATTCGTCGTAGCCTTTGGATTTATTTAGCTTTCTAACGTGAGTTAAGTTAAGTTAAATTTATCTAGGATTTATGTCTATGTGGCTTTTGAGTAAAGCAGGATAACTATTGTTATTGGAATACATAGGTATATGTATCTCCTAATATACATATATATATATATGTGTGTGTTTTTAAATAAGATGTTATAAAATTTTGGAAACACATATATTTTATCTATATATGTATGATTGTGTATGTTTATGGGGAAATGTATATATAGTTTTATTTATCTGTTGATGCTTTTAAATAAGCATATAGAAATGAATATTTTATTCATGTGTATGTTTTTTTTTTATATATGTAGAAATCCATATATTTTATCGAAATATATGTGTGTGTGTGTGTTTTTATTGTAATTTCATTTGCAATTATAGATATAGGGTAAATGGAACGTGTGTTTTGATGAGACAAAATACATACATTTTAGCTACATGCTTATGCTAGTATATAATTAATAGAAATGCATATATTTTCATTTTTTTCATGCTTCTATAAAAATGCATATTTTGATGGAGAGTCATGTTTTTTATGAAAAAGGAGAGATATATATGAGAAGAAAAAAAATATGGTATATATTTTTATATATGATATTTTTAACCTAGGTTTTTTGAGGGAGCTGCGTGGTAGTTTTGGGGGACAGGCATGGGAATCCAAAACCCATCCTTTCCTATTCATTTGTTTGGTTTGGCAAAAACGTTCTAGCATCTCTAGCTTGTTCATTTGAATTAAGGGAAAACGTTTTTAATCTTGGTAATGTTCATTGGAATGAAAAACACCTTTGCATATCTCTGTTTCTCCACTGAAGGGTTTGGTAAAACATTTTTGCAGCTCTATGTAATGATCTCGAGTCTGAAAAACGCCTTCGCATATCTCTGTTTCTCCATTGAAGGGTATGGGAAAACGTTTTTGCAGCTCTCTGTAATTACTCTCTGTAATTATCTTCAATCTGAAAAACGCCTTGGCAGTCTCTATATGGGTCATGGTTTGAATGACCACTTTTTTTGCAACTCCGTAATTCTTCTCTGAATGGATTGGCAAACGTTTTTAATCTCTGAAATGTTCTCTGAGTTTGAAGACGCCTTTGGCACCTCTGTTTGATACATTGCATTATTAAAAACGTTTTCTGAGTTATGGTATTGGAGAACCACGATTTTGGAACCTTTGTTTGATACATTGCATTATTAAAAACGTTTTCTGAGTCATGGTATTGGAGAACCACGATTTTGGAACCTCTTTTTGATACATTGCATTATTAAAAACGTTTTCTGAGTTATGGTATTGAAGAACCACGATTTTGGAACCTCCGTTTGATACATTGCATTATTAAAAACGTTTTATGATTTATGGTATTGGAGAACCACGATTTTGGAACCTCTGTTTGATACATTGCATTATTAAAAACGTTTTCTGAGTTATGGTATTGGAGAACCACGTTTTTGGAACCTCTATTTGATACATTGCATTATTAGAAACGTTGTCTGAGTCATGGCATTGGAGAACCACGGTTTTGGAACCTCTGTATGATGCATTGCATTAATAAAAACGTTTTTTGAGGCTCTATAATAATTTTATGTGGCATGAACTCTTGTTTTGGTTGCTGCGTGGAGCCTGGAAGAGCATTGAGGCTCTGTAATAATTTTTATGTGGCATGCATTCTTGTTTTGGTTGCTGCGTGAATGCTGGAAGAGCAAAGATGCTCTGCATCTTTAATGTCTATGTATCTTATTTGTTTATTTTGGTTAAACTTTGTTTTCTATTTAATGCATATTGTATATCGAGTTTACAAATTTGGGCATGTGGAATGCATTGTTCCATTGAAGTTCCAATAGAAATGGATTTAAATTAATTGCTACCGGCGTTGGTATGGACACTCAGTGACAGTGTGAATGTTGTAGAGTGATGTAACTTTCTTGTGTGTGCCATCGAATTTTGATCACTCTATTGGGACCCTTGTATGAGTGTATGCGGCCAGTTTGGAAGAAATCATTTGCTCTAAAATCTTTTATATGTGCCTGCGATAGCATGAATGCCTTAGATAGCATTATTTGTAGCATTGTTTGCATGATGGAATATGTTTATATATATATATATATATATATATGATGCTAGTGGAATAGCAATTATGTTTGATGTATAATGCATTGGTGTGCATGTCAAATGCATTGATTTTGTATGCATTGATCAAGTTTACATACACATAATAATTAATGCTTGTATCATATCACTGCATGTTGAATGCTTTGGAACGAATATGAATTGGTATGTTGCATTGGTTTCATTTCATATATACATAAAAGAGGCTTGTATTGGATGAACGCTTTTTCCTTGCATGCTAAAGCTTACTTACCCGTACTTATTACATATTGAAATGTATTTGAAAGTATTGAATTCTTTGGAATGAACATGCATTGACTAAATTTACATATATAAAATTAATGTCGGTATCACATAATATCCTTTGGTTGCATGTCGAATGCTTTTTCTTATGTTTCACATACATATTCATGATATTGGTATTACATTATGTCTATTGGTTGCATGTTGAATGCATAGGATTGCATGTCGAATGCATGGGAATTGTTACTTGTTCATATTCATGATATATGTGTTATATTATGTCTATTGATTGCATGTCGAATGCATAGGATTGCATGCTGAATGCATGGGAAAAGTTACATATACATAGTCGTGATATTTGTATCACATTATATCTTTCGATTACATGTCGAGTGCTGTGAGTGCATGTCGAATTGTTTTGGTGGCTTGTCGAATGCATTGGTTATATTACATATAGGATGAATGTCGTGAACCGAAATCGGTAAACACTTGCATATGCCATGAGACATAGAAAATCAAGTCTGGAGTATAGACTTGGGCCCACAGAGAACAACACCACAACTATGCAAGAGGTTAGGACACGAGAGGTGTCTAGGTAGGAGCACTACCTTTTGAATTGCAGGAGCACTGCAGTAACCTCTAGAGCTGTGTGTGATTAGTTCTAGGGCGACGAGACTTAAAAACTCTCTATCATATTTGTGGATCACAATGCCCAGCTCGAAGGTGGCCTTCGGACGGACTGAGTATAAGCCCTCGAAGAGCCTACGGTTGGGTGGAGCATTGCATTGCCCAAAATAGTTTCCCCTTAACAAATTTTTATGCTTGTAATTCAATTTGATGTATCATGAATAATGAAAAGGCATATAGAGTTGTAAAGTATAATTTATAGTACTAATAAATGTTGTAAGTATAATGAAATACAGGAAGAAGAAGACAGGAAGGACAACCCTTTTTTTCAGTTCTATCGAATTGGTAAGAAAAGTATACTTGTAAAGTCATCATACTCATTGATATATATATATATATATATATATATATATATATATATATATATATATATATATATATATATTGACTCAATGAATTGTATCTTTAATGGAATTCGATTAATGTAAGTGAAGAGGATAATCTATTATGTTTACTTCTTCATGTATTTATGTAAATTTCATTAGTAGATGGTCAAAGGAAAGAGACTACAATTAGTTGAAAAAGAGATTTCAATAGGATACTAACCCTATGGAAGAATAGTATCATACACATACTTAAGGTTTTACCATTCCATGTCTTTAATGTGAGAACATATATTAGAAATTATGTTTAATGTGTGAGCATAGGATTGTGGATGCAATAGAAGAATGGATAAGCTTCTTGTGCACTTTAATAAATGTGTAAAATCTTATGTGGACTAAGAATAAGACATTATCTTAGATCGGTTTGCATCGATTGTGATCTATGTAAGAGTATGTGTGAAAAAGAACATGTTTGTATGCATTTTGTGAATGATGTAAAGGAGAATAGTCAACATAACCTAGCCAAATCTTCTTAAGGTTATGATTACACCTTTCGACATAATCTATGGTTGACATAGTATTTAATGGGTGTAAGAGAAAAACTTTGACATGTTCTCATATTGATATATAAGTGTATATCTTTGTCTTCATTGACTTATAGTGAGATTAATAGTACACTTACATCTAATGGATAGTTGAATTATTTTCAAGAAAAACTATGACATCACGATGTTGAGTATTATTTGGTTTGCATGCTTTTGTGTTCGAAAAGACTTTCCATTTCTGCAGTAAAGATGTGTTGACAAGTTGTCTAAAAGTCGAATAAGTATTTAACTTACTGAATAAGGACCTTTGCATAAAATGGAATATAGTACATGAATGTATGTTCGTGTATCGATGCACTTCATGTTATAATTACCATGTATGATTGAGTATTGAAATAATTCATGACTCTACAAGTAACTACACCATGATATATCATTGGTTATTTGATATAATGTTGAACAAGTATTGCATGTCATTATATGGAAAGATAGGTGTATATCTTGGTCTATAGCTATGTGAGATTTATGGTACATATGCGTGCTTCTAATGTTAGATAACTCTTGTTAAGAGAACTTTGTTAAAGATAACATCGAAGTGATGGAAATAACTTATTGTGTAGAAAGAGTTCTCTTCTATGTTGTACGAAGTTCGAAGCTTGTGTGGTATTTCTTATCCAAGTTTGTACACGAAGTTGAAAGTGATTTTCTACTTAGAACCTGCTTTATAATATTATAAAGGAAAACTTGGTTTGCATGCCTCTATGCTTGGAAGGGCTTTTCAACATTACAGCAAAGCTATGTACCTAATTGTCTAGATGTTATTCACTTATGGTAGGTGAATTGATGATTGTACAAATGTTGAAGTATGTTAAATAAAAACAACAACAACAAAATTCACCCCATTTCCTCTAGAATGTGACAAGGATTTTGGGTTGTTACAAAATTCAATACAAGGTTGACTTCAACCCATGGTCAACTTTAACCCAATGTTAACTTCAATCCATGGTTAACTTCAAACTAAGGTTGCCTTCAATCCATGGTTGACTTCAATCCATGGTTGATTTCAATCCATTGTTGACTTCAATCCAAGAACAACTTCAAGGTTGAATTCAATCCACGGTTGACTTCAATCCATAGTTGACTTTTAAGCTATGTTGATTTCAATCCATAATTGAAATTTAAGCAAGGTTGTCTCCAATCCATGGTGGAATTCAAACCACATTAGTAAATGAGATATGTATTTATTAATATTTATTAGTATATATTATTATTAATAAATATTATTCAATAAAATAGATAATAATAAAAACATAAATCAATTAAAATTAAATAATGAAAAAATTAGTAAATAAGATATGTTAATATTAATTAAAAATATTTATTTGTATTAAAAAATTATGGTTGACTTAAAGGTTGGCTTTGAATCATTGTAGACTTCAATTGAAAACCGCATTTTTTTAAGTGGTTGATCGACTTTGAACCATGGTTGACTTCAATCCATAGTTGACTTTTAAGCAAGGTTGACTTCAATCCAAGGTTAACTTTGAACCATGGTTGACTTCAATCCACAACCACATTTTTAAAAGTGATTGATTGACGTTGAACTATGGTTGACTTCAATCCATAGTTGACTTTTAAGCAAGATTGAATTCAATCCATAGTTAACTTTTAAACAACATTGACTTCAATCCAAGGTTGACTTCATTCCATGGTTGACTTTATTCTATAGTTGATTTCATTCCATTGTTGACTTTATTCTATAGTTGACTTCATTCTAAGGTTGACTTCAATCCATATTTGACTTAAATCCATAGTTGACCTTTAAGCAAGCTTGACTTCAATCCAAGGTTGGATGAATTCAAACCATGATTGACTTCAATTCAAAGTTGACTTCAATACATAGTTGACTTCAATACATAGTTGACTTCAATCCATAGTTTACTTTAAAGAAAGGTTGACTCCATTCCATGGTTGACTTCAATCTCTAGTTGACTTCAATCCAAGGATGACTTCAATCCATGGTTGACTTCAATCCAAAGTTGTATTCAATCCAGCGTTGATGGTTGTCTTCAATCCAATGTTGACTTCAATCCATGGTTGAATTCAATCCTACATTGACTTCAATCCATGTTTGAATTCAATCTATGGTTGAAATCAATCCAAAGTTGACTTTAATCCAAGGTTGAATTCAATCCAAGGTTAACTTCAATACATACATTACTTTTAAGCAAGGTTGACTTAAATCCAAGGTTGACATCAATCTAAGGTTGACCTAAATCTAAGGTTGACCTCAATCCATGATCAACTTCAATCCAAGGGTGAATTTAATCCAAGGTTGACTTCAATCTAAGGTTAACTTCAATCCATGGTTAACTTCAATCCATGGTTGAATTCAATCAAAGATTGACTTCAATTCATGGATGACTTCAATCCCTAATTGATTTTTATGCAATGTTGACTTAAATAAAAGGTTGAATTCAATCCATAGTTGACATTAATTCAAGGTCGACTTCAAGTCATGGTTGACTTTTATGGAAGTTTAACTTCAATCCATTTCCTACTTTAATGGAAGGTTGACTTCAATCAAAGGTAGACTTAAATCCATGGTTGAATTCAATCCAAGGTATATTTCAATCCATGGTTGACTTCAATCCATAGTTGAATTTAATCCAAGGTTGACTTCATTCCATAGTTACCTTCAATCTATAGTTGACTTTGACAATCCAAGGTTGACATCAATCCATAGTTTACTTTTAAGCAAGGTTGACTTCAATCCAATATTGGATGAATTCAATCCACAGTTGACTTCAATCCAAATTTTATTTCAATACATACTTGATTTCAATCCATAGCTGACTTTCAAGTTAGGTTGACTTCAATCCAAGGTTAACTTCATTCCATGGTTGAATTCAATCTGTAGATGACTTCAATACAAAGTTAACTTCAATCCATATTTGGCGTCAATCCATTGTTGACTTTTAAGCAAGGTTGACCTCAATCCAAGGTTGACTTTATTCCATGGTTGACTTCAAACTATAGTTGAATTCAATCCAAGTTTGGATGAAGGTTGGATGAATTCAATCCATGGGTGACTTCCTTTAACCATAGCTGACTTCAATCAAAGGATGACTTGAATCCAAGATTGACTTCGATATATGGTTGACATCAATCCATATTTGACTTCAAGCCAAGGTTAACTTCAATCCATAGTTGAATTTTAGGCAAGGCCAACTTCAATTGAAGGTTGATCTAAATCCATGGTTGACTTCTACCCAAGGGTGACTTCAATCCAAGGTTGCCTTCAATCCAAGGATGACTTCAGTCTATGGTTGACTTCAATCCAAGGTTGACTTCAATCAAATTTTGAATTCAATCCAGGGTTGACATTAATCCATAGTTGAATTTAATCTAGGGTTGACTTCAATTGAAGATTGACTTCAATCCATAGTTGAATTTTAATCAAGGTTGAATTCTATCCAAGGTTGTCTTCAATCCATGGTTGACTTCAATCCAAGGGAGACTTCAATCCAATGTTGAATTCAATCCAAGGTTCACTTCAATCCATCAATGACTTCAATACAAGGTTGACTTCAATTCATGGGTGACTTCATTCCAGGGTAGACTTCAATCCAAGTTTGACTTCAATCCATGAATGACTTCAATGCAAGGTTGAATCCAATCCATGGTTGACTTCAACGTAAGGTTAACTTCAATCCATCGTTGACTTCAATCTAAGGTTGCCTTCAACCCATGGTTGACTTGAATCCAAGGATGACTTCAATCCATGGTTGATTTAAATCCATCGGTGACTTCAATCCAAGGTCAACTTCAAGGTTGACTTCAATCTGTAACATATAAAATATTAATGTAATAATGAATAATATATATAATAATATAAATAATAAAATAAAACATAATGTTAATTATATTTAACTAATGAACATAACCTTTGGTGAGTAGTCACCATATAAGACCTATATATGCATCTACGTCCTCGTTGTAAATCATCATTATTTATCTTATCAATTATATATTCAAGTATTTGACCATTTATAGATCCTTTGTATTATTTACATTAGTTATTTGTATAAGAAACGATTTTATCGTTTCACAATCCAACATTGACTTCAATCCATGGGTAACTTCAATCCAAGGTTGAATTCAATTAAAAGTTGACTTCAAGCCAAGGTTGAATTCAACCCAAGATTGACTTCAATCTAAGGTTGACTTCAAGCCAATTATTGACTTCAATCCATTAATAATATTAATATTAATGACTTCAATCCAAGTTTACTTTGAACCATGGTTGACTTCAATCCACAACCATATTTTTAAAAGTGGTTGATTGACTTTGAAACATGGTTGACTTCAATCCATAGTTGACTTTTAAGCAAAGTTGACTTCAATCGATAGTTGACTTTAAGCAAGTTCGAATTTGAACCACAGTTGACTTCAATCCATAATTGACTTTAAAGAAGGTTCACCTTCCAGTATGGTTGACTTTGAATCCATGGTTAACTTAGAACCATAATTGAATTCAACCCATAGTTGACTTTAAAATACTTATCGCCATATTAAACCATAGTTGACTTCATTCCAGGGTAGACTTCAATCCAAGTTTGACTTCAATCCATGAATGACTTCAATGCAAGGTTGAATTCAATCCATGGTTGACTTCAACCTAAGATTAACTTCAATCCATCGTTGACTTCAATCTAAGGTTTCCTTCAACCCATGGTTGACTTGAATCCAAGGATGACTTCAATCCATGGTTGATTTAAATCCATCGATGACTTCAATCCAAGGTCGACTTCAAGGTTGACTTCAATCTATAACATATAAAATATTAATGTAATAATGAATAATATATATAATAATATATATAATAAAATAAAACATAATGTTAATTATATTTAACTAATGAACATAACCTTTGGTGAGTAGTCACCATATAAGACCTATATATGCATCTATGTCCTCGTTGTAAATCATCATTATTTATCTTATCAATTATATATTCAAGTATTTGACCATTTATAGATCCTTTGTATTATTTACATTAATTATTTGTATAAGAAACGATTTTAACGTTTCACAATCCAACGTTGACTTCAATCCATGGGTAACTTCAATCCAAGGTTGAATTCAATTAAAAGTTGACTTCAAGCCAAGGTTGAATTCAACCCAAGATTGACTTCAATCTAAGGTTGACTTCAAGCCAATTATTGACTTCAATCCATTAATAATATTAATATTAATGACTTCAATCCAAGTTTACTTTGAACCATGGTTGACTTCAATCCACAACCATATTTTTAAAAGTGGTTGATTGACTTTGAAACATGGTTGACTTCAATCCATAGTTGACTTTTAAGCAAAGTTGACTTCAATCGATAGTTGACTTTAAGCAAGTTCAAATTTGAACCACAGTTGACTTCAATCCATAATTGACTTTAAAGAAGGTTGACCTTCCAGCATGGTTGACTTTGAATCCATGGTTAACTTAGAACCATAATTTAATTCAACCCATAGTTGACTTTAAAATATTTATCACCATATTAAACCATGGTTGACTATTATTGACTTAAGTACATGATTCTTGACTATGGTTAATTATTGTTGACTTTACTGCATTGTTGTTGATTATGGCTACATCATGGTAGACCATGTTGAATTTGGTGTACTATGATTGCATAAAGATGGTTCACTATGGATAGATATAATTAATGTATAATGTTAATATTAATGTTTATGATTAAAATAAAATTAATTTTAGTGATATTATTAATATAAATATTATTTAATTAATTAAAATTAATATCATCAACTAATATTAATATTAATGGTTAACCATTGTTGATATTAATATTAATAATAGTAAAAATATTAATATTATTATTAATAATATAGTTAAACATATTATAAAGATTTAAATATTTGCTATTATAATCACAAATAAAGTATAAAGATTTAAATATTTGCTATTATAATCACAAATAAAGTTTTAAATATATGTTATTATAGTTACACATGGTGATTCATTCAATATATTTTAAATAATAACTTATTATAAATAAAGTTTTATTTAAATAAAATAGCTTAAGTGAAATAAAATAGGTTGAGATTTTTATTCTATTTAAATAAAATAGCTTTACTAATGCCAACATTTTGATTAAGACACCATATAATTGGTCTTGATTTCGATTCAATATTTCGTATTAGATAATGTTGGCAAATAAAGTGAATAGTTCCAAAAATTATTACAGTGTTTGCTTCATGAAAATAAACACCTCACAGATGAACACAAATGATATACTATTAGCCAATTTTTGAAAGTGAGGGATAGTTGATATCGCGATCCTAGTAGGATCTAAATGAACTCCATCAAATATGAGACAGTTTCAGGAGTTCCAGATAGCCTGGGATACAAAGACAGCTAATTCCCCATAAGCTCTGTTATGCAGCCATCGGTTATAGAAGCAGTTCAGGATAGTGTCACCCCTCCAAGCCTGAGGGATCCAACGTGGAGTAGATGAAAGACCAGACCATAATAGAGAAAGGGAAAGAAACAAAAAGGTGAATAAATGATTCAAACTCCTGTTTACAATGGATGCATATGTCAAGACCCACGAAGCCACGTTTTTGTAAATTGCACCAAATCAATAATTTGCCTTCCAATAGTAGCCACCCAAAGATCTTGACTTTCAGGGGAATGTGCCACTTCCAGCATTTGCGATGCCACCACCGCGAATCCGAACAAGAACCTAAAATCAAAGATTCATATGCTAATTTGGCTGTGATGGATCCATCCAAATTAATGAAGTCCCCAGCCACTAATCGGACAACTTGGCCTCCACTTTTAATTAAGTCGGGAAACGGTGCCTGTTTTGATGGAGCTACGCAGCGGGTGACTGGTAGATGTGGAGCCGGTGCATTCATTGAATTAGATAATGGTGATATGGTACGTCTCTATATGTCTGGTGGTCCCGGTACAAACACCAAGGGTGAATTGCTGTCTCTTTGGCTGGTTCTATTTTTTGTTCAACATGCCAATATCACTTTCAAACAGGTTGCTGGGGATGCTGCTACCATCATCGACTGGATCTCTGGGTGGGGTTCTATCAGAGCTTTGGCTTTATCTTCATGGTTAGATCGGACTCGTTTGCTTCTAGATTTATGCCCTCAGACTTATTTCATTCACATATTTAGAGAACATAATTTGGAAGCGGATGGTCTTTCACGTCGTGGTTTTCTTGCTAAGGAAGGACGTATCTTCTATGAGATTTGGTTTGGTCCCGGAGTCTCTCAACAGGTTTTCTGGCACTTGTTCCTTTCCTAGGCCCAATACACTTTTTTGCAGTTGTTTTTTCTTTCATTCTTTACGTTTCGGTTGTTTTTCTCTTTTTTTGGGCATCTCGGTATGCCTGTAATTGTACATATACATCAATCATTTTGGGTTTTTTTGTCCAATTCATACTATCTGATTGGACTCATGCTGGGTTTTCTGGTTGGTTGTGTGACTGTTGGTTTATTGCGAACTGGTATTGTCCCCCTCGGCATATCTTGGCATGTGGTTAGATGCTTGTCACTTTAGGTATGTGCTTATTTTCTATGCTGAGGATCCTGGAGCCTTTTTAGTTGTCGGTCTCTTTTGTTGTAACCACAATACTTTAATATGAAGTATCGATATTTTTCCTGTGTTAAGAAAAAAAAACACAAATGATCTATGTATCTATAGAGAAGTGTTGAATTGTATCCAAGAAAAATAATTAACAAAGATGGCAGGATCATTGAGTGTTTTAGTTGAAACAAAAGCCGATGATGATATTAAGAAGAGCCGCATTAAAAATTATGGATAAAGGCCTTGAAAATGTAGCTAAGCTTGGAAGCTAAGTGTGGTGTTTTTTCTATTCCCTTCAAAGCGCCATGGAATTGTATATCCATGCTCAAAGTAATTGTTGTATATGACATATTGCTTGCTGTTAATGATTTAGTGAGGGTTATATCGGTTGTTATTAATGATTTAATGAGGGGTGTATCATTTAATTACTTCTCGACTTTTCTGAGGCTATATCGGTTGTTTGGTATGAATTGGTTTGGGGGTGCTTCAATTTCATATTTGTTGTTATGTTTGTTGTAATAAATGGGTGCTTCCATATTATTATATTTGCATCATATTGCACCAATACACAATGTGGATAAAGTTGTACGAATGGAAATAAAAGTGAAACCAATTTAGAAAAATGATTGTGTCCTTGTATCACTTGCAAAGATATCATATGAATTTATAGGTAAGGTTGTTGCTCCGAATAGTTTTATGTAGGATTTTCTTCGAAATAATTAATCTTGTTGGTATATTGGCATGGAAACCTCGACATGTTTTGTCATCGAGCTATGCTAATTACCAATTCCATAGAGCACGCATTGTTTAGGCTTATGTTATTCAAACACAGTAAATGATTGAGTTTGGTGAACATTATTAAATTGTTCCTGTAAAAATCAATTTGTGCCATTACATTAAATAAGGCCCTTCTTATAATTTTTTATTGAAATTCTGCTATACAAATCTTTTTTTTTGAAATTTTGTTATATCAAATCTAATATTCTCTACATTAACCTTCTTCAGCTTATTTAACCTTTGTCTTCCCTGTATATTAACATGATTGCCACTTATTCTTCAAACACAATGTTCTCCAAGATAACAACTGCTTCCAATGGAAGCTTTGTCTGCCCTAAGGTTCCACTTGCTCTTCAAAAAAATGGTCTCAAATATATGAATAACGGCTATGAAGGATTAAACCGCTAATCTATTGTACTGATTAAAGTGTTGATAGATGCTACCACTACCTTTAAATGCGGCTCGAGAATAAATGAAATGCTAGGGTGACTGTATGGGGCACATACTATTTATATGCTGCACTACATTGAATTGTATTTATAGAGAAGAAATATAAAGATAGGAGGGGTGTCACGGATTTTCATAACGCTTCTATGGTTTCCCACTCAATGTATTTGTAGAAACACATGAATTTGAAGCAAAGCGAACTACACATTTATGTCCTCCAATTATAATGATATTTCCCATATGCCTAGGAAGAGGGCTACAGTGACTGAGAGATTTCACTGAATGGAAATCCTTTCCAGAGGGTTTACACAAACCAGAGGCAGCTTTATGATCTTTAACCTTCATCTATGTATGGAAAAACACAAACTACCTTGCTGCAGATGCAAAAGATATTGACTTGGACCATATAATCAGGATCATCACCATCGATACGCTAACCACCGCAGTAAGATTCATCATAATATACAAGTTCTCATGCCTTTTCCTCTCACTCATCGTCCCAGCAATTTAACTGTTAAATAAGAAATTTATACAGTACTGTGCTTGTATCAAGAAACCAAACAAAATAAGGAATCGATCTAAATATAATACGATTTCCAACATAGAAATCCTGGACAGCCAAAATCTCAGAGGTGAGTGCGGTAAATTATATAGAAAGTTGGACAGGCTTGAACAACCCATAAATTAAACAGTTTCACGAGAGCAGAGAGAGATGGACGATGGTGAGATGAATCAAAGTAAGGATGGCTTGCAGCCGATCTTTAAGATAAGGAAGGAAACCAAATCTAAGGCTTTGATTAACAAATTCGATTGAATAACCTAGATCGATTGGAAATCTCAGGATTCGATTAATGATTTGATTATATAACCATTCGATTAAACCCATTAAACTATTAACCATTAATTTAACCCATTAACCTATTAACAGATCCCCCGCGTGGTAAGAGAATGGGATTAAAGAAAAACAGTCGATTAGCAATTGACCTTTCAATAGGTTGTTTGTCCACAGCAAATATCCACCCTTAGATGTGTGTGGCCAACGAATCTTCTTTGAAGTACATGCCAAAGAGATGGATCTTCGTCATCCATACTTAATCACAAATTAAAATGCCATGATGGCCCTCTGGGTGCATTTTTAATTGTAGATTCCTTCAACGTAATTACCTTTCACAACCTTATCCTTACAACTAACCATTCCCTATCACACACAAGTCTAGGATGTGATTTGGGAGAGACCTTCCCCTTTGTGAGATTGAAAATGCCAACACACTAGACTAAATGGGTGCCTTTGTTGGCTCATGTGCAATACCTCGGTCTCAACTAGTTGTGCCAGTGGTCACAAAGGAGGGTAATACCCTCAAAAATAGCAATCATATATGTAGTGAGTTTTGTTTACTTAATTTTAATTGTATTTTAAAAAAAAATTAATTGATAAAATTGTGGAAAATAAATTATATGAATGGTGTTTCCTTTCCATTCTCCAAAAAGACACACCACTCCTTGACCAAGAATATTTGAGCTTCCTCAAACTCAAGGAAGAGAAAGATCATATTTGGAGATGCACCTAGTAGTGGCAAGGGTGGTGTGCATCAATCAACGAGCCTTTATGTATATTGGGAAATAGGTTCCATTATGTATTTTGCACACAGTGTGTCGTTATGTATCTTAAACACAAGGTTTAATTATTTATAGTTTCGGCATGAGGTGCTATTATGTCCCTTGGGCATGATGTGCCATTTTGTAAAAAATGTGTAGTCAGACCAATTTTCAATATATATACACTTCTTTGAACATGTATAATGAATTGTTTATGGTTCAATTTTTTAATAATATTGTGCATTTATTCAAATTTTTGTTTATTTGATGTTGATGATGAATGACATTAACGAATGATTATGATGATGATCATTAGGGTGGAGATTGCATCTGTTTGACCTTATGCAACCTTGTAATTTTGGCTTGGGTTAGCATTCTTATTGGTCTTCACTAGACATTGATGTTTCCTCTATTTTGTGACCTTACCTCCTTCATTGGCAGAGATTTTATTATTTTAGATCTAGATCTAAATCATGTGATTGTTCTTAAACCATCACGATTAAACTTATTTATTTATTGACTAAGAAATACTAGTCCACTAAAATAAGACTATAAGGGCATTTTGAAAACCTATAGTTTCCTACTAATTACATCGTTATAGCGTGCCAAATCTTATACAAAAAGAAATATTTAATCATGATTTGGATGGAATGCAAATACCATATATGGGATTCAAGGATATGATATTTTTCTTGGAGGGAACTCCACCCATGGTATGCCCAAGAAAAACATATTGATTTAGACTTTCACATGCATTGTTATATTCATTTATGTCAATGTAAATTGGATTGAACCCAAACCTTTGGTACATACCTTATGGATTGTTTTGACACCATTATGATCCTCACCATCTACAAAATTTACTTCCATTATTGATGGAGAGTGGGTCATAAAAGTATTATCACCCAAAAAACAAGAACCTAATTATCCATGGTTCAAGGAAATTCAGAATTCAACAACAAAGCATACACAATTCCTAATGATCATATCCCACAATCATGAAAACTTTTTAAAATGTTAAATTTTGTTGATGTATTTGTAACTTTGGAAGATATTCACTTGTATATTGTATGTGTACTTTATTGTATCCCCAACGGAGATGTATTATTCCTTCGATTGGAAGTGTCGTCAGTTGTACTTGCAAGTGTCGCAAGTTATATTGTAAGTGTCGTAACTTATACTTGATGGGTTATTACACCACCTTGATGGGGTCGGCCCTGTATGAGTCATGTGGGTTAATGGGTTATTAGAACACCCTAGTGGGTTCGGCCCAGTCAACATTATGTTAAGTGGTTAAGTTGGGGCCTACCTAGTTGAGTAAAGGTCAAGTGAAAGTAAAAGTATAAATAGAGAGTGTGACTCTCTCATTTGACACATTCACAAATTCACTCACTTCGCATTAGTGAGAGAGAGTAGGAGTGCGCAAAAGTGGAGGAGGAGTAGCTGCTACAGTAATCTATCTCTTGGGGTTTTATCTTTGTACTGGTGCTTATTCTATCTCTGAGGAAGTTGCGGGGTTTTTCACCTTCTTGGTTTTCCCCGATGAAATGTTTTATGTCTCTTGTCTCCTGTCTCTTATGCTTGATATGTTGTACATGTTGTTATTTAAGTTAAGATCCTAGATCAGATTAAATTAAATGTTGAAAAACTAACATGGTATCAGAGCTAGCCTAAAGGAAGGCATGGTATGGCATTTATGACACTTGTTGCACTTGCGACAAATTGGAAGCTAGCGCTTGGTATAGTAAAAACCAGTCATCGTGGCACTTTAGCTATAAATATGTTTTGGAGAAGGTTCAGGATCTAAAACTTCTACACGTCGAATATGAAATGTCCATGTACCTTGTGTCCGAAGGAAATCCTCAGATTCGTTGTACTTTGTGAGATATGATCCATACAAGTTAGGGTTTCTGCCTCTTCCAGAATGTAGTCCTAAACAGGTGACCTAGGAAAAAAGGTCATATCTCGGGCTAGGAAGATCCAAATGGAATTCCATAAAAAGTGACAGTTAGGGCATGGACTGGAGTTTCACAGGTCTAGGTTTCAGAGGCCGAAGTTGAAACAGTGACACATGGAACTCCGTACAAGTTAGCTATACTGTTTAATCCCATAAGAAGGTCACGTTGCGACATTTGGCATATCTCTCTATCAGGGAATCCATTTGAGGTCAGACCTATGGGGTTGGAAAGATGACAGGTCAGGCTACCACAGGACAAAGTTTCATACCCTGTGGATCCGCAATTTCATAGATGAACCAGAAACAATAAGGCACATATTTCTGTGAAATAGAATTGGATTCTGAGCATTCTCATTTTTGGCTTGTCAGTGTTGCGGGAAATTAGGGCTTTTGAAAGAAGTGGAATTTTGGAGTGATATTAGCATAGGATTACTCTCCTCAGCAAAATCAAAATTTAGAGACCAAGTTCAAAGTTTTTGGTTGGGTAGAACCCCGGGCATTATCAAACCCTAGTTCGGGATCTTGATCGGAAAGGTGGAAAATTAGGGTTTCTACAAAAGTCGAAATTTTTGGAATCTGTGACCACGGTTGGATGCTCCTCAGAAAAATTGAATTTTAGAGCACAAGATCGAACCTTTTGGCTGGGAAGAACCCTGGGAATTATCAAACCCTAGTTCGGGATTTTGACCAGAAGATCCGAAAGTTTCAAAGGCAATTTTGAGGGGTCAAATTTTGGAGATTTCAAAATTGAAGTATACCAGCTTGATCGGCTCAGTAAGGCACATCTTTTCATCTAATCAGAAGTTTGAAATTCATAGTTTGAATTTTTAGGGTTTCTCTGACAAACCCTAATCCAGCTCCAGATCTAGTTTCAGCAAATCAAAGTGGATTGGGTTAATCCTAGAAGAGAATGAAATGGACACCTGCATAAGTGAAGAAGTTCCAGTTTCAGAGGGAGATGAGGCTAAGGCCTTACATAAGAAGATTACAAGCAATCCCGACAGGTATGACTTGAAGAGATACAGGTATGTTTTGAAATCTCTTCATGATTAAGTTTATGATATGTTTGTCTTCATTTGAGGTTAGTACAATCTTGATTAATTTTAGACTTGTCTTATCACCCTAGTAAAAGTATGAATGCATGTGAATACATTCATTGATTAGGGGTATGACACTTATGATTGTACTAATACATTGTGTTGTTGTATGAGGATGATGTTTTCCACTAACACGAAGGGTACATCAAGAAAGACAAATCAAGTTCTAGATCAAGAACATATGACCATGGTGACATGAAGACAAAGACTCATCCATAGTCATGGATCACATAGAAGCTCTACTTACGAGGTATCTATAACTTGGTTCTACAATTATTAACGTATGAGATATGCAGGTTGCTAGCACAAGGTCTCTAAGAGAACAAAGAAGACATTGTTTAGGTATGTTAGACAAACATGATAATCCATGTATGTTTTCCTATATCAATTTAGAATCCTACTTTTTGTTAGGATCTTAGATAAGTATACTTTTGTATGATTGATAATGATTATTCATGAAGTAATAATTTTGAGTAATCATGGGTTTATGCATAGTATACTTCTTACTTTGATTGATGATATGGAAAACTTGAAGATTCCTATGGTCAAATAAGAATATGCATGAGTAAAAGAAGTACTCCCTGAAACCTTGAATACTAACGCTTGTGATAAATTACGTGTGTATGAAATGATCATGATCGTACATGTTTAATATTATTTAGAATCATAATGTTTTGATAGTATTGAGATTTTATACTAATGGATGTATGACTATGTATGAGATCTTGAGGATGACACAATGATGACACTAGTGCACACTTAAGCATGCATAGTGGTCCGGGATGGATATAAGTTCAAGGACAAATAATCCAAGAAGCAAAGATCAAGAAGGAGCACACTCCAGTAGTTCCTGCAAGGAAGTAAAGATTGAGAGGGAGTCCACCCACAACTAAACAAAGATAAGTATTTGAATTGTCATATGATTACTTAAATAATGTTGTCCATTCATGTACATACTTATGCTCCTAGATTTAGGATGTATATTATGCATATTAGAAAATTTGCATTAATGAACATGATACTACTAATATGCAAGTAATGGGTAAGTGGCCTATGGTACTGTACAACATTCTATTGCTACTTATCTAGAATGAAACCTATTTGCTAACATGTTGGGAGTTGTGCACACTCTTAACAAATGTTCTGGTAGAGATGGAAGGCATCTAGAAAGTTACCGTGTGAATACGGGATATGGATAAATCTTGTATTGAAGCATTGGCTAAGATAATTGCATGATTGTATGACATATGTCTTTATGCATAAGAATTTGTTTTGAAAAACTATGAGAAGTTTCTAATCATGCAATTGAATTTGACTTGTAGGAAAGATCGTGTACAATCACCTACAAAAGAAGGACAACAACATTTGTTCCAGCAACGAAGTTCACTATCTATTGAAGATATTGAAGAATCTGAAGTTCCCAGGATCCGGGATGCAGTAATGGAAGGATTCCATGATCGATCATGAAGAATGATGTTTGGGATGTGGTCCCAAGAACAGAAGGGAAGTCTGTTGTGACTTCCAAGTAGATCTACAAGATCAAGCATGTTGCAGATAGTAGCATAGAGAAATACAAGGCAAGTGATGAAGTGGAAGATACACCAGATGGATGTCAAGACATCTTTCTTGAATGATGTAGTCGAAGAGGAAGTGGAGCAACCACTCGTATTTGAGACACATGACAGGGAGTCACATGTGTGCAAATTGAAGAAATCCTTGTATGGCTTGAAGCAAGCACCCAGGACATGGTACGGAAGGATAGACAGCTTCCTATCCAGTTTGGGATTTTACCGAGAGTAAACCGGATTCCAACCTTTACTACAAGGTCGAGGAAGGCAATCCAGTGATAATCCTATTGTATGTGGATGACCTATTTGTGATAGGTGAGGATAGATTGATTGCTGACACGAAGAGGAAGCTTGTTGTCGAGTTTGAGATGAAGGACTTGGGTATGATGCATTACTTTCTAGGTATGGAGGTGTGGCAGCGTGCAGATGGAATCTTCCTTGGACAAGAGAAGTATGCAGTAGAGATCCTGAAGCGATTCGGGATGATGGACTGCAAGGCCATGGCCACACCTATGGCATCAAACCTGAAGCTATTGAGTGATGCTTCATCAGAGTCAGTTGATGCCACGATGTATCGTCAGATGATTGGGTCCTTGATGTACCTGACGATCACGGGACCAGATATTTGCTTTGCGGTGAACACCTTGAGCCAGTTCTTGATAGATCCTAGACATGTTCACCTGATTGCTATAAAGCATATTCTGAGGTACCTGAAGGGTACGGTTGATTATGGGCTCAAGTATGATGCGAATCAAAAGTTTAACCTAGAGGGTTATGTTGATTCAGATTGGGAAGGCAGTGCTGCAGATAGGAAGAGCACTTCGAGGTGTTGCTTCAGTATGGGATCAAGTGTGATCTCTTGGTTTAGCACGAAGTGTTACACCTAAAATATTACCATCATGAGACTCAGTGTAATCATCCCTAAAGTTTCCTTGACTAATTTATGAACCTGGAAGAGATACAAACCCATTAATATTAGGTGTAGAGAAGTCGTCGCAGGTTGTCCTCATGCAACCTGCGACGTCGCAGGTTGTCCTCTTGCAGCCTGCGACGATGTCAGTTAATGGACAAAAATAGCTTCTTCGAGCCCATTCTCGAAGCTAGATGACATGGATCCCTATCCCTAACCTTTTGGGAGAGCTGGCACTCGGTTCCTAACCTCTTAGAAGGATCCCCTATCTCTCTCCTACCATATCTCAACCTACCCTATCCACTTAGTCCTATATAAGTGAAGCTCACTCCCATTCCAAAGAGAGGAAGTCTATAGTGTCTACACACTGGTGAAATTACCTTAGGAGAGATCTCTACTCATCTATTGGGAGACTCACACTTCCTTGGGAGGCTTTGGCATTGATTCGATTAGATGAGGATTGCTACGTCAAGTCAATGGTTGTAATCTTTCTATCCTATGTACTTCCCTTTCAATACAGTAATATAATTGCTTTCCACCAAAATCTCATTGTGTTAATGATATCTTGTGTAGTTCGCCCGCTTGACTGCTTACTTAGATCTGTTATTGTATAGATATGTTTTAATTGTTTTGTTGTCTTTTTGTCTTGACAGGTTTTGCAGCTCGAATATGAAGATAGTCAAACTTGAAGCAACATTCAAGGAGAAAAGGATTAGCGATCTATAAGGTAAATGTATCTAGTTCCTTGATCCTTAATTAGATCTAGGAGAGTGATTTATATTCTTTCCTATTTGTTCTATACTCGCATTGAGCTAGGGAGATCATGCCTCGAGTCCGCTCTTGGTAGATTGTCCGTCAAAAAAATCTAGCGACCATACTGGGGAAGACATTGTTTGTAGTTGTCAATTTGAATACCATTTTCAGTTGATTGCTTTTGCAAGCCGTCCATAATCTTATTTGCCTTCTAAGCCTTGTTTCACCATCAGATCTTCACTTTGAAGAGTCTATAGTCCTCCTATGAGTTTGTACTCACCATTTTTTAACCATTTCATTGCTCATTGCTTGGAGAATCGGTTCATTTTTTAACTTAGATCTCGCCTGTCGCACCTGGGCAGTGGAGCCAGAGCGACACTGTGTCATTTCTTGGTCCCCGTTCTCTGTCTTTTGTTCTATCGTCACAACCCCTTCATTGGCCTACTGCGACATCGTCGCACTTCCCGCATTGGTAAATTGCAACGATTTCTCTATATGCAAACGCAGACTACGTTGATCTGTCAAAACTGGCATACAGGCATCCCTTCTCCATTTCTGACTTGAGTTTTGGTTTTGTGTGCAAGGTCCAGTCAGAGACCCCATTTTTTATTTGTGTGTTGAAGTGTTTGGTTTCATTTGGAGTTGTTTTGGGTTCCGTCATGGACAAGTCTGAGATTTGGTGGCGGTGGAAACTTTTGTCTCCCCCACCTGCATCCACTCACCCTTGCATTCCCTCCTCTCCTTGTCGGATCTAGTCTTGTATTGGATTGGTTTCCAAACCTCATCTGCATACATTTTTTAGCTTTGCTTGCTTTAGTGTCGCTTGCTACTGATTGGTTTTGAGTGTTTGTGTGTATACTTTCGGTTCATTGAGTGCTCGTCATTTTCTTGAGATTTATTAAGTCATTGGAGTGCTGCAAGTAATCTTTTCATTTCAATATTTGTGTTTAAAAGCATCGCTGTCATCAAATTGTTATTTTGATACATCCATTGAAAAATCAAAAGTACTTCATTTCCATCATTTTTCAAGCTCATTTGAAGAATTGTACATGCATTGGAATGTCTCATTTGTAGATATTTTGGAAAAGTTGAAAGAGAATTAAATTATTTGTGTTTTTCACGAATTATGAACTGCTCATTTTCTTGAAAAATTCGAATAGACATCAAGTTTTGCAAAAGTAGTTCCATGCTTGGAAAGTTGCATGCATCTTTTGGTTCTTATGTTTTTAGGCCATTGTAGTGAAAGTGAAAAGCTTGCATTCTCTACTTAGAACCTTTCACTTTTCATCACTTAGCATCATTTTTTTTTTGTTTTGAAAAGATAAAAGAAAAGAAAAAATATGCTTTGATTTGACTTAGTAGTGTTGTGTTATTTTTGTGTTTCGCTTGAAAAAGAAAAGAATACTTCATAGTCATTTTTGGTAGATTTGGGATTGTGTTGCATTGTGTTGCATTGTGTTGCTTTGGTAAAATCATTGGAAAGAGATTTCTCCCTCCCATACATAGATTTCATCAAACGAAAAGTACATTTTTGCATGTAATTAGGGCCTGCATTATGCTTACGATTATGTACTCACCTCATGCATTCACCTAACCGTCCAGATAAAATTAACGGTAGAACTAGGGTAAAATTTTTAGAAGTAACTTGTGTGTAAGTTAGAGACGTGTTCTGGCGTCGTTAAGCGTGGCAGCTGTCGTTATTTTCTAGCACTATATCCCAAGGGTATTGTAGTCTTCCACGTACTTATCGAAATATCGAAGCTCTTTCATGTACCAACCAGGTATATCAAAGCTCTTTCATGTACCCACCAAGTACTTCAAGTACTTGGCGTATATCGAAAGCTGTTTCACGTACTTAACGTATATAGAAAGGTGTTTCACGTACTCGGTAGTATATAGGAATGCCTCGTGCCATACGGTTGTGCATTAGACAGCACCACTGCAGATTTGAGCTCCCACTTACCTTGCATATATCGGGAGACACCATTAGGATTCCTGAGACCAACTGAGTTAATCTTTTGGCCGTCTTGGCAGAGCAATACACTGAGAACAGCACTCAGGAAGATTACTACGCACGTACCGTCCAGGTAATCGAGTATTCAGGAAAGGGTACGGTCCCAATCCTCCTTGTCACATTTTACTATTGGACCCTGCGACATATAGATATTTGCGAAGCCTTGACAATCCTGTGAGGTTCTAGACCTCTGAATCCACTCTTATGAAATAAGTTTGCTTGTGTCCTTAGTTTGTGTAGGGTTTTGTCTGGTATACTTTTCTTTTGTTTAGCTTGCCTTAGGAGAAACTTTTGTTTCAGTCACTCTGGCTGACTTTCCTTGGAGAAGGTCTTGTAGGATTAAAAACTTGCCACCCGAATATCCCCTTAACCAGGAGGTAATTTCGAGGGTAAGGATGGACCCACAAGCCACAGTCATGTCACCTGAAGTGGAAAACCCTACTTTGAATATTCGAGCGCATATGTTTCCTCCAGATTCACCTGCCTCTCATCCCCCGTAGGGTGAAGAAACACAAACCTCTACTTCACAAGACCTACCTCCCATTCTACCGGGAGATCCTGGATCATTGGAATGGATAAATTCACCCCACGATGGCCCTTCAATAGCTGCTAGTCCTTCGGCAACTTATTGGACATCTTCTCTAGGCCACCCAGTGGCCCATTTTTCTGTTGCATCCCCACCTAGTTGGGCTACTCCCGACGATCGCATGGCACCTTATCGTGAACAATTGGATAGGTTACGAGCTATGGCCACACAATTTACAAACCGGAGCCTTGCACGGAGGGATGAAGACCCAACGTTACCTCCTTATCAACCACTCCCAAGTCGTTATTTGTCCTATGATTCACCGGAGTCATCCATGCAACACATGACCACTTCTGAGGCTATTCAACCATCAATTCCTGCACATCCATCTCCTAGACAGGAGACCAGTCCTATACCCCAGACAACCCAACCTGTTGAAGGACAATAGTCCAACACACCTGTGACTACCACGGTTATGTCACCTGCTCCTCCCCTGCCCAAACTCGAGGGGAGGATACTTTTTACCCCCTACCTTCTTTACAAGTAACGATAATCCTACGGTGGATAATCAACCACCAGTGTTGGGTCAACCTTTACTTGGTGGTCAGCAAGTTGTTGCTAGGGGGAAACCCCCATCTCTTAACCATAATACTACAGCAGGAGTTCCCATCGGTCCTTCCGTTGGAAATTCCTTACCTCCCGGACCTTCCACTATGGGACTATCCCATGTTGGGGGACCATCCAACGTAATTCAACCACCATCGAGTCAAGCGTATCCAGGTCATCTTAACCCTGTGTCGGGTCAATTTAATCCCGGAAACGCACTCTACAGAGTACCCTACCCGGGAAACCCTTACACTCTATGGGGACAGCAAAATGTTTTACAACATGGACCCCGCTTACAGTCCCTCCACCCCCATTTGGTCCACCCCCACCTCCCATTGGAGGCAGCGAGCACCCACACAATTCTGGAGGAGGCGGACCTCTACCTTCTGGCAAAGGACCACCTCATTCCGGCCATCATGTCCCACCCCCCTTGGTGGTGGTGGTGGAGGACCATCCCGACCATCCCATCCCGGTGTGGTGGTGGAGGACCATCCTATCTCGGTGGTGGTGGTGGAGGACCATCCCATCCCGGTGGTGGTTGAGGACCATCCCATCCCGGTGGTGGTGGTGGAGGACCATCCCATCCGGTGGTGGTGGAGGACCATCCCATCCTGGTGGTGGTGGTGGACCACCACCCTACTATGGTGGAGGTAGCGGAGGAGGCCCTTACCCTTCTAGCGGTGGCAGTGGCCCACCACCCCCTCCCGACAGAGGTGGTGGAGGCCCACCCTATTATGGCGGTGGTAGCGGACCACCACCTCCTCCTAGCGGAAGCAGTGGCTACCCATCCTACCTTGGCAGTAGTGGCGGACCCCCACCATTTGGAGGCATCCCACCCCCTCCCAGCGGCGGAGGCAGGCCCCCGCCTTATGGTAACAGGCCACCTTATTATGGTAATGGACCACCATACTATGGCAGTGGACCTACATTTGGTCTGGTCAGCCCTTACCCCTATGGCCAGTTTCCTTCGAGAACACCCTATGGTCAATCAATATAAGGTCCCACTGGTCCTTACATGCCTTATCAATACTATCAGGACCCGCAGCCTAATCCACAGCTGCCCTTTTTGGCCACTTTAGACTTGCCTGACCTATCTCGCCTAACCAACAACCCCATCTACCATGGGACTAATTGGCCACCCATTTCGGTGAAACTTCCATCAGATATCCCAAAATTTGATGGCAAGCCGGGTGAGGATCCTAAAAACCATGTGATGACGTACCACTTATGGTGTTCATCCAACTCCTTGATGGATGACTCGATCTGTCTTAGATTATTTCAACAGACTCTCACTGGTTCAGCTTCCAAGTGGTATATTGAACTACCACCCCATTCTTTTCCTAATTTTGGTTCTCTTGCTATGAATTTTTTGACTCATTTCCAGCTTCCTATACGGTATGAAACTAGTACGGAACTTTTGACCTCGCTCCATCAAAATACCGCTACTCACATCTCAGATCATATACATGAGTGGTGGAGGAGACGACGCTTGATTAAGGATCCTATTCCAGACCAACTCCTAGCGGACTGGTTCAGGAAATCTCTCATCCCTACCATAGCACGAGATGTTTCCATGGCAGGTGTTGTCACTGAGGAACAAGCCATCTCCTGTCCCCATTTGCTAGACTTAGCTATGCTCAATCTGGCACATTGTTTGATATCCTTCCTGACGCACCCTGTAACACATACGACCCCGTGAAACCACCCAAGGGACCCCAAGTTGATGGCATCATTGGATCCCTTAACACCCAGCCTCCCTCTCAAATTGTTGGATCATTGAACCCCCAAGGTTCTTCCCCATCACCAACACAGGCTGGTCACGGCACCACCAAATCATCCACTCCTACTATCACTAAAGAAGTGAATTCTGTTCAATCAGCTTCACTTCATAAGTCTGGTGGTAAGAAGAAGAACAAAGGGAAACCTAAGAAATATTCCACCCAACAGGAACATAAGAGCACCCCTGATGACACCAAACATAAAAGGAAGTTGAAGTATCCTTGTCTACTGTGCAGTGATGACCACTTTTCTAAAGAATGCCCTCATAGAGACGAAGTTCAAAAGTTTCTTAAGGGAAAACCCACACCCGCAGTTCTCAATGATCCCTTCCCTACTCAAAATTAGCAGTTGATTTCTCACACCTCTCCTTCCCAAGGAGAAGCATCTACCACCATGCATGTTCTCATGATACGTAGTGAGACCATCAACTTGAAAACCCATTCTCATTCATATGACTCTGTTCCAGAAAAATAACTTGTTGGAAGTAATACTGAAAAAGCTTCCACTTCGATGCCTGACATCATCGTACCAGCTGCTTCTCTCACCATTGAGAAGCCCTCTTTCAAGTCAGTGTTGCGTCCACCCAAGAGCATGATTAGAAAATCGGTTTTCAATCCCAATGCTCGGGCTGCTCAGAACTACAATATTGTAGAGGACCTAGCACAAGATCCTTGTGCTATGTCGACGTTCGAAGTCTTCAAAAACTGCCCGAATCAGCGCAAGACTCTCCTCGCTGCCATCGGTGCAGTCGACCCGGATTCATCGAACACCATCATGTTCCGACTGTAATACTTCAAACCGAGGCTCTCCCATCAGTTGGCATTCCAAGTTGCCAAAAACATTGCTGGGAAGAGAATCCATCGTATCATTTTGGACAAAGGTGCCTCTACTTCGGTCATTTCAATCTCATGCTGGAGAGCCATTGGCTCTCTTAAGTTGAACCGTTCTCCTACTACTTTGAGAGCATTCAACGGATGTGGCTTTCAACCTCATGGGATGTTACAAGCTTTAGCAGTCGAGCTGGGGGGAAAAACCGACTCCATTAACGTGGAAGTGGTCGCTGCCCCATTAGATTACAACATTCTTCTTGGTCATAATTGGTTTTAAGCCATGACTGTGGTCGCATCATCTGTCTTCCGCATAGTATAATTCCCCCATCAAGGCCGAATTGTCACAGTCGACCAACTGGATTTCTGCACACCTGACATCGCTACTCACCTAAGTGATAACGTTCCATCAATTAGTCAATCTTCGCAATAGTATGAGAGCGTGGGGGTTGGCCTCATTAAGGACTCATCCCTTATGGGTGTTTTTCCTACTTCGAATCCCCCAAATCATGTTGCCACGGTGAACATGATCTCCTCATAGATTTCATCTATCCCCACTCCACTGATTCATGGCTTGTACCTGACGAAGCCACCACACACCTGCTTGGAGACATTATGCCTCTGTCACCCACCGAAATCACGTACAAGGCTGTCCATTCAGCACCAGAGAACCACTTAGATGTGGCCTCCACCTCCTGTTCTCCACAGCGGACATCATCCGACCTCCTGCTGTGGACTTTTCATTCTTACGAGTCCATTATGGAAATCATGAGTGCGGATGATCCTCCGTGGGAAGACCTCCATCATCGTTTGTATTTCCTTCCCTTTTTGGATATTGTGGATAATAGCATTAGCGCCATCTTTACACCGGATTCCTACTCTGGCTCTCAATCCTCGATACTCATGTGTCAAACAGACTCCAAAGTAAACCTAGCCAACATTGATCCTACCACTTCGATAGACATTTCAGTTATTCCTGGTGTAGTGGAACACATTCAGTTAGGCCAGAAGTGTTCCCCTGAAGAAATCATTGCTTATACGGCCTTATTCAAGCGATTATGAGAGGTGTTCTCTTGGACCTACGAGGAGATGCCTGGGATAGACCCCACCATTGTTTTACACGAAATCAAAACCTATCCCGACGTCAAACCTGTCCGCCAAAATTTGCGACCGGTACACTCTCGGAAGACTGCGGCAATCAAGGCAGAGATTGAGAAACTCTTGAAGGTCGGCTTCATCTACCCTATCCCATTGACAGAATGGGTCTCAAACGTTGTCCCTGTTACTAAAATGCAGGGCACCATTCGTGTCTGTGTCGATTATCGGGATCTCAATAAGGCTTGTCCCAAGGACAACTACCTGACTCCCTTTATTGACCAGATCATCGATAATTGTGTTGAAAGTGTCATTTTTTCATTTATGGATGGCTTTTCTGGATACAACCAAATTGAGATCCACCCCGCTGACCAACACACGACTACATTCATCTACCCTTGGGGAACATTTGCATACCATAAACTTTCGTTTGGCCTTAAAAATGTTGGTGCCACATTCCATCGGGCCATGTCGTATGCCTTCCATGATGTGAAGGACTTTGTGGAACCCTACTTGGATGACCTCCCTGCCCACTCAAAGCAGCGTGAGTTCCACATAGATCATCTGACAGTTGTTTTCCTCAGATGCAGATGATAGAATATCCGTCTGAGCCCTCATAAGTGTATTTTTTGTGTTGAGTCTAGATGCCTCTTGGGGTTTATCGTCTCGAAAGACGGGATCTGAATTGATCCCTTGAAGGTGGAAACCATTGTTGCTCTCCGACCTCCAACTAATATTACGGAACTTCAGAGTCTACAAGGAAGAGAGAATTATTTAAGGCGTTTTGTATGTAATTTCACGCAAAAAATGCAGGGTTACATGAGATTGATGAAAAAAGACGTCGCGTTCATTTGGGATGACCAAGCTCAACAATCTTTTGATAGTTTGAAACATGCCATCACGCATGCCCCTGTGCTCCAACCGTCGAATTACTATCGAGATTACATTCTATACCTCGCTACTTCTGACACCACTATCGCCATGGTTTTGGTGCAGGAGGACCAGAACACCCAAGAACATGTGATATACTATGCCAGTAAAGGTCTTATTGACTCTGAAACTCGATATTCACATGTTGAGAAGCTCGCTCTCGTGGCATTTATCACCATGCAAAAGTTTCGACATTACATTCTGCTTCACACCACCACCATCATCGCCAATTCGAACCCCATGTACCATGTTCTGACTCATCAGGTGCTTGGGGGCAAGTATTCATGTTGGATTGTGATACTGCAAGAATTTGATCTTCTTTTCGAAAAAGCCAAGTCTAAAAAGTCTTTGGTGTTTGTTGAGCTCATCTGCGACCTTCCCCGTGCTGATGTAGAATCTGAGCCCAATGACTCTTTTTTGGATGAGTAATTGTTTCTTATCAGTACGTCTGATCCATGGTATGGAGATATCACTTTATATCTTCAGACCCAATGTTTCAGCCCTCAATTGTCTCATGACGACTGTCGTTGAATACGTCACCATGCGAAGTATTACCTGATTATCAGTGATACTTTGTACCGTCGTGGTATCGATTCCATTCTTCGATGTTGTTTGACTCATGACGAGGTTGAATGCGTCCTAAATGACTGTCATGCTGGGGCTTGTGGTGGTCATCTCTCTGGGATGGTTACAACCCAGAAGAATCTTCGCGCTGGATATTATTGGTTGTCTATCTTTAAAGATTGTATCAAGGCCGTAAAAAAATGTCCTCTATGTCAACATTTTCATATGAAAAAGCGCACCCATCCCGCCCCGTGAAACCCGGTTATTACCATTGGCCCCTTCGCTAAATGGGGCATTGACTTCATGCATTGTAATCCTACCTCGGCTGGGGGCATAGTTACGTCATTGTAGCTATGGACTACTTTAAAAAGTGGGCCGAGGCAATGCCTACATACATGAACGACGGCAAGACCGCTGCACTCTTCATGTTTAATCATGTTATAGCGTGGTTTAGAGTTCCTCAAGCGATAGTTACTGACCATGGTTCTCACTTTATGAACCACATGGTTGACGAGTTGAGCGATAGATTGGGTTTTCTCCATGAAAACTCAAAACCATACTACCCACAGTCAAACGGACAAGTAAAGGCCATAAACAAGGTTTTGAAAACCATGGTCCAACGCATGGTGGGTACGCACAAGTCCAACTGGCATACCATGCTCTTCTCTGGACTATGGGCTTATTGAACTTTCGTTAAAACCGCCATTCGATTTACTCCCTTCCAACTAGTGTATGGATTGGAGGTTGTCCTTCCTATTGAGTGCAAGATTTCGTCCCTCAATCTCGCCAGTGAACTTCTCCCCAACACTACTGCTGAGGAAGAATGCTTCCTCTACCTATCTAAGCTCGACGAGACTCGCCAAGATGCCGCTCTTGCCAACGAAGCACATAAGAGATGTATCAAAGCGCAGTACGACAAGTCGGTAGAACCTCGCGCCTACAGCGAAGGAGATTTGGTCCTCACATATGACCAAAAACATGATAAGATGGGGGCAAGAAAGTTTGAGTCCATGTGGCATGGACCTTACGTAGTGAAACGCATCTTAGAGAAGGGAGCTTATGAGCTTGAAGACTACAACGGGATATCTTTGGGCGAGCCCCGCTACGGGCTCTACTTGAAGAGGTACTATGCCTGAGTCTTTCATGCATAAGTACTTTTGTATATACTGTACATGGCATATGTGCATTTTTGTGTGGTGTGACGCTTTGATTTTTGCGTGCTTAGGTCTTGTTTCGTTTCTTATACTGTGTTTTGTCTGCATGTGCAGATGGAAACTCACTATGGATTCGCGGACGGTGCCAGTCGGCATACCCACAACCTTGCTTCAGCAGCCTGGGTACTTTATTTACCTATTGGTGAGCTTATTAGCTCAGGAGGAATGTGTCTAGGTTTTGCAACCAACAATGTTGCGAAATATCAAGCAGCCATTGGAACCCTGTTATAGCTTAAAATGACACCTCTCCGTCCATGACGACACTTGCTTCCCTTGGTCGCATGACGACATTTCTTGAGATCAAGTTTCAGTCACACAACAGGACATTTGTGGATGGAGGAGTCATTTGGGACACTAAAAATGGCTTAAATTACCTCACTCCTGACCCATTTGATGGTTACAACCCTTAGGAACATTTTTCAAGACCAAACCATCTCCTGAAAATGAGCAGAAAAGCCTATTTTTGGCCATTTTTCACATGAGCGCTACTCTACCTTAACAAACTAGCACCTGTACCCTACTCCAGTGTACAATAGTAGCGCTCAACCCCTCATGGGCACTACTCCTCTTCAATAGAGTAGCGTACAACATTTAAAAAGTGATGAGCGCTAGTTGTAAAACACTATAGTAGCGCCTTGGGCGCTACTCCACTATGAAATAGTAGCGTACATTCCTGTACAAGTCAAAATATCAAAATTTTGGGAAGTTAAGTTGGTTGGGGAACCTCCTACTCGGTTATAACTTCTTTTCCTATCCTTCACTGACTATATAAGGAGGGTAGAAGGGCCATGTGAGGGGACCAAGTCTATAACATTGTTATGCTGGAGGAATAGAGACCTTCATCCCCCTCTCTTGTGCTTAGTTTCTGATAAACCCTAGCACTACTGGTTAGAGGTTGGGATCCTTGGAGAACGGAAGCAGGAGACCTTGAATCTAGGTTTCGTGAAGTGCCAAGCTTGAAAGAAGGTATAACTTTATGTACTTGCTTTCATTCATTAATAAAGATCAGATGTTCTTCTCTTTCCAAATATGACCTATTAATGTGTCTTGGATTTGATTACTGTTTGATTATAGTTTGATGTCTCTTTATATTATGGATATCAATTTTATATATGTAGTCAAATGTGTTTGAGAAAGGTATCAAGTTGTTTTGCAGGTGTGGGCATTGCAATACTGGATAGCATTGAAGAGTGAGGGAGGCAAAGCTAGGATCAACCTTCTGAATAAGGTGCCTACATCTCTAAACCCTAATCTATTCATTTATTTGTTGTACTTGCATAATGCTTGTGAGTCTATCTTTATCACCGTAAGTTGGTAGTTTCTCCCCTGAACTATAGGTGCATTTTCCCCACAACAGAATGGCGACTCCGTTGGGGAAAGCCTAACTTCTTAAGGGTATCCAAGGTCATTTTTTCAATCTTGTTTGATGGTATTTGTTCATTTTCTTGATTATGATCAATTAGTAGGCTCTGTTTGACCCTCCTTGGCTCTTACAGACCCTTCCTAGCCCTTTCAGACCCTAGTGGACCCAAGTTGGGGGGTTTTAACCCCATTTTTTCAACTTTTCCCACCTGTACGCTACTATTGTGAAACACAGTAGCGCCCATACGCTACTTTTTCTCTGCACAGTAGCGCCCACCCCTGCTATGGGCGTTGGTATGCCTCATACACAGTAGCGCCCACAATCTAGGTTTGATTTTTTTGAGTTTTTGGGTTGTGGACCCAAATATGGGGGCTGTGGCTGCATTTTTTGGGGTCCCCGATGACCCTAGGTCTGAGTTAAACCACTGTAAGTGGTCTCCCATCCTTGTACTGATCCTACATTCATGATTTGAACCTCTTTTGATCAATTTGGGCTTGTTTGGAAAGTTTTGGGGCTTGTTGACCCAAGTTGGGGGGTTGTGGACCAGTTTGGTGTTTTGTACCTTAATTTGAGTCAGATTGGATCTGCTTGCTCCATTTCCACTGGATTTGAAACCTTTTGAGTCTTCTTGACCCTGTTTGTATCTATTTGAGTGAAATTTCTCTTTAGATTGGTTTCTTATCCTCCCTTATGCTTTTAGTTTTCTTTTGTAGTGAAAGCTCAAGTGTTTTGGCTGTTGTTCAAGACCTTGTTTGCATTGTTTATGTGCATACCTGACTTTACCAAACCATACTTCTTTGTAGGTAATTTTCTTCATTTGGTTCTAAAAGTAGTTTTTGTACTCTTTTCCCAATGTTTCGCATGCTTACATCAATAAGATTTTGAAAGTCATATTTGGTAGCTTTTACTGTTTCAATAAAGAAAACCTGAAAGTTTCTTTGCTTTGCTTTGATAGTAGGTTAGTTTCAGTTTTGTTTCTTACCATTGAAAAGCATAAAGAATTTTGATTCATTTTCTGAATAGAGTATCTTGCAAGTGGTTTAAAGGATTTAAGAGTGCTTTGCATCAAAAAGAACAAGTTTTCTTTTTCATACCTATTTGTTTGAGTAGCTGCATTCTTAGGTTTTGAGTTTAATTTTGTACATTTAGGCTTTATTTTTACCTTTTTTGCATTCGTAAGATTAAAAATTGCATTTGCATATGCATTCTAGATCATAATTTTAAGACTTGCATTGAAAAGAAAATATTTGTTTGGTGGTAAATATTTCATTTTCAGTACTCTATCTCTATTATAACCACTCTCACACACCCACTACCTTTTTGAGTAAGCAAGTAACCTTTAAAATGAACCCTAATAAAATGTACTAGTAAGATTTTCTTTTCTAGGTTACACTACACCAACTAGTCTTGGTTAGGATCTTGGGTTTAAAACACCTTAAACCACCCAAGATCACACATTACGTAAAAATCGTAGTTTGACTATCGAAGGTAAACCCACTTCATTCAAAGCTTGCCTGGGATCTATGCAGTAGGTCTTGTGAGATCAAATTGTTGGGAATACACCTCCTACTTTTTTTTTCGAGCATATACCAGGATTGGATCGCGTTTGGGGACTATTTTGAGTTTCGGGCTCAGTTACCCTGCCCACGCCTTTTGATTCAACCAGATACTGTTCCCCCAAGAGTTTTTGGTGTGGTGGTATCCTTAGTATCTGACCATAGGTTCATACACAGGTGACGGCGGAGGGTTATATCTGTTGTACCTAGGACAGACGTGGGAGGAAATCCCTTGCAGGTCTTTGGGAGGGCGGTTGGGTGATTCCAACACTTGCACCCTTAGTCATTGTATTGTGGACCCCGGGTAACTATTCTTCATCCTTCGTTGATCTGTTATGGGGCCTCATCATCCTAGACTCTTCTCCGGAAGGCATCTGTTTGCCTGGTTTGATTTACCTAGGACCTTTTTTAGCGGTGTGCTCTTTGTGCTACTTGTCTTAGTTTGCCTTAGAGAACTTCTTGTTCATTTGAGTAGGAAACTATGTCTAGCATTCTGGCGAATGCCAATCAAGGTACCCCTGTTCCGGGGGATCCTTGTGTTGTTCCATTCATTGGAGACATTGGCACTCCCTTAATGGCTACTCTGAATCTACCTGGATTCACCATTGGGCTGCCGGTTTGGTTGTTTTCCATTTCGAATGCCTTGCATGCTCCTGACGCTTCTTTTGTGAGCACCTCAAATCAAGAGCATCAGAACCCTGTGCCTCCCTTGCCAGTAACATCTTCTCCTCCTCCTTCTACCTCATGTGGTGAAAGTAGCAATACTAGTAACTAGTAGTCTAAAAGGAATAGACGGGGAAGAATGGGAAGAAGATGCCAAAACAAGGGGGCAACAACTTGGCCTCTGTAAGTCATACTGGGGGCAAGCACCCTGCCTCTGCAAATCATGCAGGGGGCACCTACCCAGCCTCTGGAGGTCATGCTGGGAGAAAACTTTTAGTCACTGAAAATCATACTGAAAGTTTGTCTTCAACCACTGTCAGTCATGTTGAGGACACGTCATTGATCACTGCTAGTCATATTGATGACAAGTCACCAATTCCTGTGAGTCATAGTGGAGACGCCAGATCAGTCACTGCAAGTCATACTGAGGGAGTTGACATTGTCGACAAACCCAACAAACAGAAGCTTAAGTTCCCTTGTAAGTTTTGCGAGGGAGACCACCTTACTTACTTGTGCCCTGTACTTCCAGAACTGCAAAAAGCGTGGTCCTTAGTTCAAAATTCTTTTGCTTCTGAGCAACCAGCCACTGCAAGTCATGCTGGGGGCAAGCTGTTAGCCATTGCTAGTCATGCTGAGAGTACTGACGTTGTAAAGGAGTCTCGACCTATAGGAGGGAAACCAAAGTTCCCTTGTAAACTTTGTAAGGGAGATCACCTTACTCACCGATGCCCTGCCATTCCAAAGGCACGAAGAGTGTGGTCCATGTCTGAAGGAACCTCTGTTCCTGAGTTGTCTATAGATTCCCTATAGTCAGATCAACCTTTGGTTGATAAAGTGGTTGAACCAATGCAATCTTTGGTCGACCCCACTCTTCCTTCGGAGAGTGAAGTGATTGAATCGATGCAATATTCGACCGATCCCATCAGTCCTTCGGAGATTGATGCACCTACTGCTGAAGTCTTTTGCATTACCAGTTTGGATGTTCTTGAAAAAGGGGGGTACTTCATCTATGCCATGTGAACCCCTACCAAGCCCTAGGATTGTTTCCTTTGATTGGAATAGTCTAGCCGAGCCTCGTCTTCCTTCTTCGACACCTTTCCAGATAAAGGTTGATATCGGGAACCATACGGTTGATCGATGCATTGTTGATGAAGGTGCTTCTGTTAGTATCTTATCTGCTTATGCTTGGAGAGATTTGGGTTTCCCTAATGTTATTCCAGCTGTTAATTGGTCGCTGACCTTCGATAGAAGACCTAGTGAATCGATCGGATTCCTCCGTCAGGTACCTATTACTTTGGGTGGAAAAATAGTCTTAGTTGATTTTATGGTTTTAAAGGACCCTATGGACTTTGATATGATCCTCGGGCGTGATTGCATTTATGCTTTGCATGCTGTGGTGTCTACGCTCTTTCGTGTGATGTATTTTCCTCATAATGAAAGCATCGTCACTATCGACCAGCTTGCATTCGTTGATCCTCCTTATTACCCAACCATAGACCAGTCGGATCCCTCGTCATTAATCACTACTATGTCGCATGGGACTTACGTGGCATATTGTTCCTTGAGTTCAACTGCTACTGAGAAGGAGTCTTTGAGTTCATGCTTACCTTCTCGGGACTTAGTCCCAGCTTTTGAACAAGTGGCACCTCCATCTAAATGTTTAGATATGTGTTCTATCTGGGATGATATACTTCCTTCTAATGAAGTTTTCCTAGAGTCCATAGTACAGTCTGCCATTCATTTGGATGTTGATCCAATCGCAGTTATGTCCAGCCCTGGTTTGACCTTAAAGTCTGATCTTCCTACTGTTGAGTCTTCGGACTCTCCTATAGATCCGCAAATCGGTGTTCCTGTTGAGTTTGATTCTGCTTCTAGAATTTTCAACTCCCACGATGATGAATTTGTTTCTGCAGATTCCAGCATGTCCTTCAACTTTGATCTTCATCCTGAAGTCGATCTTGTTGATTGTAATTCCTCGAGCTTGGGTACCATAGAGTCTTCATTTGAAAACTCTGCCTTGTTTATGCCTGTTGTTGATGATAGTGAAGTTGAAAGTATTTCTACCACAGTGACTTGTATCAGGTCTTTCTTTACTTATGTTTTAGATATGATCTTGGTACTGATGTTTCTTGGAGATAGGATTCTTAGTTGGATGTATACTTTCTTACTAGTCCTTTTCGACACCTTGTGCGACCATGTCAGGTATATTCGGAACCTTGCATGTAGGTTTAGGCTTCCTCGATGTTATGTTGCATTTGAACCTTTTTCCATCCAAATTCGCCATAGGGTCGAACCTGTTGGATATTGGTGTGTTAGCCATTTCTTTATGCATTGTGCACCAGTCCGACAGCAGAGCCTACCTAACATGGGTCACCCTAGTCAGCACCCTTATGCCATTTTGGTGCCCATGCTGAGTTTTTCTCATAGGCTTGGGATCCTTTTTAGATTTACCATGACTTTGCGAAGAAGCCTCATATCTTTCTTCCTCATATATTTCTGGCCATCCCTGATGAGGCTCCCATTTTTATGTTCAAGTTTCATATGCATCTGTTATGATCCCGCTTGCGCTAATGAGCCTGAAACTGGCTTCCACGCTTTTAGCTCGTTATATAAGCCTCCATCTCTGATCTCATTTCCGCTAAGCCCTGTATCATTTTTCCTTCGCAATTTGACACCTTTTACCTGGAGGAGACACACCCTGAGTGTCCTTATCTTGCTCGTGTTCCTTGCATTAGGCATAGCTTTGTTCCATGCGCTTGGAGCTACTTTTGCATGTCCCTGACACTCGTCTCCTCCCATTTCGAGTAGTCTTCTTTTGCTTCGAGCTCGTTAAAAACAGTAAGTAGGTTTCGAGCATTCTTCCACCTTTACTTCGAGCTCGTTAAAAACATTAAGTAGGCTACGAGCATTCTTCCACTTTTACTTCGAGCTCTTTAAAAACAGTAAGTAGATTTTGAGCATTCTTCTACCTTTCCTTCGAGCTCGTTAAAATCCAAATTTTACTTCAATACATAGTTGATTTCAATCCATATCTGACTTTCAAGTTAGGTTGACTCCATTCCATGGTTGAATTCAATCTATATATGACTTCAATCCATGGTTAACTTCAATCCATATTTGATGTCAATCCATTGTTGAGTTTTAAGCAAGGTTGACCTCAATCCAAGGTTGACTTCATTCCATGGTTGACTTCAATCTATAGTTGAATTCAATCCAAGTTTGGATGAAGATTGGATGAATTCAATCCATGGGTGACTTCCTTTAAACCATAGCTAACTTCAATCAAAGGATGACTTGAATCCAAGGTTGAAATCGATATATGGTTGACATTAATCCATATTTGACTTCAACCCAAGGTTGACTTCAACCCATAGTTGAATTTTAAGCAAGGTTGACTTCAATTGAAGGTTTATTTAAATCCATGGTTGACTTCTACCTAAGGGTGACTTCAATCCAAGGTTGCCTTCAATCCAAGGATGACTTCAATCCATGGTTGACTTCAATCAAATGTTGACTTCAATCCAGGGTTGACATCAATCCATAGTTGACTTCAATATAGGGTTGACTTCAATCCATAATTGAATTTTAATCAAGGTTGACTTATATCCAAGGTTGTCTTCAATCCATGGTTGACTTCAATCCAAGGGCGACTTCAATCCAATGTTGAATTCAATCCAAGGTTCACTTTAATCCATCGATGACTTCAATACAAGGTTGACTTCAATCCATGGGTGACTTCAATCCAAGGTTGACTTCAATCCATGAATGACTTCAATGCAAGGTTGACTTCAATCCATGGTCGACTTCAACCTAAGGTTAACTTCAATCTAGGGTTGACTTCAATCTAAGGTTTCCTTCAATCCATGGTTGACTTCAATCTAAGGTTTCCTTCAATCCATGGTTAACTTCAATTCAAGGATGACTTCAATCCATGGTTGGTTTAAATCCATTGGTGACTTCAATACAAGGTCGACTTCAAAGTTGACTTCAATCTATAATGAATAATATATATAATAATATAAATAATAAAATAAAACATAATGTTAATTATATTTAACTAAGGGACATAACCTTTGGTGAGTAGTCACCATATAAGCCCTATATATGCAGCTTCATCCTCGTTGTAAATCATCATTATTTATCTTATCAATTATATATTCGATTATTTGACCATTATGGATCCTTTGTATTATTTACATTGGTTATTTGTAAAAGAAACGATTTTATCGTTTCACAATCCAAGGTTGACTTCAATCCATGGGCAACTTCAATCCAAGGTTGACTTCAATCCATGGGCAACTTCAATCCAAGGTTGACTTCAATCCAAGGTTGATTCAACCCAAGGTTGACTTCAATCGAAGGTTGAATTCAATCGAAGGTTGACTTCAAGCCAATTGTTGACTTCAATCCATTAATTACGCCAAAGGCATATTTTAAGGGGTCGGCTCCTCTCAGGCCATCGTCGTCTGTCGACGGCGAATGAGGAGCCACCCCATGTTGAACTTACATCCACACATCGTTACGAACATAATAGTAAATCCACTAGCTCCCCACGCTGCCCACGCCCTCCTGCAATCCACTAGCTCCCCATCCACTTCCCCTCTCGCACATATCCCCTACCTGCCTATCCTCCTCTACCTACATCCTCCCAATTGTTTTTGTCCCACGCTCCTCTTCTCCCACCGCTAACTACTTTCCCCCGTTTTCCCTGTCATCTGCCACCCGCTAGCACCCTCCTACACCATCCGTCCTTGCCCCCCTCATCTTCCACACCCCCTCCCCACCGGTTGCGCCCTCCACCCCTCCTCCTTGCTGTGTCTTACCCCGCGTTTCTCCTCTCTCTTGCTGCACCCTCCCCTCCATCATAGACCTCCTTCCTCACATATACCTCACACCCACGGTCTCCACCCTCCGCCTGCACTCCACTCCCCCGCCTGTGCCCCTCTCCACACCTACGCCCTTCTCCATTCCTGCTTTCATTTCCACCCTGCGCTGCATCCTCCGCAGACATCGCTTTTTGACACCATCTCGACTCCCTCCCCCCTCTACCTCCTGCACTCTCTTGCGCTGATACTCCCACCGTCTCTCCACCCGCTCCCCTACACACCGCCTTCCCATCTCCATCACCTTCCTTAATCCTTTCATCCCACGCTGCTCTACTCCACGCCCAGTGCCTCATCCCCTCCTCCACGTTCCGCGCTCCTTGCTGTGACATGCTCTTCCCCGCCCATTTCCTCCACATGAATCCTAATCACAAAAATAGAAAAATAAATTAATATACTGTTAAAGCAACTATGGATGGATTCTAGCTGCTGATCTAGTAGAGCAGCTATTGCTCTCTCTTGGTTGTTATAGGCAGTGCCTTATAATGAGTAGAATGGTTGAGTATGAAATCAATGGTTCTATTGTCTGTTCCACTCCTCTCCCCGACCCATCATATGGACAGATCAGAGTTAAATCCCGGTCCCTAATACAAGCAACCAAAGACATGTAGCATGAGACAAAAGACACATAGCATGAGAGCATCGCATCTATTGCATGAGTTCCTACATTGAATGAGTCACATGTTGCAATGGCATCTATAATGCTTACTTCCTAGGATGATGCATAAAGGGATCAGAGAGGTTGCTCGTTTATTGATGTTTGGCTAATAATAGTCTTGAAAAAATACTACTCCCTAATTAATTTCCACTATATTGACAAGTAGCTTAAGGTAGGTTAACGTCAATATTGATGGGTGGCTTAAAAGTTTCATTTGCATGGATTGGTAATCAAGTCCACGGTCTCACCCAAATAGACGTTTGAAAAACAAATACTTTTTTTGTAAATTCGTTGATAATGTTTAAAATATATAGGAAATTAATCCTTGTTCGAAAATAATCATTTTTTTTTACTTAAAGTGCATTCTCCAAAGTTAGCACACTGAAGAATAGTGAATTGGCACTCATCGCGATTATATCAATGTCTTAATATTAGCACTAATTAAGACTTTCAAAGAACTTGACAACCCTACATTTAAACTTTTTCCTTGGTGCTTTATAAGTGGGAGTTCAATTTCAATGGCAAGTTGCCTTTACCACAATTCCCCAGGAACTTGGTAGTTTCAGTACTTGTAGAGTTACTGAACTCGAAGGAACAAACGAACCAATAATGTTCTTGGAAATTAGTCTCGGAAACTATTTCCATGCTTTGCCAAATTTATCTGACAAACAATCTTAAAAAATAATAATTACAAAAATAAACAGTGGCACTATATAAATAGCTACACATTTTTAAATAAAGATGAAATAGAGTATTTACGCAGCGATTCATGGCTCACTCATGAATGAGACTCTAGATCGATTCAAAGGTTTATTTTCCGTGCCATGTGAACGAGATAAGGTTTTAGTGCATCCCTGTGACTAAATTCCATGAGTACATTAACCTAGTGGTGAGCACGGCCTGATGTCGAATCAATTTGCCCCCATACCAATATAATAATATTTATTATTATACTTTTTAAAAACCCAAATAGCCATTAATATATATATATATATATATAATTATATTTAATAATAATTGATTTTATAATATAAATTATTGTTATTTTATAATAATAATTATTATTATAGCCAATTCACCTCACAGTGATGCGGAAGAGGAGCGCAACATTGAGTCTAGACAAGGTAAGTCCACCATCGGAAACTTCCAAACCAAGAATGATTGTTTCCCTCCTCCAGAAGAGCCCATATCTAGCACATAATCAACATGAATTCTATCATGTACATATTAAAATATACTTGATCTAGATAACCACAATGTTACCTCTCTAGCACAAGCAGTATCTTCTTTTGCTTTCATATTCCCTATTGCAGAATGAGAAATGGAAAAGATAAATGAATTTGTTTAATTTGCATTTAATGCTCCACCTACTATACTTGATTGGATAGATATTGGCTCATCACTAGTCAATGAGTACAACACAGAGGGTTTATTTGACATTACATTCCCCACTCTTTTCCCAAATGGTGATGCACTACCTCGCAAACCACATAGCAAGAACATTCCACTTGATAGCTATGCAATACACTCAATGAGATACCGTGACAACAGATTTGGTAGCCATCCCCACTTTAGATACTACTTGTACAATTTGATTATGCACCATAGGAGTCGAGCAACAACTACACCAACCACAATTGAGGAGTTACACGTACATCTACAAGAAATTCTTACAAACAACCTCTCGAAAAATGTCATGCAATTTGAAGCACACCTACATGGGGCCAGAGAATTATGTACACTACGCAGAAGTGGCCTGAAAGATATGATCACACAATTGCAATGCATTGCATTGTTCTTCACTCTCATTGCAACAAACACAAAATGGCCAAAATTGCATACAGTTATGCAAGAGGATAGCCCTTCTAACCCAGAAATCCATCAACAATGGTGTAATCATAACATCATTGATAGGCCCCAGAATGTAGTTGCATAAATGCATAAAATATTTTTAATATTCCATGAGGAGTTAATTAAAAAACATACACACAACAGGTTATTGCTACATGTACACATTATATACTACTTGCATGTTTATATACAAAACCTTTACATATTCTTCATTTTCTCTAATCCTATAATATCATGGCTCTGCACATATACATGGTTTCCTGTGGCTTGATGGAGCTCCTAACATGGAAACATTAAATTGGAAAGATGCATATCAAATCAATGTTGCAAAGATTTTATTCGATACATATGTTACAACATGGAATCCAAGAGAAAATCATGACAGACATATTCATATGCATTAATCCATTGAGGATGACCCTTACTTGCTAGATATAAAATATATTCTTTCATCCAACCCACTTCAGGACTATGAGCAACTCTTCAATAGAGTACAAAGACATACAAAGTGCAATGAAAATTCATGTCTACACAGAAAAGGGGATACACTTGTATGCATATATAAATGCCCTTGGAAGGTACAACATGAATCACCATTATGTACATTTATGGAAAAAAAATATCGCCCAACATGCACTGAACCTTGTCTGAACAACCATAATCTAAGCATACTTCAAACATGGTGAGCAAATGTACATCACCAAATATATTGTCTTGAAATACACATCCAAATATGCTTCCAAAGCAGAGGGAAAATCAAAGACCTACCATCATAGATTCATATGGTGGCTAGAATCATAGCTACATCATTTCCATGCGACTCGACCTCATATGCCTGTCATCGTTTGAACTCATAAGTAATTGTTGAAGTTACATCAGATGGACGTAAAGACGGTGTTCCTAAATGGGAAGATAGAAGAATAATTATATATCGAGCATCCAGAAGGATTTGAAACAGAAGATAGAAATTCACATGTATGCAAATTGAAGAAAGCATTGTACAGGTTGAAGAAAGCATTGTACGGTTTGAAGCAAGCACCCAGAGCATGGTATGGAAGAATTGATAGCTTCCTGATGAGCTTTGGATTTACCAAGAGTAAAGAGGATTCTAATATTTATTATAAGATTATGGATGATGAACCTATGATACTACTATTATATGTAGATGATTTTTTCATGACAGGAGAAGACAAGCCCATCACCAAATGTAAGAGAAGGCTTGCAACAGAATTTGAGATGAAAGACCTTGGTATGATGCATTACTTTCTAGGTCTTGAAGTATGGCATTTTCCAAATGAGATTTTCCAGAGTCAAGGAAAATACACAGTTGAGATCCTGAAGATATTTAGGATGATGGATTGTAAGGCCATGACTACTCCGATGGTGACAAAATTGAAGCTCATGAATGATGCTTCATCAGAGATAGTAAATGTCACCATGTACAAACAGATTATTGGGTCATTGATGTACTTGACCAATACTAGACCAAATATATGTTTTGTTGTGAACACATTGAGCCAGTATATGGTGGATCCCAGACATGTTCACTTGATTGTAGCAAAAAATGTGATGAGGCACCTAAAGGGTACGGTGGATTATGGACTCAAATATGATTCAGATAGTTAGTTCAAGTTGTACGGGTACACAGACTCAGATTGGGCTGGAACTGCCGAAGATAGGAAAATCACTTCAGGAAGTTGCTTTAGTTTGGGATCAGGCATGATCTCATGGCTAAATAGAAAGCAACCCTGTGTTGCACTTAGCACAGCAGAAACTGAATATGTAGTAGCTTGTTTAGCTTGTAGCGAAGCAATGTGGCTTTCCAAGATTGGCAGGATTTTTCGATGCAGAGATTGATGCAACAGATATACTATGTGACAACCAGAGTTGCATCAAGATCACAGAGAATCCTGTGTTCCATGATAGATCAAAGCACATCGAGATCAAGTTCCACTATATCTGGGATATGGTGCAGAAGGGAGCTGTAAAGATCAAGTATGTTCCTATAGAGGAACAAGTTGTTGATGTGCTGACTAAGCCTCTATCTCACATAAAGTTTGAATACTTTCAAGACAAGCTTGGTGTGGTCCAAAGCAAGCTCTCTCGAAAGATAGATTGATAGTTCCAATTCTTAGGGAACTGATGTTGGTCGAGGGATGACTGATTTCGATCGAGGGATGACTAATGTCGGTCGAAGGATGACTGATGTCGGTCGAAGGATGACTAATGTTGGTCCAAGGGTGACTGAAGATCAGTACTTTCTGACTGATAGAGTTTTTGTCCTTAGGTGACGGATGTCGGTCCAGGGGTGACTGAAGATCAGTACTTTCCAAATGATAGAGTTCTTGTCCTTAGGTGACAGATGTCGGTCCAGGGGTGACTTAAGATCAGTACTTTCCTATTGATAGAGTTCCTGTCCTTAGGTGACGGATGTCGGTCCAGGGGTGATTGAAGATCAGTACTTTCTGACTAATAGATTTCATGTCCTTAGGTGATGGATGTCGGTCCAGGGGTGACTGAAGATCAGTACTTTCCAACTGATAGATTTCATGTCCTTAGGTGAAGGATGTCATTCCAGGGGTGACTGAAGATCAGTACTTTCCAACTGATAGATTTCATGTCCTTAGGTGACGGATGTCAGTCCAGGGGTGACTAAAGATCAGTACTTGTCGACTGATAGAGTTCCAGTCCTTAGGTGACTAATTCCAGCCCAGGGGTGACTGAATATCATTACTTGTTGACTAATAGTGTCCCAGCTGATGATGTTGCTGACGATTATCTAGCAGAGGATGTTCCAGTTGATGATGTTGTTGATGATGATCCAGCAAAGGATGTTCCAGCAGAAGATGTTCCAGCTGATGGTGTTGCTGATGAGGATGTTGTTGATGATGTTCCAATAGAGGATGTTGTTGATGATGTTCCAGCAGATGATGTTGTTGATGATGTTCCAGCAGAGGATGTTGTTCCAGCAAAGGATTTTGTTCCAGCAAAGGATGTTGCTGATGATTATGTTGATGAGGATGTTCCAGGAGATGATACCCCATACATATGATGATCCAAAACTTCCTACGACATATAGATATTCACAAGTCAGTTGTGCAGATGTTGATGTTACTCGCATAATACCTTCCTAGTTAAGAGGGAGTGTTAAAGAAATGTAACTACAGAAGATATTCTATGTGTACTTGTCTATTGTATTATTTTATTCCTCCTTCGAGAGATTTCATTGATGTAATTAATAATGTAAGAGTCATTGAAAGAGTCAACGTAAACCCTAGGTCTTGTGTCGGCCTAGAAGAACCCATAAAAGATTATTATATTATGTATTTGACAAGTCAGCCCAGTCGGTTAGGATAAGTCGACCCAGTTGGGGAAAACTCACCCCAACAGAATAATATAAATAGAGGACGAGTCTCTCATTTGTAATCACTCAACTCACTCACACAATTTCGCATAGGAGAGAGAGAGAAGTTCGTGCAAGTGGAGGAGAAGTTGATTTTGTCTTGGGGTTTATCTTTGTACTTTGTGAATTCTATATTGAGGAAGATTTTGTCGGGGTTTTCTCCCTTGTGGTTTCCCCGAGAGAAATATTGTGTTCATTGTGTTTGTTGTGCTTGTATTTCTTTCAGTGATAGATTGTTTAATGTTATCATTCTAAACAAGTAAAAACTATCAACGCCTAGGTCTGAAACAATGATGTTTATTGTTGCTTGATGGTGAAACCACACTCAGGATTTGATGGTGGCATGGATAAAGCCACTTCCATAATGCCCAGACTTCATGATTTAGGTCATAAATATGCCATTACGCTACTCAGAAATCTCCAAAGCAGTCGTGGATCGACTAAAAAATGCTCAAAATACCTCTGAAGTACAATGTGGACACCCCATGCAAATAGGGGGTAATATACAGCATGTTGCTAAGCCTTTGCAAGTGAAATAGAACACATTCGATGTGGGCATACACATAGTGATTGTAATGTAGTTGGAGAATTCTTGAATTCAAGTAGTCCACAAACATTGCTTTCGGGATCTCCTTTGCCTATGCCATCTCCCTTAAAAGCATTATAAATGATGAATTTTTTAGGAGGGAATTGAGAGGAATCATTGTCATGTTGAGCTATGATGCTAAAACTTCTTTTGTTTCCAATGGAGCTAGATATATATTAAGTTTTGCCTTTCTATTTGGGGGAATATTAAATATTTTTCCACCATCAGAGTCTTCATTGTGATCTACATGTCCACCAACAAATATACAAACCAACAATTCTGTGATGGTGTACTCTACTGCAATTTCTTTAACTACCTCTTAATTTTAAAATTTAGCTCAGCTATGATGGATATTATTCTGAAAAAAGGTAAAAAAAGAGAATGGAGATGAATTTTAAGTTAGGCTCACTATAGGTTCTTTCTGTACGGCTAACCATTTGACATCGAAGAAATAGACTTTATACTCGATAAAGAACTCCAAATCCCCTACAAGGTTTGATTTTTTTTTGCAGAAATTAAAACAAACTTAAGAGAATGAACTGCCACTGATGTTCACTAATGAAGCCAAGAAGGATCAATACAGACCAAAATAATCATCTCACCTATCCAAAAAACTCATTTTATTTAACTTATGCATTTGAACCCAACGTACTCAAACTTGACTTAATGACTTCATTTGAACTATGTACCTAAGCACTAACTCTGCAACACCTTGAAAGAGGGGGTCTCAGCTAAACAATGATGTATCAATGGTTTGATTCACACCAGTATGTTCTTGTATCCTTTTTATTTTTCGGGGGGGAACTTGAGTCTATATCCAACCCATATGTTATTTAGAAGTGTATGACCACCATGTTGTGTTGGTTTCTATAACAGTCAATTTTGGCACTGCAGACTAAGCCTACACAATCAAAAAGTTGAAATGATGGACTATAGACACAATTTGCAAAATGTACACTGCTCTCAAAAAGTTCCTGCATCCTTTTTTATTTTTCATGGGTGGGGACTTGAGTATACATCCAACCCATATGTTATTTATAAATGTATAGCAACCATGTTGTGTTGGTTTGTCAATTTAGGCACTACAAACTAAGAATACATAATTAAAAGGTTCTACATGATGCACTATAGACACTATTAGTAAAATGTACCCTGCTCTCAGAAAGTTCTAATAACAAGCATTTGATGAACATAGATTCATCCCACTATGTTAAGATCCAAGCTGGAAGTTCATTTGGATAAATCAAAAGGTAAATATAAATATACCCTTCATCATGACAAATTACAAGCATGCCTGTGATATGTTAGAGGAAAGCAAATATCATGCTCAAATTGAGTGCCTATTTTATTAATTGTTGAGGGGCATCCATGTTTCCCTATTTTCAAAGTGATGTCCAAGATCATTCATGAAAGCTCCTTTTTATGACCCCTGCACATGTAAAACTAGAATAACAATTGCTAAAAGATTGAAATGAGTTGAATTTGTATATCCAAAAAGTGGCTTGTTTTCTCTTGCGAGATGAGCTGGTCTAATATCTTACGAAAGGATATTTATGTGTTAAAGACCTGCTTAACTGTATCAGTCCTGGTTAAATCCCCCCCTCATGCTAGATTTTCCCTTGAAAAAACCCCATTTTCCATTGATATTGAGAATCAACCTTAACTCTCACTTCCTTTCCCTATCATAACAAAAGGTACACATCCCCTGATTTCCTACTCCCTAACAATTGCTAACATGACATGTAAGAAAAGGAAGTTGCATCACCTTTACCAAATGCAAAACCATAAATAGAAAGCCACCTTAACCCAAAGGATTGACTAATAAGTTTCTTTCATTTCATAGTCTTGCATTTTAGAGGTTTTTATATTTAAATTTCCATGTAACTCTCGTAAACTTATTCTAAAAATACAAAATAAGATGGCATGCAGTACCAAGTAGTGCCATTTGGGTAAGATAATCATAAACAAGTAGATCAAAAATAAGAAACTCAAACTAACCCACAATTAAATTGATTCCAAAAAGTAGCAAGGTGCATATACAACCCAAGTAGATGTGTAACATCTATAATGCAATAAACTAAATGGAAAAAAAATGAAGTCTAGAATAACAAAAAAGAATTAAAACAGATAATAACGAAATAATAATAATAATAAACCATCATCGATCCATCTGAACCCTGATATTTTAAACAACAATAAGTATGTGCTTCCATTTATTTTTGTATTCCTCTTGGTGCTTATTAGGTCCAGTGTTAAGATGGATCTATGGTTTTTCCAAAAGCAATCCAATATTACTTAATCCCCGGGGCATGTTAACTCATATTCAATTTAGTTATTTACTATAGATTTATATATACTATGATAATCTCATCAAAACATTCACAATCAATCATGAGCTAGATAGATAGCACACCATTCATCCTATACAAAAGGAAGAGAAACTCAAATGGACAGAAGTAATATTCTCATTATTATTTTTTCTACTAGCAATCTATCCATATTGTAACTGTCTTTGGAGGTAGAATTAGTGTAGTAGCATGGCTACATTATATTGTGTGATTCCAACCCCCCTGGTTATGCTCACTCATATTCCCTTTAGGTATTTAAGTGGATATTTTTCTATGTATTGTCTGGTTAAAGCATTCACAATTATAATAATAATGATCAAAATTTAAGGCTAACCGGACACCAAACTAACATATTAATCTTATACAACAGGAAACAAAAACTAAAAATGGATGGCATCAATATTCTCAGTATCAATTTTTCCAATAGGAACCTTGCCATATTGTAGCAAACTTCAAAGGTAGATTGCATCTGTAAGTGTAGCGATGTGGTTACATTATATATTGTGATGCCCTAATCAAAAGTGTAAAAATGTGTACAAAGAAAATGGTTATCAATGTAAAATTATTCATATCTCAACTGGGTTGTTTTTTCCTGTCATCTAGGAATTATTTTGAAAAAGTGCTTTCAATGAGATGGAGTGGATCTAGTGACATAGTTATGAAGGCCTTAGTACATAAGAAATCGAAGGAATCTCATTATTAATTTTTCCACTAGGAATCTATCCCTATGTAGCTATCTTTGGAGGTAGAATTAGTGTAGTGGCATGGCTACATTATATTATGTGATGTCAATCCCCCTGATTTTGCTCACTCCTACTCACTTTAGGTATTTAACCAGAGCTTTCTCTATATATTGTATGGTTATATGGTTCACAATTATAATAGTAATAACCAAAATTTAAGGCTAACCAAACACCAAAATGACGTATTGATCATGGGAAAGAAAGCACACCATTCATCTTATACAACAGGAAACAAAAACTAAAAATGGATGGCAACAATACTCTCATTATTAATTTTTCCAATAGGAACCTTGCCATGTTGTAGCAAACTTCAGAGCTAGATTGCATATGTAATGTAGTGATGTAGTTACATTATATATTGTGATGCCCTAATCAAAAGTGTAAAAATGTGTACAAAGAAAATCCTTATCAATGTAAAATTATTCAAACCTCAACTAGGTTGTTTTTTCCTAACATCCAGAAATTCTATTGAAAAAGTGTTTTCAGTGAGATGGAGTGGAGCTAGAGACATAGTTATGAAGGCCTCGGTACATAAGAAATCAAAGGAATCTCATTATTAATTTGTCCACCATGAATCTATCTATATTGTAACTATCTTTGGAGGTAGAATGAGTGTAGTGTTGTCGCCACATTATATTGTGTGATGCCAATCCCCCTTGTTATATTCACTCCTATTCACTTCAGGTATTTAACTAGAGCTTTTCCAATAAATTGTCTGGTTAAAGCATTCAAATATATTATTTAATAACCAAATTTTAAGGCTAACCAAACATCAAACTGATGTATTAATCATGGGCAAGAATGTACACCATTCATCTTATACAACATGAAACAAAAGCTACAAATGGATGGAAACAATACTCATTATTTATTTTTACAATAGGAAGCTTTCCATATTGTAGCAAACTTCAGAGGTAGATTGCATCTGTAAGTGTAGCGCTGTGGTTACATTATATTTTGTGATGCCCTAGTCAAAAGTGTAAAAATGTGTACAAAGAAAATGCTTGTCAATGTAAAATTATTCAGAGACCTCAATTAGGATTTTTTCCTCTCATCTAGGAATTCAATTGAAAAAGTGTTTTCAATGAGATGGAGTGGAGCACAGCTATGAAGGCCTCAGTACATAACAAATCAAAGGAATCTCATTATTAATTTTCCACTAGGAATCTATCCATATTGTAACTATCTTTGTAGGTAGAATTATTGTAGTGGCATGACTACAATATTTTGTGTGATCCCAATCCCCCTGGTTATGCTCACTCTTATCCACTTCAGGTATTTAATCGAAGCTTTTTCTATATATTTTCTAGTTAAAGCATTCACAATTATAATAATAACTAGTTAAAGCATTCAAAATTATAATAATAAAAACCAAATTTTAACGCTAACCAGACACCAAACTGACGTATTGATCATGGACAAGAAAGCACACCATTCATCTTATACAACAGGAAACAAAAACTAAAAATGGATGGCAGCAATAGTCTCAGTATTAATTTTTCCAATAGGAACCTTGCCATGTTGTAACAAACTTCAGAGGTAGATTGCATATGTAGGTGTAGCGTTGTGGTTACATTATATATTGTGATGCTCTAATCAAAAGTGTAAAAATGTGTACAAAGAAAGTGCTTATCAATGTAAAATTATTTAGACCTCAACTGGGTTGTTTTTTCTTGTCATCTTGGAATTCTATTGAAAAAGTGCTTTCAATGAGATGGAGTGGAGCTAGTGAAACAATTATCAAAGTCTCGGTACATAAGAAATCAAAAGATGGAATTCAAACATTAAAGTATTGTTGTGCCATCATCCAAGAACACATTGAAGTGAAAACCTCTTCATATCAAAGCATAGGTTAGTCACCACAAATTGTACTGGTGGAAATGAATAATACAAGTGTGAACAAAAAAGAAGTAATACAAACCTTTTGAAAAATAATCACGAATGGTTAATTTTCCTGTCAAGCAAGAATTAAAAGCTTCTTATGTTTCTTCACATGTGAGAAGTAAGTCTAGTGAACTTGATCCCATACAACCTTTTCTCGTAAAACCACACAGTTGAAGAGAAACAATAAGTGGATAGAGGAGATTGGGGGGGAAGATAACCATATGGAGGGTTTATTTGTTGGCCAACAAACTCAAAAGCTTTATTTGCTACCAACAAATTATCAGAGAATCCTGAATTAACCCAAATCTAGAGATATCCCGATGTAACATCGGCAATACCTAATGTGGCTGTAGAATGAAAAATCATACCTGGAGGAATGTTGAGCCAACTTCTAAATTGCAGTCGCATACACAAGGAGAGCAAGTTGACTAAAATTCGAATTCCACCACTTCTTGAACAAGAACATACACACTTTTGATAGGGTTCTTGCATTTGATAATGAAATAACCAGATAAATGCAAAAACAACAAGAATATTAGGTTTTGATGTTATATACAGGGACGACCCATCCCCTATAACTTCTGTTCCAAATAATCGTGGCAATATGGTATGAAAAAGAGACCCATTCCATGAAATTGGGGCGAATGGGAGATCTAAGATTGAATCACACAAAATAGGGAGGGGAAAATCGCTGGAAGAAATATCCACCTCCTAAAAATTGGGGGGAATGGAAGATAAGTGCTCAAATTTCATGGGCAAAATCCAAAAAAAATCCATTTCCCTTTTGGGATAACCCTCCACACATAATTGTTTTTAAAATTAAAATTGGGTTACTGGTAATAATGATAAAAAAATCACTACTATATAAAAAATTTCCCAACCAAAATTTGAAACCACTTAAATTTCGTCCATGGGCTAAATTTCTCCCTTAAAATTTTCTATGGATTCGCTTGTTTAATGCCACAAGTAGAACCTTAAAATAAACCATAACTTAACACACATTTACCTCACTTGGGGACCAAAAAATAATCTTGTATTTAAGTTAGGACACTAAGGATAGGCATCAAAACAATTCCACTTTATTACTATACAACTGAAACATAGTGGTTGTATTTTTAGGGAGCCAAAATACTCTAGTACTTGGGACAGAGTGGAGACCGATTTGCGGGTGGGCCTCTCCTTTTAGGAGGGCCTGTGGCAAGACTAGAAACAAATGGCTAGTTGGTGCACTTTCCCACTCAGTACTGAAGATCATCTAGATCGTTTTCTTCGTACTGAATGTTGTAGGTAACCTATCCCGACGTGTCACGAACGAGGTATCCTAAAGACCATTTTATTATATATTTTTCCCAGAGGCCATCCCCTTCGGTGGAGGGAAACCTAGGGAAAACGGAGTCGGTTGTAGCTCAAGCTCTATAATTGTCCTTTTGATCTTCAATTGATGGTTCCAGATAGTATTGATGCCCCTATTATGTTACAATAATTGGGAGACCTGACTCGACTTCTTGCTTCTTTTTGTCTGATGGGGAGGTGATGACCACATAGAGGAAAAGATTCGAAGAAGACTATATTTGGTGTTTTTGTTTTTGATTGAGTAGATATGTGCTAGGGTTAGTGGGTATTATTTTCTAGGGTTGTTGCATGATTGTCTTGTTTGCCAATTTGCTGAGCTCACCTTGCATTATATTTTTTGAGCTTCTTTTGGCTTGTTTTCCATTTTGTTGCGCTCACCTTCTACACACTCGGTTGCATTAGGTTTTTCGATATTTCTCTGACCATAATACCACACATATTTTAATCTAGACTCAATCGGTATTGATCATCCAATATACTCTCAGAGGCTTCATGGCGAACCCCCTCAGTTTAGTCCTTTAGATTCTACGATTGAACCCACACACCAAACCCTTGTTCAACACACCGCACCATCACCCGATTCCGACTCCTTACAATCAGGATCATCCACACACCTGCACGCTAGCAACCCCATGGATACTATTGGAGGCACAAATGGAATTTAAACAGCCACTGGAACCACGATGGCCAACACAACCATCACTATGGCTGGATCCTCCACATCTACCACTACGATATTTCCATTTATGTCTAGCCTCAACCTCCCTGATTTAGTGAGGCTAACCAACTATACAATTTTCCATGATCCTGTAGGAATTTGCAAGGGATCAGGCAGCTGTAGCAACTCACAATCAAACTCACAAATATGTTGCAAAGAAGAAGAGAAGGAAACACTCAATGATCACTCATAAACACAGTAAAATAGAACAATATCTCAGTATTATACAATGAATAAGAATGTAAGTGAATGAATACAATAGAACAGTAAGGTGCATAATATAGGATTCAAATAGGACAAGTAGGGCATTCGAATTCCTAACTCAGAGTGTGGCTTGAATGATAGTGGAGTCATCATCCAGTCAATGTATCAGTCATCAATGGTAACAGTCAGTCAACTGAGTCTAACTGAGTGAGGTAGGCACTAACTAAATGAAGGAGGCTCAGTGGAGGGTGCATGAGGAGTTAAATGGAGTCAGAATGGGCAGTCTAGTTTCACTCGAGGTCCATCGGAGTGATACAGTCAATTGAGAGTCAGTCTAGCCTTAAATCAAGGAAAGAACTGAAGATAACTGAAGTACAACTAAATGGTAGGTGAGAGAGGGGGCATGATATGCATGCAACTGCATGCAGGGCGCACTAAGCACTAGGAGGGATAAAACTGATCAGTGAGAAGCTCCCGGGGGCTAGCTAACTGAGGGCTAGGTGCTGGGACTGATGACTAGGATGCATGCATGCATGGCTGAAAATGAAAATAATGGAAATGCTGGTAGGAGGCCCCCTAGGGGCTGTAGACAGGCTGTGGAGAGCTAGAACCAAGTTCTAGGAGCTAGGAGGTCCACCATGATGATGATTGGATGCATGCATGCAAAACTGAAAAATGATGGGGAGAATATTCCAACACCCCCCCGCGAGCTATACTATGAGAAAATAACTGAAGAGTAGGGCCCTGGTAACTAAGACCAAAGGTCACCCTGCAAAATAGCAAAATAGGGTCTTGGTTACTGAGACCAAAGGTCACCCTATACAATCAATCCAAATAAACTAAGTGAGGAAAGAGGGAAAACCCAGTGGGAAGAAATCCCTCCCTCAAAATAGACTGAAAGGTGCTAAAGTAGAATATCATGACTTAACCCTGAAGGAGGCAAGTGTCCTTCTTTTCCGAAGAAGGATCGATCTGAAATGGATCAACAATGTGAGAAGGATGAAACCTTCCATTCTGAAAATCTGATTTGGCTCTTCTATGATCATGTGAATCACCAACCAAATCACCGGCAGATCAGAGTGTAGTGGCTTCCCATCGAGGAAGAGGAGGAATATTAGGTGAGAGATCTTTAGGTTCTTGTGGATCTGGATCTCCCATTCGCTCATCTTCATCATCAGTTGCTAGACCTTTAGGTTCTTGTGGATCTGGGTCTGGCATTCTTCCATCTTCATCTTCAAATTCGGAATCTGAAATATCATGTGAAGATGTATCTACAGCTGGCTGATCATCATATCCAAACTCTGAATATGAAATCTTATGCGATGATGCATCTCTCTCTTGATCATCAATCAAGGAAGGAGGTATCTTATTTTTGGGAAGAAGTGGATCATGCTGCAAAAACACAATATGAAGATCATCATGAAGCATGTGATTCGAACCAACTGAGGTAGAATCAGAACCACGAATGTGCAGATAGTTCTTTGATATCTCCTTTGAACCGACATAGGTGTGATTGTCACGAAAGAAACTATGACATGATGATGGTGAATATTCAACAAGATCACTGGTGGATGCAACAGTGGCGGTGGCCCACGAACCAATAGGTGCTAGATCTTCAGGTTCTTGTGGATCTGGATCTAGCATTCTCCCAGAAAGAGTTATCTTCCTCTTGGGAAGAAATATATCATGCTGCAAAAACAAGTGCTTGAGTTCTCCAATAATGGATGCAAGCAAATCAGATCCAAGACTTGGAAAATGGTTTCTCATGATCTCCTTTGAACCAACAGGGGTGAAATCAAAACCAAAATCCCAAAAATGTGCATGAGTCATGAACCTAAGCGAATGATAGAGTCTTCCATCGTCAATGAAACTCTGAAAACATGTTCCAATGACCAAATAGGAATCCAAAGAAAGCATATGATAAGGAGAAGCGAATGCATTACCTTCCAAATCTGATTTTACCTTCAAAGTACTCAGTAAGTCACCATCTTGCACATCAATAGGTGCATCAACTCCATGAAAGTGTATGTAGTTCTTTGATATCTCCTTTGAACCAGCAGGGGTGAGATAAGAACCAAATGAACCATATAATGGTGGTGACTTGAACTTCGAATCAGATCCAAGATTTTGGGGATGGTTTTTCAAGATCTTCTTTGAACCAATAGTGGTGAGATCAAAACCGAAATCTTGAGAATATTCTTGAGACTTGAATCCAAGCGAATGAAGATTTTGGGGACGGTTTTTCAAGATCTTCTTTGAACCAATAGTGGTGAGATCAAAACAAAAATCATATCCAAGATTTTGGGGATGGTTTTTCAAGATCTTCTTTGAACCAATAGTGGTGAGATCAAAACCAAAATCTTGTACTTCATCTTCATCTTGAACAACCTCATAGGAGATGATAGAGAGAGAGAGAGAGCACTGTAGGAAGTATCATTGGTCTTGTCTTCCACATGGAAAGCATCAACCTCTTCCTCCTGGATTCCATATAACTTGTCCAATCTAGTCAATATATCACTTGGATGTTCATCAAGATCAATGAGGTATTCCATATTGGAAACCAAAGTAATACATATGCTTCCTCTGGCTCGGTCGCAATCATCAAGCCAATCATCTTTCTTTGCACAGGAAGAGAAAACTCTCCTAATAACAGTACATACATCAAAAAGACCAAGTATCTTTAGATATGATGTCATATTTGGCTTCCATTCATCATAGTTGAATGGAGTAAGAGAAGGAACTCCTTCCAAAAACATAGAAGTTGTTGTTCAGTTTGGATCTATTGCCACAACTGTACAAACTGTTGCAATTGCAGAAACTTTAAAACCTGCAAAACAAGAAGGTGCTGATGGACAATACTACACTTCGAATAGCTGCAACTGTTGCTGCTGTTGCAACTGTTGTAAATCAAATAGTTGCTTCCTGCTCTGATACCATGTAGGAATTTGCAAGGGATCTGGCAGCTGTAGCAACTCACAATCAAACTCACAAATATGTTGCAAATAAGAAGAGAAGGAGACACTCAATGATCACTCATAAACACAGTAAAATAGAACAATTTCTCAGTATTATACAATGAATAAGAATGTAAGTGAATGAATACAATAGAACAGTAAGGTGCATAATATAGGATTCGAATAGGCCAAGTAGGGCATTCGAATTCCTAACTCAGAGTGTGGCTTGAATGATAGTGGAGTCATCATCCAGTCAATGTATCAGTCATCAATGGTAACAGCCAGTCAACTGAGTCTAACTGAGTGAGGTAGGCACTAACTGAATGAATGAGGCTCAGTGGAAAGCGCATGAGGAGTCTAATTGAGTGAGGTAGGCACTAATTGAATGAAGGAGGCCCAGTGGAGGGTGCATGAGCAGTTAACTGGAGTCAGAATGGGTAGTCTAGTCTCATTGGAGGTCCATCGAAGTGATACAGTCAGTTGAGAGTCAGTCTAGCCTTAAATCAAGGAAAGAACTGAAGATAACTGAAGTACAACTGAATGGTAGGTGAGAGAGGGCACATGAGATGCATGCAACTGCATGCAGGGTGCACTAAGCACTAGGAGGGCTAAAACTGATCAGTGAGAAGCTCCCGAGGGCTAGGTGTTGGGACTGATGACTAGGATGCATGCATGGTTGAAAATGAAAATAATGGAAATGTTGGTAGGAGGCCCCCTGGGGGCTGTAGACAGGCTGTGGAGAGTTAGAACCAAGTTCTAGGAGCTGGGAGGTCCACCATGATGATGACTGGATGCATGCAGATGACTGGATGCATGCATGCATGCAAAACTGAAAAATCATGGGGAGAATATTCCAACAGATCCAACCTGGCTATTGATGCCTACCAAACTCCCATCGGACATTCCAAAGTTTGAGAAAGGTCGGGGAAGACCCATAAAATCATATCATGTTGTTTCACCTATGGTGTTCTTCAAACAACATCGTGGATGAATCAATTAGACTCTGCTTGTTTCATAGAACCCTTACTGGTGCTTCTGCTAAGTGGTATATTGACTCACCTCATGGTACACATCCTAACTTTATGTCCTTAGCATCCACTTTCCTTCAGTTATTCCAATTTCCCGTCTAGTATGGTGATGAAGTAGAAATACTCATATACTGTGGATAGAACTCCGCTACCCATATCACTGACCATATTCATGAGTGGCATAGATGTCAAATTTTTTGCAAGATCAAACTAAAGGACATGATCTTTTTAGACTGGTTTCTGAAATCCCTACTCCCAGGCATTACCAAGGATGTGTCCTTTGAACGACCCCAAATTGAGGAGGAGGATATCCTCAAAGCTCAACAGTTTGACTTGATATATGCATAGTCCAGGTATCTATATACCATCATCCCTAATGCCCCTCGCAATGACTCCTCTCGAAGAAACCCGTGAGGGGCATCCCATGCAGCGGATGGTGTCGTTGCAACTGTAGCATCCAGGCCCAATCCTTATATACCTTACCCTCCCCCAGTGAATGGTTATGCATACATACCTATCCCTAACGTTGTGCGTCCCTATCATGGCCCTATTTCCACTCTGAGTTAAATCCCCAATTTATCACGTACTTCATCTGATTCAGGAGTGACTACCTCATATTCATCTGATTCAGGAGTGACTACCTCATATTCTTCTCATGTTTCGGCTCCCCATGTTCATGGGCCCTCTTGTAGTGGCACCATGTGTGGCGGTGCTTCTAATGCCTTCGTGACCCCTCCAACCATGAACCCACACTATCCTTTTCCTGGCCCTCTACCAGCTGCTCCACTGTAACCACATCATGTCGCTCCTCCTTTCCCTCAAGGGAAAGTGTATGCTTTGCAAAACATGCCTTCCCAAGCTGTGCCAAATACTCAACAAGCATAACCCAAGAAAAAGAATTGGGGAAAGAATAAAGGAAAGAATCAATGGCAAGGAGGTGGAAACCAACCCAGTTGCTTTCCTTTGTGTCGCATTGCCAACAATCCTAATGTTAGATTTACTCCTAAATATAGATTTGTGGATGACTTAATGCATTCCCTCCTTGCCATGTCAACTCTGAAACTTCTCAGAAACTACCTTGTGCAACACAAAGCCAAACTTTCAATGCTAGGTGTGATCGATCCTTCCGACTCCCATTTGATGAAATTTGATTTAGACCAAGCAATGACGTGAATTCCCTCTTTAGTAGCCTTCCAAGATCGGGTGACTGTATGCAACTTGGTGATTCATCTATGCATTATTGATGAAGTTCATGCCTCTACTTGCGTTATGTCAACTCACATTTGGGAAAATCTTGAATCCCCCAAATTGGCGTCGTCTCTCATGACTTTACATAATTACAATGGTCGTGCAGCTCAACCTCAAGGACTTCAACTGAATCTCCCTTTAGAGTTAGCTGGAAAAACAATCTTAATAGACATTGCGGTAGTCAACACTAACATTGATTACAACCTCCTCCTTGGACATAGTTACATGTACGCGATGAAAGTCATCGTGTCCTCAGTTTTTCGACTTATGATGTTCCCTCAGTAAGGGAATATCATCAAGTTGGACCAATTGACTTATTATGACCCCAGGGGGAAGGCTTGTCTGGAAAATGTCTTACCTACAGTCTCCAGTAGTCCCAGTAGTGCATCCATTTCAACATTTACATATGTTGGACCCAACATCTTTCAAGATGCTCCCATGATTAGAACCTTTCAGGCTCTACCTCTTCCACCCCCAAAGGTGGAAATATCGGAGCTATGTATTGTCTCCCTAAGTAAATATGCAGCCTAGGCTTAGCTTCAACCTCAACCCCAATCTCATCCCACCCCCTTTCTTATCCAACTACCTGGGAACCAATGGGGAGCCACACTTATTCAACAAATCCCCTTTGTGTTTCCACCTTCTAGAATCGTGATCACACCAGTAATGGCGACTCTTAACCTCGCGGGTTTAACGTTAGGCCTCCCCATTTGGTATCTCACCCCATTAAATCCACCCCCCACTCCCCATGTTCTTTTACGTTTGTGCATCCCATTGGTACTTCCAATCATCCTCCTCCCGGATACCCGAAGGCAGCAACCACTGCCCCATCCCCTCCCCCTAAGAAGAAAGTTGGGGGCAAATCAACAATTAATGCGACACTTTGTCCAAATCCGAACAAAGTTGTGAACCCTCCTCCTACTACTTCAACTCAAACACCCTTTAGGCTTATGTTTTGTGCAATGTTTAGGGTCATGCTATCCATAACTGTTTGGATTTTCCTATTTTGTGCTCTCATATCCAGGTATTGGGCTATGAAACTGATGAAAATATTCCAGTCGCCCATATTCCTAACACCAATACGTGTAACAAGTCATTGCGCACCAACCATCCTTGTACAATATGTGGCATCCATGGCCACTACTCTCTCCATTGCCCTTATTTGCCTGAGTATTGATTGGTACTGTTTGACTTGCATCAAGTCTCTGCAGAATCCCAAGTCATAGTCATTGAAGAGTTCATCCTCCAGTAACTTCTTCGAGCAGTACAAACACAAATTGTTTCATCTCGTCATCTAATGAATCTTTCGATGTGTATTGCGGTACCATGTCGGCAGAGCCAAGACCCCAAGACTTGGAGAGTCATTCCTTTTTAAAAGACAAAGAAATCCTAAAAGAGCTCTTGGAACTAGACTTTCCTTTGGATGGCATGCACCATTGTGCATACTTCATTCCCAATGAACCTGTCCCTCTGTCCCCATTTGCAAACCAATTTTTCTTTGAGTTGAAAGATTTTATACCACATGGAAACATTGATTGGTTCAAGCACCCAATCCCGGCCCCTGACGCCTTTGAATAAGGGAATATCGAAAATATTTCTCCCACCATCGAGTTGGATATCTCAGTTAAACCTAGCATTATAAAAATCATCGACTTAGGTGCCTCTTATACCCCCGAAGAGATTATTGCCTATAAATCACTCTCCCAGGAATTGCGTGATGTGTTCGCTTGGTCATACACTGAGATGCCCGGCCTTGATCCTGCCATTGTTGAACACCATATTGACACATGGGTCGATGTTGCACCGGTACACAAAAACAAAGACCCATCCATACCTCGAAAGCATTGGCCATCAAGGCCAAAATTGAAAAGTTGAGAAAAGTCAGGTTCATTTATTTGATTGCTTACACTACCTGGGTGTCTAACCCAGTCCCTGTAAACAAAAATTAAGGCACCATTCTTATCTGTAATGATTTTCATGATTTGAATCTAACATGTCCAAAATACAACTTTCCCACCCCTTTTATCAATCAGATCATTGATGCTTGTGTCGGCCATGAAGTTTTATCCTTTATCAATGAATTTTTGGTGTACAACTAGATTCAAATCTACAAAGAGGATCGGTACAAGACTTCATTTACAACACCCTAGGGAATTTTCACCTACCGAGTCATGTTTTTTAGGCTTAAGAACATTGGTGCCACCTTTCAACATGCCATGTCATATTGTTTCTGTGACATGGTCCACATCATCCTCGTTTACTTGGATGACCTTACTGCACGTTCCAAGAAACGCACGCAGCATTTGGAGGACCTCAGTCAAGTATTCCTTCGATGTTGAAACTACAACATCCACTTGAACCCTCTCAAGTGTGTATTTTTTATACCTACATGCCGAATAGTGGGATTCATTGTATCCCATGAAGGGATTATTGTCAATCTCTTGAAGGTTCAAACCATTGTCAACCTTCCCCCTCTGCAAACCTTGCGCCAACTGCAGAGACTTCAGGGAAAGGCCAAGTTCCTATGCCACTTTATTCCGGACTACGTAACGACTCTTCATGGATTCTTATGCCTGCTCCAAACCAACATCCCCTTTGTTTTGGACGAACAAGTGCAAGCAGCTTTCGATGCATTAAAACTAGATCTAACTTTCGCTCCTTTGATCTCTCCCCCAGAATTCACAAAGGAATTTATGCTTTACATTTTGGCATATGAATATGGTGTGTCCAGAGTATTATTCCAAGAAGACGATGCTTGTCAAGAGCACATCATCTATTATATTAGTATGATCATGTCTGGTCTCCCGCTCCGATATCCTCATGAGGAGAAGTTGGTCCTTACCATCGTTTTTTCCGTTCAAAATCTACACCACTACAACATTTTGAACGAAACCAAAGTAGTCACTAACTCGAACCCAGTGTTGTATCTTTTGAATCAGTGCCTTGTTCAAGGCCGCATTGTAAAATGGATCATTGTCCTGCAAGAGTACGGTCTCAATTTTGTAACCACTAAGAGCACCAATGCCTTAGATTTGGAGCATCTCATCACATACTTTCCTTCTAAGTCTACTCCATCCCCTATCATTGACCACCTACCAGATGAACATTTGTTCACAATTTCATCTAATGACCCTTAGTATGGAGACATCCTTGTTTACTTATAAACCTAGAAGTTTGTCCCTCACCTTATCCGCGATGATCGTCATCACGTCCATCACCAAGCATCTCGCTACTTAGTCATTGGTGATTTCCTATATCATCGAGGGCTTGACACCATTTTGTGGCGATGCCTCACTCATGAGGAGTTTGAGCAAGTCCTAAATGATTTTCATGGCATAGCTTTTGGTGGTCATCTCTCAAGGATCGCTACTGCCCAGAAAGTCATCCACGCAGGATACTTCTGGACCACCCTTTTTTTGGATTTCATTGAGGCATTGAAACACTATAGTGATTCCTATCTCTTTACCCCCAAGGAAAGAACTCCCCCCGTGCCACTACACCCGATGGTCACCATTGTCCCCTTTTGTAAGTGGGCCATTGACTATATGGAATGTAATCCTCCATTCGCTGGTGGGCATAAGTACATCATTATGGACATCAACTACTTCACTGAGTGATTCAAGGCCATGCCGACCATTAATTGTACCAGTGAAACATCGATGTGTTTCTTTTTCAACCATGTCATCGCTAGGTTTGGTGTCCCATGCCAACTAGTGTCCGACCATGGTTCTCATTTTGAGGATGTCATCTAGAAAAAGTTGTCTCACCTGTTAAATTTTGAGAACCAATTATACTCCTCCTATTACCCTCAAGGAAATTAACAGGTGGACATCGTCAACATAATCCTAAAAACCATGCTCCAAAGGATGGTGGATAAACACAAATCCAACTAGAACTATATGCTCTTTCCATCCCTTTGGGCTTATCGTATATCGACAAAAACTATGACAAGATTCACCCCTTTCCACCTCGTGCATGGAGTGGAATCAATCCTACCAACCAAGTACCAAATCCTATCCCTGCACCTCACTATCAAACTTCTGTCAGAGACCACTTATTTGGAACAATGCTTACTCACCCTTGAACAATATGATGAGGATCGTCGTGTGGCACTCCAGACGATCGAAACTGCCAAGCATTGATCAAAATCCCACTATGAATCTCACACCCACCCTCACAAATTTAAGGAGGGCGACCTTATCCTTGTCCAGGACCAAGCCCACATTAAACATGGCAAGGGAAATTTTGAATCTATGTGGAAGGGACCATATGTTTTCAAACATTGTTTCAGCAAGGGGGCATACATTCTTTCCAATTCAGAAGGTTACCTCTTGAAGAACCCCTGCAATGGGTTGTATCTCAAGAGATTTTATGCTTAACCTGACGGAACTATGTATACACTGTACTATATCTTTTCTCTTTTAGTTTTATCCTTTTCCAAAAAAGACCCTCATGGTTTGTTTCCTTGACCTTATCAGACGGATTCTTATCCTGCCATGTACCACGATTATGTTGACGACACACGTAGATACTGTCTAAATCTCAACTCAATTACATGGGTCCTTTATTCCCTATCACACACCCTCATCCACATCAGTGACGCATGGGTAGGTGTAGCCACTAATAATTAGGCAGAATACGATGTTGTGATCGGTCTCTTGACCGATGCTCTACACATGAGCATTCGTCACCTTTGTGTTTACCTCGATTCCTAGTTACTTGTCACACAGTTGAATAACTGTTACCGGGTATGCAATCCTTGCCTCTTTGGAAATTTTATGTGCACTAAATAGTTGGTTAGATTGTTTGAATCCATTACGTTCATTCATGTCCCCAGGTGTCTCAATAGTGTTGTAGATCAAGTGGCTAAATATTTTCTAGAGTGGCATGTCAATCATCAATAATAAGGAAATAAACCATACATTTGCATTTCATATCATTTTGCATACACCTGTAAATAAACATCACATCCATCATATAATAAAGAACCTCAAAAAACATATAAAATGTCACATCCATGTGCATATGTACATATATGTAAATAAAATTCATGTGTCCAAAATTCAGTTGTGTCTGCAACAAGGAGTCGCAACAGCTCTGTAAAATATTATAACTATATCGATCAACAATCCCCATGCTCATAGCATGGGGGGAAGCTCTCTAAGTTTGTTGGTTATTCATTGGAGTACTTGGAGAACTCATCCTCTGTATCCTCCCATCTAGTACCATCATCATCCCATGGTACATCTCCCCATGCCATCCCTCGCATAGCCTCAACCGCTATGGCAATACAACGCATGATAAGTCGCCACTCTCCTGCTGCCTAGAAGCAAATAGTGATCAGATCCTCATCGAGGTTCTGCCCTCTATCATCCATGACACCCTCTAATAGACATTTTATTTCCAAGTATAGTCCATATAGTACCACTTCCGCACTCATGCATCATCATTGTGCACAGGGGAAAGGTTAATACCCTCAACTCTATCACGACATCTTCGGTAACTGATCGGAGGATTCAATCTCACTTCTGCACACACATGTGAGAAGTAATCAATACCAATATGATATAAAAATCTACCTATCAACTATGCTAGTGCTGGAAACACAACTGTAATTACAATACATACGTACCATCTAGTCCACAGGCCTGGACAGGAGGATGGGGCAGCTCAGGGTCTCCCCTGAAGTCCATGACTGCAAAGGGATAATACTTGATGACAACCGGAAACTGTCGTCATTAAGAAAAGAAGTCTCGTTCAAAGACTCTCCCAACTAGGCCACTTCCCTCACGAATCATCATCTTCCCCCAACATCTCATCTGGGGCTCCATCGGTTCTCCATCCCTCACTGCTAGATGTGGTTGTAGGCTAGGAACTCTCTGAAAAAAGAAAGAACAGATGAATGACGCAAACCCAAAGTCGCTCCCCACAGGACTCACCTGGTTCAACTCCACCGAGCCAACGTCAAAAAAATATGGGCCCACCCAAAGTAGGTCCCAACCATCACCCTCTCAACCAACATCATTTTTCCACCAGAAACCTTGTGGGGACCAGTAGTCCCTAGGATCCATATTAGATCTTTTGTAAGATCCTGTGTCTCTAAGCTCTCATTATCACAAACCATGATATAGGACTTGTGCCTAATGGAAATCCCCACATAGTGACGGTCCAAGATGTCTTCCATGCTCACGTCCCGCATATGTTTGACCTGAGTATCACCAACCACTCCTATTATAGGGATCCCAGTCATGAAGTAAAAATCCCAAAGGGTAAGCTCCACCCGCTCACCCTACACGATAAATGCTTATGCGTCCCGTTCCTAGAACTCAACTATCTTGTTGAGTAGAAGCTTTGTGTTGTGCATCAGAGGGTTCTCAATGAACTTGAGTAACTTGTGTCTAGCTAAGTTCTCCCTCATAGCATGGTCCCCTCGAACATCATGCCATATGTCTACCATGTCTCGCTCTGTCCAGTTAACCCTCGACATCCTACAAACCACAAAAAACACCTCGAGTTAGTTCACGATCAAAATTTTGGAAAAACATTTGGGTCACACCTTTTTGAGGATTTTAAGCAGCGTAGGTCGCACCTATTTCACAGAACAAATCAACCTAGGTCGCACCTGTTCACCAAACAGGTGCGACCTGGGTCACGCCTATCCCTTGGACAGGAGAGACCCAATTCACACCTATCCCCATGAAAATTGTGACATAGGTCACTCCTTTCACCACCAAACGTGTGACCCAACTGAGAAACCTTCACGGGGTTCGCCTATATCCCCTAAAATCCCAAATCAACAAAATAAATAGACAAAAATCATGAGAAGGGTGAGATCACTAACGTGAAAGTTGTAGAAAGAAAATATGGTGGTCAAATCGGAAGAAATATACAAATGAATGTCTGTGCCCTCCACACAAATCCAATAACAAATAGTGAAAATGACACATGACATGGTGGGCCTCACCTTATTTAAAGTCCAAATGGCCCCAGTTTTCTTTTGAGTGTTCCAGAGTCATATTATGTCCATTTTTACGTAGTTTGCACCTTCGGAATTCCGCACTTTTTGCGATTATGGAAACCTTTTTTCATGATCACTAAACTATTTTCAGGCCATTTTCATCCCACCTCAATTTACGTGCCCTCACGTAAGTCGTTCAATTCTTTTTTTACGAACTTGTATACTACAATTGATTTCCAAAATCACATTTAAACCTAGGATAAGAAACTATGGTTACCACTTCACAATTGATAGTTGGGCGTAACAATCGTCGGTCATGTGTCTGTGAATAGGAAAGGAATGTAGGAGTAATTACTAGACCTGAAACTCTGGAGAGAACCGATGTCACCTTGAGGACTTGGCACTTCACCTAGAGCCTCCATACTCGCATACCGCACCAACCAAATAAGTGAGAGGAAAGTTTGCTCAGCTTGATCTCGTGCTTGGCACACATATGAGACATGATTTCCAAACAATTGTCGCTTGCTTAATAGATTTTAAAATCAACTAGTTAACTCCTATTCTCATTTTATGTGTCCTTGGATAATTTACTCTGCAAAACTACAACCAAGGCCCTAGAACCTAGGCTAATGTTCATTTTTTAGCAAAGAAAAACAAACCTATTTCCTTTTAATTTAGATTGTTTTTATGAATCAAACTTTTAATTAGAAAACAATAAGCAGAATAGGGTTTCCAAAAGACACAAAATGGTTAGAATTCATTAATAAATTAACAGTCACACTACAATGTCAAATCACTCTTTTGTTTTGTCTTCAAAAAACCAAGAGACGTGCATACAAAAACTCATTAGAGCGGAAAATGCAAATACACACTTTCACCTAGAATTCAATAAAAGGGATGAAAAAAATGCAAACTATGATTTATTTTTCCTTTTTACTTATAATGCAAGAAAACTAGATGCAAAGCAAAACAAACCAAACTATGCTTTTTCTTTTCACTGAAAATGCAAGGAAAAAAAAGGAATATTAACCAAACTATGTTCTTCGTCCTTTCTCCTAATGGAACCAATCCAAATATTGAAATATGTGCTTCAAATAGTCAAAAGACACCTGAACACTAGCTTGCAACCTATGAGACCCAGAACAATGACAAACAAGGCAGAAAAAGGGGGAAAATAGGGTCAAGAACCTTGTTTTACAATCCCCATGCACCTGCTATGAAGCAAAGGTGCAGGGCCACACACTTCTTAGAAGGAAAAGGAGCCTGGACTTTATAATACATGCTTATGTGTCCTCTAGAGGGTGCATGGAACCCTTATAGTAAACTAAAAAAGCCAAAAAATCAAAATATTTACAAATTTTCAAGAAGATTCATGGTTGGAGACTGTGCTAAGGACAAAATGGCTTCTAAACACCAAAACAAAACTAAAACAACAATCCTAAAGAGGCCCTACAAAGAAGAACTTACTGAATTCTACCCAGCGGAATCACTAGTTTTGTTGATGGGAAATTCTCATGAATAGCTAGGTCTAACTATTAACATAGTGGTAGGAAAGACAACTAACCTAAATCCCCTAGGATAATTGATCTAAATCCATGCTAATGACCAAAATCAAGTAGATTAACAAATAAGAAAGCAGAAGGAGAAAGAAGTACATGTTTTCGATAGTTGTCCAATAACTTTCTCCCTCTCGCGAAGCTTGATGTAACCCAACTAAGTGACTTTGAAACTTGCACAAGAAATAAGTACCTTTGTCACAACATATGGCATCATAAAAGCATGAATCAATTAAATAAATCAACATTATCATTCAGTACTCTGAATTAACATATCAAGGAGGCTAATCCTCCTTAACCAACTAGTATCAAATATGCATGAAACATTGAACATAGATTTGGGGGTGGGAGAGCAGAGATCTTTATTAATCAAATGAGGAACAACAAATACATGTTACCTTATCTTTGTTGTTGGCACCAATTGAAACCATTTCTTGAGTCCCTCTGCCTCCCGAGCTGCTCAAAATCCATGTTTCCCAAGTCTTCGATCTTCGCTTGGATATAGCGAAGAATTCACTAATGAATGATGTCTCCAACAAACAAGAGAGGATGAGATCTCAAAGACAAGGATCTTTCAAAGAGGAAACTAGGCATACAAACTTAGGATATGGGGATAGTTCTTCTAGCATAATTGTGGTATGAGTGTTTTCTCTTCCCTTTTTCTTTCCCATGAACGCCTTTTTTATAAGTTTTTGATATGGTTGAAATGGCCAGGAGGTATCTCTAAGGAGTTATAACTAAGGAAACGATTGTATCAACTATTTCATTTTGTAAAATTTTCAAATTTTATATATATTTTTATGCATTTCATCGGCCCACACACCTTGCAAGAAGGAAAGGTGTGTGGCCATTCATTTTTCTCAAGGTAGTGTGTGGAGTCTCAAAACATTCATTTTTTAGTGGATTTTGGGTTGGAAAGAACTAGGATATTTTCTTGAGGAGGTGACCATCATTTTGGATGACTTTGATGTGGAATTCAAGGTCATCGATAACTATTAGTGGCTCTTCCAGTGTTACTAGGGATGCTTGGATGATTTTTAGGGACACTTGAGTGTCGTTTGGGACTAGGTTCATCCATATATCATCATAGTTATAGAAGTGCCAATTAGTGCTATAACAAACCTTAACTATAATTGTGTGGTTGACCAGAATTGTAACCCTTTCTCTCCTATATATACACCAAGGAGACCTAATTTTATATCATCTCATCCTTTCTTGTGTATTTTTAGCATTGTACAAGGAGGTTTCTCCCTCTAAAGGGCATCTTATTCATACATTTACTTCATTCTTAAGGCATTGGATTACTCTCGCTTTCTTATTTTATGCTCTTTTGGAAATTTGGTGCATACCATTTGGTATCAAAGTCATTTTCTCTATAGTTATTTTTAGGGAACTTATCATATAGTGAAATTTGGAGAAGCCTTATAGGACATAGTGAAGTATGTATGGTAAAAATTTCAAGTCTTGGTTCCTTATAATTTTAGAGTTATAGCCTATGGAAGTTAGGGTCTTTTTACTAGTTCAAAAACTAGTCTCAAATAGGTACTCTAGGTAAAATTATTATATTTGAATCCTAAGAGATTAAAATTGAGTTCCACTTATTCCACCAGGAGGAATATAGACCATAGTTTTTTTGGTAAAAAATTCAGAAGCATGGAAGGAAAATCAAACACACGATAATCTGTACAAGTTCGCTTTCCTAAAAGGGACAAAGATAACAAGTTTTGGTAAAGTTACCATAACTCTCTTTTAGCACATCATAATTGGATCAAACCTATGGCATTTCAGAGAAGACATACCAATATACTATAGAAAAAAAATCAGACTCAAAGGGGTTGATATTTCAAAGAAAATTCAGTAGCAATGTCAACCAATAAGACAACCTACAAACCAGGATTTTTAAAGGTATGTTAACTTGAAATTTGCATAACTTTTGATTTGAATATTTGTTTTGGGTGATTCAAAAGGTGTGATAAAGAGTAAATAGAGAATAAAGCTAGTAAATATCATTGGTATCAAATGGAAAGGGGTGGAGCATAACTTACTATTCCATATAAACCTCCTTAAGGCTCATTCATGACATGAGATGAGCATGTCGATGTAGACTTTGGGGTGTCCAATCTTGCCGAAAGAGTATAGAACATGGAGCATACAATGATAAGAAACATGGGCATCATGAATATAGTAAATAAGGATGAATTCCAAACATGCAAATAGGATATCCAAAATAACCTTGAAAACAATATGGCAAGTAAAGAGGATCTCAAAGTTATGAAGGGGGTAATTTTGAATGAGACGAGACATATATTTTCTCATAATTTAGATAATCAAGAAGAGGATAAAAAGAATGTGTGGTACTTATCCCTATCGCAGATTGAGAAATTGAAAAATAGTTGGGGAAAATAGGTTAAATTCCCCAACATTTGACGATTCACCACATCATCATGGGCTCAACTCAAGTCCAAGGAACTACTTCATTCCCAAGATTAATATGAGAAAGTTTGATGGAAATGATCCAATAACATAGATATTCCAAATGGAGCAATTCTTTGATCTACACCATGCACTTTCAAGAAAAGAAGATGACACAAATAGATTATTTTGTGTTATTTCCATTATGCAACCTAATTAGGTGGAAGAAGCGAGGATAGAATGGAAACAAGATCATAAGGCATGCAAGATAATTCAACAACCACTAGAGGACCCTAGTTCACTAGATAAATTTGTGTGGAGTAATAATTCACTATGGTGTTGGATCACCTATATGTCTGTAAGAATTATCAACTCAAACAAAATTTCCTTTTAGAATTGCACACTTCTCCTATAGGAGGAAATTTAGGGTTCTTGAAACTTAGCATGGGATCAAGAAGGATTTTTTATGGGAAGGTCTTAAAACTAATTTCCAAAAGATTGTGGCAAAACGTTTGGCTTTCCAACAAAAAAAATGAGAGAAAATCAAGACACTAGGTCTTCTACAACCATTAGCCTTACCAAGTCAATGTTGGGAAGTAGTCTCAATGGAATATATCATAGGTTTACCATAGTCATAAGGAAATACTAACATCATGGTTGTAGTGGATTGACTCACAAAGTATGCCCATTTTGCTTTCTTTCTCATCCTTTTGAAGCAAGTATAATAGTTGCAACATTCATGGAAATAGTTCAAAAGCTACAAGGAATTCACAAAATTATTGTTAGTGCTAGAGATCCAATTTTCAATGGTAATCATTGGAAGGAATAATTTTCCTGTTTAGGCACTCAGTTGGCTCACAATTCCTCTTACCAAACTCAATATGATGGGCAAACTGAGATTGTGAATAAATGCCTAGAGGGATATCTTCGTTGCTTTTCATATGATAAACAAACACAATGGGTCAAGTGGTTTCCCTTAGCAAAATTTTGGTACAACACATATTTCATACTTCATAAAAAATGTCACCATTTATGGAACTTTATGGATATCATACCCCTTCCATCACATGATCCTTGAAAAATAAAGCTAAGGTTCAACTAATGGAGGATCGCATAAAGCACCAACAAGAGGTTCTCCAACTATTGATATATAACTTAACTATAGCACAAAATAGGATGAAACAACAAGTAAATCAACATCATAGTGAAATAAAATTTGAAGTGGGAGATTGGATAGTTTTTAGGCTAGAATCATAGAAACAATTGTCCCTCATGTAGCAAAAGAAGGACAATAAACTAGCACCCAAGTACTATGGTCCCTATAAGGTGTTGCGGAGGATTGGAAGCATGGCTTAAAAATTGGAGTTGTCTCCATCTTCCATCTTCACATGTACATTTAGTCTTCCACGTTTCTTGCCTAAAAAAGGTAATTGGTGGCAAGATTTCAGTCCAAAGTATTATACCATAGATGAAGATGGGAATTGATACTGAACCAGAAATAATCATTGACACAAGGATCACGCAACTATGAAATCGAGCAATTATTGAGTACCTAATCAAGTGGGGGAACTTTCCAATAGAAGAGGTGACGTGGGAAGATGAGTTCTTCATGCAAAAATATCTAGAGTTAATCAAGTGTTGAGGACAACACTTGTTTGAAGGGGAGGGAGGGGTATGTCACATTGCATTTCTATTATTATATTAGTAGTATTGGTCGGTTAGGACCTTAATTGTAATTATATGGTTGTTTAGAATTGTAATTGTATCTTTATCTCATATATATATATATATACCAAGGAGGCCTAGTTTTAGATCATCTCATCTTGTCTTGTCTATTTGATACATTGTAGAAAGAGGTTGCACCCTCAAAGAGGATTCTTATTCATCTCTTTACTTCATTCTTAAGGTGCTAGATTACTCTCTCTTTCTTGTTTTATGCCCTTTTGGGAATTTGGTGCATAACCATTTTCCCACCAACAAGGTGAGCCTAAGATCGATACTCATTCTAGATATATCGATGAGGAGGTGTGGTTTTCTCAATGTATAACACTAGGTAATACTATGGATTTAGTTCTGACCATCCTCTTAAGATTTATGTTTTTGAATATAATGAAGTTTTCTTTGAGATCCAATAATTAACCTAGTTTATATATAAAGAGTGTTAGGAGCCTTATAGCCGGCACATTAAGGACATATCTATTATTAAAAAAACTATTTTTCATGTTCACATTTAAGGATGTTAAAGTTCGCATCTTGGTGGTATTGTAAAGAGGCCCTTGGACCTCTAAAATGTGATCATATTGTTATCCTATTTGATAAAGGATTTACTATTGAAAACTCCACAACAATTAGTGGTTGTGTCCAAGTAAAGCTTCCTATCCTTATTGGCTATTCTTAGTGTTTCTAGAATTACCTAATACAAACCTGCAGAAATTAAATTTGTGTCACAATCCTCACAAGCTTTTAAGCTCATGGTAAAATCCTTGGATTTGCATTCAGGTCAATTTACCAAAGGAATTTAAAGAGTTCATTGGCATTTAGGTTGGAGAGAAATTCTTCCTCCAACCCACCCTCTATGTTGACATTCCTAATCCTTGTTTTCGTTGCAAAAGTAAATAATCATATAAAGGACTAACTATTGATGGATAAAAACTTTCCATTATGACTAAACCACAAGCTACTAAGTATACTCAAGCCTAGTAGGCCTTTGAGACCAACTAGAAGGGGTCACTACTATAATAAGAGGTTGTAGCATCACTGATTTGTATCGCTATGAACCTCAACAAACTGGGTTGAGTTTTTTTACTAGTGCGCATTGGATTTTTATGTCATGTTTTTGCATCAATTTTGTGTCGTATTTCAATCAACATTGGACCAAAGTTATGATGTTCAAAAAATTAAAAATAAATATTCTATTTTGGATCCATGTTGCATCATTTTTTTGTTATATTAGTGCCATCATGCATCATATGAATCAATTGTGCATATATTGCATCATTTCTATGTCATTTATCATTGAAGTAGTGTCCTCTTCATAACCATATAACACCACTTCAATGTTGTTATGAAGTTTGTGAAAAAAAATTACATTTTATAAACTATTGTCTTATTTGCACAATTTTTTTATGTCGTCATTCTGGGGAGTTCCAATTGATCATTGACAATAGTACAATACGTAGAACTTAATGTGAAGAATCATAAGAGAACTATAAAGGGAATGATAGAACCTGATGTGAGTAATAATAAGGTTACTATGAAGGAGATAAAACAAATAGCCAAGGGCGGGGAAGATCCAGAGGAAATTATCATACCGTATATTTTACGATTTGATGTAGTCAAATCACATCATATTAATGCAGCTTGTATTACAACGTTGGATAATACATGCATTTCTATGAAATTTTTTTGTGTTATTACTCCATGAAACAAAATTGTAGTTGAGAAATCAAGGAAACATACATCCTCCATGTTACCCATCACTTCTCTTAAAAGTTTAGGTTAATACACTACACTGATGAAGAAAAATAACCACCATTCATGTTGTTGCTAAGTACATAAAGTTGTGGTATACCACCTAGCCTAGATTCATGCTAAATAATTCTTCCATGTGAACTTATTTGAAGAATTATACATGAGATTTCCCCTATTAGTTCTGATGAGGCTTATACTAAATATAATAAACCTAATTATTTTTTGGCATTAATTTTTATAAATAAGATAATATGGTGTTTTTTTAAAACTAGAACGGGTATATTAGCATTATAAAAGGTTGATAAAATCAACTACAAAACTTTACAACAGTCCAAAAATGACTTTTAAAGAATCTCGAGCAGTATATAGCCCATATACAACTATCCAAATTCTTAAGACTATTTGTAGAAGACTGAAAACAACTACACTACTATATATTTTTACATACTGGCCTAATAATAGTTGGCAAACCAGATTCATAGACAACTAAAAACAAAACAAAAATGAGTGGTGTTATGACCACTATCCATGACCTGAACTTCCTTATTATCACCTCCATTCTCCTCCGAGCTTAAAATATTCACAGCAACATGATCAGATTGTTGAACAATAATTTATTTATTTCCCTTGCTTCCTGCTTAGTCAGTGAGCCTGGAATACTTTGCAATTAGCATCTCCTTATGACGATCTAGAGTTTCCATCATGGTGTCCACTTATGCTCCATAAGCCCTGATATTTCCTTCAACATCATCCCGACAATGATCCAAACCAGACAATTGTGCTCCATCAACTCTCATATTTCCCTCAACGTCATCCATGAGATGGTCCAAACCAGTTATGTGCGCGTTGATGCATTCAACAACTTCCAACACTTCCTCAAGTTGTGAATTCATCAAACATAGATTGGTTCAAATATATTGAATACCAACTCTAGCATCTCAAATTCCTTCTAAGAGCTCCTGAATTTTAGCAACCCATCCACCTCATGCTTCATTCTGGGTAAACAGAGGAAAAAACAAAAGTCCCACGCCTTCCAAAGTAGGCATTCACCATGTTTCCAATCCTGTATTAAAAGGCTACCATCTTACCGTCCTCCACATTCCCAGGCATGTGGCCAAAACTAACCACTTGAAGACCGTACTCGACACGCCCAACAGTAATAACAACAAAGAGCCACTCCCCCGTGGCATAGGGAATGGTGTCTTCTTCTCCTGAAATCAAAATCACCATCCCCGAGTCAAGAGTGATACTGGATTTCCACCTCACAAATCTCTACTTAATTATCCCAATCGTATTATCAAAGCTTTGATGGGAAGGAACATAATATGAGAAGCCTAGAAGAATCCCCGCGCATGGGCTTCCCATGTATTCCTCCATGTGTGATAACAGTCAATGCATAAATCCTTGGCTTTGAGTTATGAACCGACAATTGCGTGCATTGAATGATGATGGAACATTATTATTTGAGGGGTGGGCCATAGAAACTTAATTTAATAACCTTATGGGAGCCAACGTATTATTAGTCGGCCCCCATTTTTTGTCACGCCCCCTTGAGTTAGTAAAGCAACAACATTTGCTAATTTATTTGCTATTTGATTTTTTTCGCACCGTACATGTAGGGGTTGAACATCCAAAATTCGTAGGATAATCCCATTGATGCGCTTTTGTATCCTTCCCACAATTTTATCCATGAGATCCTTTCTTTTTCTATCCTTTCTTTTTCTAGCATGAGAGATGATCAAGAGGGAGTCCCCAATAACAAAAGTCGATTGAATTCCAAGAGAGATAGTTTGTTCAAGCGACACCATAATGGTGTTATGAGACATTAAATCAATGCTTGTACGATGTTATATATGTTTAAATTCCTATTAGTGTCGGTATTAGAGACATTAGTGCGACATAATATTACACTAATTCGATGCATCCTCTATGATTCCATCATGATCAATGACACATGAATGATGAAAAACTCCAAAGAATTTTTTTTTAAAATAGTCAACGCAAAATAGATTTTTGATTTGTTTATTTTATGCATTTTTAATAGGATGTGAAAAAAGAGGTTCCCCCTCAATGTTTGGGGCAAATATTCTTGAAGCTTAAATGGTTTTGTGGAGGCACTCAACAAGAGAAGGGTAAGGATATTTCTTAAGCAAATCACTCTCCAAATAAAGGTATTTTTTATTATTTGCCCCATTTCCCCCTTATTTAGTTTTTTAAATTATAGATTTAAAACAAAATGTGAATTGGGTTCTGGAAACGGGAGATGGGATTTAGATTTCAATGATTGGATTTGGGTTTTGTATGGGAAATGGAATTTGGGTTTTAGATATTATATTTTTAAATAAATAAATAAATTAGGTTTAGAGTGATTCCTTACTCTTTGTCTTCGTACCTTCCTCTTCCTCTCTTCCTTTACCTCTTCTCCTTCCTCTTCTTTTACCTCTCCTATTTTTCTTCCACACTCCTCTCTTTCTCTCCCCTCCTATTACTATTCTCCTTCCTCTGCCTCCCCCTCCCTCTCAACCTTTATTACACTTGCTTTCCTATTTTTCTTCTACCCTTCTCTTACACTCCTCTTTTTATTCCCCCTCTTCTCTTTGTCTTATTATTTTTCTTCTACCCTCCTCTTCTTCTCCCTCTCACTCCTCCCCCTCTTCCCCTCTTAATATCCTCTTGTTCTCTCCATCTTCTCTCCCTCTTCCTATTATTCTTCCCCTCTCCTCTTATTCTCCCTCTCCCCCCCCCCCCTCTTCCTTTTATTACTTCTCTTGTGCCTCATCTCCCTATTCCCCCTTAGTATTTATCTTCAATGCTCCTCTTCCTCATGCTTCTTTTCTTCCACTTTCTTATTATTCTTTTTCTCCATATCCTCCTCCCCCTCTTCCTTTCCTCTTCATCTATTGCTCCCCCTCTCCTAAAATTATAGCTAAGGATGTTGTATATAGTACATTAATGTTTTATTTTAAAAAACTGTTAGATTTCCTTAAGTCTATGTTGGACATGCTTTTTGTTTTTGTTTTTTGTTTTCGTTACAAATCCATAACCTAGTGTAGAATGCGATAGTTTAAGAACTAATTCCAATGGTAAAGTCGATAGAAGAGTAAGGCCAAGGAATCATGGATAATCATGTCCCATCACCTGAAGATTATAAAATAATCAATGAAGGTTTTTTAATGGAAAAGGAACCCCACACATGGATCTTTGACCTCCAATTCAACCCAGTGCTATTGATGTTGGTTGGTATTATGTCTCCAACTTGGAAATCCCCCATGCCAAATACTACATAACTACACATTAACTAGGTGTATAATGGGAAAAAAAATGATACTATATATGCCCCTCACTCACTTCATCATTTATTTCCATTCTCAGTCATGCAAGGGAAATTGTTATGCACTGCATGTGATTTTGGGAGTTGTGAAGGTGAATGCATTCTATACTATTGCACTAAATTTATGAATGGATTTGGACCACAACCACACATATATGGTGGATTTTTTATCACAACAAAGTATTCAACCCTATTTTGATATAGAATTCACTTATTGTGCATTTATAATCATTTAAGGAGAAATGTTGTTTGACGCGTAGTCTAAAAGTTCCACATTTTGGAACATAAATTTTATTTTTTTTCCGGCAAAATTTTGAAAAAATCTAGCAATGTTTTTAAAAAATCATGGTTACAACTGTCAAACTCTGAATTTTTGGGTGCCCCATGGGTTTTTGATGGTGTTAAATCTGTTTCTACCATTAAAACACAATTAAATTCAGTTTTTGAAAAGCCCCCATCCGGGCCAAATCGTCGAATTTTTAGACAACTCCCATTGTTTGATGATGGCAAACTAAATTTATTTCTTCACCATAATGTCGGTCACCTATATTTATTGTACACCACTTTCTTCTTACTTTTCGTTGAATAAAATGTATATGCATTTGTTGATGTTATGCATGTAATGCAATGCAATGCTTAGCCCCAAGAGTTAGCTCAATCGGTCGAGCACCATAGTTAGGCCTCCCAGCATGTGAGGTCGCGGGATCCATTCTCCTCGACACTCTTGGGGTTAGGTACGCAAAATGTGCCGAGGGTGTGATGGCCCCTTCTGGTGGGCCCGCCAGAAATTATTCCGTGGACGTAGCGATGCCGGCCGGTGGGACCGGTACGTGAACCACATTGAAAAAAAAAATGCAATGCAATGCTTCAGAAATACTAACAAAGGAAGTATAGCTATATTTTTTATCTTTTGAAAGCTGATGCTATAGGTTAGTTGGTTGTCTACTAGTCGACACCTTTCCTTCAAGATTATTGACCTTATTCTTGATTTATCTTGTCTTCTCCTAGTAAATCTCTTCAACATGTCTTGTATTTCCACAATATCAACAAGTATTCTTCTTCTTGCCTTTCTTAGTCAATGGTTGATCATCATCCTTCTTCCAATCAATCTGGTCGACACAATACTTATCATGATAACCTCCATGATCTTTCTCTATATTGAGTCCTCTACCTCTTTATTTACAGTTTGACTATTGACCTTTTCCCTTGAGATCAACATGAGGTTGTTTCATATTTTGAAGTTTACCTTCATCAAACAAGTTTCCCTAATTAACAAACCACATAAAGAATCAAAGGTATCATCCTTATCTTCTTCTTTTTTAGAATTCCAACTAACATGGCATGTCAAACAAAAAGAATCATAAGGTGTCTTCGGATTCATCAATATCAATTCTATAAGATAGTTGTCTTTATTAGGAAAATATTTTCCACATTCACCTGATTTTCACCAAATATCCTTCACATGGATCAAATCGTCTTCAATCCTATAAAATGGGAGAGAATTAAGAGACTCAAGTCAACTCTTTCTCAATCCACATAACCTAACTTTAATAAATCTTGTTGAACAAAATCTTTGACTTCTTCCAAACTTGATTTGGATAGTTGACCCCACTTGTATGAAAGCAAATCTCCCTATAGATCTAGGTTGTCAAGACTCCCACATCCTCATCCTTCTTCCTATTGATAATGAACTTCTCAAGCTCATCCTTAAGGTTTTGAACTACAAATTTTGTATGCCATGAAAGAGAAAACCTTCATCTATCTATATATTTCATCCACTCAAAATATAGAGAGGAAACCACATATATATCTTGTTTATTATTCAATAATGTTTCCATTATTTTTCCCACATGCCATAGTTATGCCCATTTGTAACCAAAGGTTCTTACTTAGAGCTCATAATCACCTTGCAAAATCCCAATCGAATCTGGAAGTCCAAACCTACGTCAATCTACTAAATATATTTGACTCATAGTAGTACATGTGAAAGTAATGTTCTCCAAAGTGACTTGTAGACAACAAGATGGATCTCAAACCAAAAGCTCTGATACCATGTTGGAGAACTTGAAGGAATTACAAAAGGGAATAAAAATGAATTTCAAGAAGAGGTGGTATTCATAGACACTATTGTAGCGCTGAAACACAAGTGAGCCTAGCTCAACATATGTAAAATGTTACTCAATAGACCAGTCCAGAGTATCATCTATATATAACTCAAAGCATAAATAACTCCCATAAAATAAGGAAGACATAATCAACTATGATTTCCTTAGTCTTGTCTATATATCCTACTTTTTTGCCTCAAGCTATGCACCAATTAACTTAATTGAGACCACCTTTAGTCAATCTAATCAACCAGTCGACCACTCAATTGACCTTCCAATGTGGATATAATTACACAATTGTCTCCAAAGGATCTAGAGATGGGATGAACTTGTTTTTTCAACAAAAGGGCATGTAGCAATGATGCAAAAGACACATTTGAGAGGATTCATCCAATTTTTGTGTTGACAACATTATGTGAGCATGGCTTGTAAGTACTCCAAATGTTTATCCCTCTTTTTTAGTAAGTAGTGAGATCATTTAATTAGGACAAGCATTTATGTGTAATATCATGAAAAACATAAGGCATTCCCACTAGAAAGTGGATATAACATTTTTAAGCCCAAAGAACATGACCTGATAAGTAAACATGACCCAAGGTGTAGTGAAATTCATCATGTACTAATCTTTCTTGTTGATCAAGATTTGTTTGTAACAAAAAAATGCATCCATGAAAGAAAGGACTTCACGTATGGTGTAAGTATCAATGAGTTGATGGATCAAAGGTGTAGGATCATTATCCCTTAGGTATGCTTTGTTTAGATTTTAAAAAATTACACGTGATGGTCTCATGTTTTTTTTAATTGCAATGGGGCTCAAACCCCACAAAGTACAATGGATTGGATGAATAAAGTTGGCTTTAAACAATTTGTCAATGATATCATACACATTCCTCGAAATGACTAGACATTGTTTGTGTCCAATGAGGTGATCATCATGCCAAGTGCATGTTCGGTGTTCCATAATAACATGGATCATGCTAAACATTTCCTCACAAGACCAAGGAAAGATGTCATGAAACCCTTGAAATATGCCCTTGTAAGAAATGATTTCTTTGGACATATATTCAACCCCATAATAATGTTTTCAATGACTATAGTTTTGATGAAAATGTCAATGGTTGTAGATTTATAAATATGAGCCAAATTACCCTCCTTGAATGCACCACATGTAAGTGTAGGGTGTTTGAACCAATCAACATATTTGAAAGGAATTAAATATTTAGACTCCATCAAGAAGAGTTCCAAATTGTTATGCATTTCCTAATAGAGCCAATGATGGAGGGCATCGTGGGATTCCTTCATAAAAATAATGGTATATAGGAATTTATCATTAGGAAAAATCAAAAATGATAGAGTCCAAAGAATTGTAAGATTGATATTCATTTAATTGTTGATGAGAAGATACATGAAATCACTAAGTACCTAAGTCCAAACAAGGGTCATCAAGTGGAACACACACAATTCTAACTATGGTAAAAAAGGTAAAAATAGGGTATGTGATCACATATCATACTTGTGAGGGTGGACCATGATAAGAAATGATAAGTCCTTCAGAAAAGTCAAGGTTAACATATGTCGAAACAAAGGAGGATTCAACAACACCTAAGAAAAGTAAAACCTTATCGAGATATAGTTTTGTTTGGGATACAACTTAAGTAATCTAGTCTACAATCACAATGCATCCTTCGTGGAGGGACTGCATGATATAAAAGACACGTGATGCAAACTCCTTCGTTACATGCATGTACTTTCTCCCTAAAATTATATTGTAGTTGAGTAGAGTATCAACTAGGGTATTTTTTCCTGCTAATTTTGTATGGAGATTCACAAGATGCCTTGTGGGTGAATTGTCCTATCATCAAAGTTTTATAAGAGCATAGTGGATCAGAGAATATTTGGTGAGCCTAATTTCTTCCATATTGCTGGCAACATAATGTAGGTTGATTCCCACTCATCCATGATGCACTTGTGACTAATAAGGTCTTTAATGGTGACCAATATCTAAAAGTGAAGGATGGAAATGAGTTTCCAAATTATTCAAATTGAACATGATCAACCTAATGTCTAAAGGATTGTCTCCCCCATTAACATTGAACAATTCCTTGCATTGAGTAGGGCATGTTTGTAGGACCTCCAAAGTAGACATGGAAGGAAGAGATTGAGCTAAGTCTTTGGCAATGCTATAATTATGGGTTATCCTAACATAGGCATTGTGTGTAGTCCTTCTTAAGGGAATATTGGGCACATGAAGTGTAGCGTCAAATGACGGCTTAAGAATGCACAATGGGCCATTAGTAAATAGATGCATATTCTCATTATTAGATACTCTTATTTTGGTATTTCATAATTGTGAGTACATGTTTAAAGGTGCTTAGATTTAGCAATATAACTATGTTAGTAGGATCCTTCACCCTGATGTGGTGGATTTGAAAAAAAAAATGTTAGGGGCTTTAGTGTATTAAAAAACTAAATTCCTCCCAAGGAAGGGTTTATGCAACACATGAGGTAGTTCATGGGTGTTTTGATTGGGTAAGTGAGCCCTTAGACATTGAATTTCTTGCAAGTCGTAACATAAAGATGAGCCAAGTTAATATTTGAAGAGGGAAAAGATGCCAAATTCACTGGGTTGCCATGTCCAAAGGTAGATGTTATTGAAGCTACTAATAAGGCTTATCATATGAGGAAATATGTTGTATGGGATGCCCCACGGATAGAATCTTTATAGATACAATAAGACCTAGGCTAATTATGTAAAACTTTGTTCAAGCATCGATATTGGTACTTGACTTATTCCATCTCTTCAACCTCAAGGATCACATCCTCTTTGTCTACAGGTCATTGCATAACAACATCCTTGGAAATTTAAGGATGAATGGACTATAATAACCAACATACCGAGAATTTATCCTCTAAGTGGATCTTACACAAACTCCTCTTGCATCTCCAAACATGAATGTGATTTTTGATGTGGATAGAGGTTGTTTGACGACAACTAGTAAGGAGTTTGGGTCCAGTTTGATGTTGAATTAGTGGTTGAAAGTGCTTTAAGAAATTGGTAGCTAAAGCAATAAAAGTAATATAGGTGTTTGTTGCAAGGTCAATAAACCACTTAGTATCTATCCTTGTGAGCGTATTCTTAGAAATTATTAGCCTAACCAAGTCATGTATGATGTTGTTAGTTGAGCACCATAAGTGAACTAGCATAATGTAGTTAACATGGCCTTCTATGGATTTTCCCTCAAACTCAATATATCAAATAGAAGTTTTGTTGGCATAAATAACCAAGTTATATCATCTTTAATATGATCATTTGTTACATTAAATAAGCTTGGAAGGTTCAAGGATGTTGTAGTGAATGTTAAACTAGTAGGAGGGTTTATGGTAGCCATGACAAAAGAAGGTACTCTACGAGTTGGTGGATGTCCACCTAACAAGGGAGAAAGTGGTTAACCAAGGACACAATGGGAATAGTGAGAGGTTTTTAAAGCCAATGTGTAAGATGTGGATTAATCTAACAGCAAGTGTTATGGATCTCCAAATTCTCAAAGCTTTCTAAGATGTTAATTTTAAGTAAGTGAACAAAAATAAAGAACACACTCCAATGACACACTATCAAGCTCAAGCAAATCAATCAAAAGGGGACTTCCAAATGTGGTATACCAAAGGTGATTAAATCCAAAGGGTCCACAAATGAAGGTAGAAAAGTAGTTTCAATATTCCTGAGCATGCCCAAAGGCAATAAAATCCAATAGGTCACGAAGGGTACCTTTTACCTGACAAGGACACTCGCTACAAGCCCACACACAATATAATTTAGGTGAAAATCCCAAAGAAAAGCCACTATGTCACTTGTTCACATTGTGTGGTTGGGTGGATTGGAGTTACCAAGACCCTTGTTAGCTGCTTGATATTGACTTGATATGGGTTGTCCTAAAGAGTTATGCATATAGGAATTATTCAACACTAGGTGGGCATTTCTTAAAGTCCAACTTAGGAAAGTGAAAGGGAAATGTCAAGGTTCCCACTTCACATGGTTTCCATTGCGGTTCTATACCCACTTTTGAAAAAAAAGGCACCTTCTTGTTTACAAACAAATGTTATAAAGGACTTTACCCAATTAATTAACTCTAGGTTTTTTAGCTTTATAGGCTTGTGGAGTTTAAAACCACTATCCCATTCCTAAACCTAAGGCCTTGATTTGATATTGGTGTGCAAAAATTGAAAAATTGTTGGGTCGTTTTAAGTTACTTATGCATGTTCATTTTAGGGTTTGTTGCTTGGAAATGGTAATCTTTATGTGTACAAAGTGATGTCTATTCGCGTAAAGTAAATTCTAAAAAATAAATTGCTTAGAAGAATGCAAATATTATTTTCCTTTTCTTTTTCTGTTTGAATGCAAGCAAAGAAAACTCAAACAATGATTATGAAAAATAGAAAGCTTAAAAACTCAATAAGTCTAATCAATTTGTTTATGAACAAAACAAATTGTCTAGTGACCTAAAAACAAAAGCCGAAATCAAACCCACAAAACATAGGCATGCCCATACTGAAAATATCTAACAGAATTGCACCCACACAAGATAGCACTGAAAAGTAGAGCACTAGGTAGAAATCAAGTCTGTACGAACCATACAAAAAACTCTTCAACACCTATGCAACTGTGCACAAAATTTAAAATATAAGTGTGAATGTGAGTAGAGGAAAAACTTCGAAAATTTTAGGAAAAAAACCATGATCAACTCGAAAGTCCAAAAAGTATCTTTAGACATAACAAACTAGGAGCCATTGGGGAACAATAAACTAGAGAAATCTAAGGAAAGATCAATCTAAACAAACAAATATCTCTAACAACTTATCCTTAGTAGAGTCCCCATTATGCTATGCTGGATATCAACTTGAATGTTCACAAAAAGACCCTTGATACTATCGGATTAGTATAATATCGTTCCAAAAAAATGAATCCACTCGTTCCCAAAGCGAGCAAGCAATCATATGTTAAGACTAAAAATAAAAGAGGGAAGAATAAGGAGAGTGACCTAAAGGTGCTTCATAAAAAGTATTCAATGCAATAATTTAATTGGAAGAGGAAAATATTTTCAATGACAAAGTGCTTGGAATGCATCTACAACTAACTAGAAAACTTGCCTTCCTCCACACTACTTAACTCGAACCAAAGATTGCTCACTAGCTAGTAAGAAACCAAATCCTAAAATCATTGTTCAAATTAACTTGCAAAGGAATGATTGGCATATTGTTTTTGTTTTTATTACGGGGATAGGTGGAAGGGATACATTTTTTTGTTTTTTGTGGAGAAGGGTGGAGGAAATATATGATTTAATTACTTAAAAAAGATGTACATGAAATGTTTTCCATTCCAGGGAAAATTTTAGGGGTGAAATTTAGCCCATGGGCTAATTTTCGAGGTTTTTTTCCAAAACTATATTCGCTATTTTCCATTTTTTTCCAATATGATTCACCCAAATTCATAGGATTACCATTTTTTACTCTAAAAATCGTCAAAATTGTCCAAAAACTATATAAAACCCTTATAAATTTGAATATTTTGTAAAAAATATCGTCAAACATTTTATGGTTGAAAAATTGATAATTAGTAAGCTTCACCGAGGTTTTTACACTTTAAGAAAATTATAGATCCTTAAAATTTTCCCTGTTCCATGCCATGCAAGACGATGGTCCTACCCAAGATAGGTCCTTATGCTCCTCCAACGAATCAATATCAAAAACATGTAATAGAGTTGAAATGTTTCATTAGAACTTTTGATAAATAGAATTTCATATCATATTTATATTTTTATTATTATTTAAATATATAAATTAACTTATAACAATGAAAACAATTAGCAATCAATAAGCTTGAAGCAAGGTTCATCGTAAGAATGAAAACAATTCAACAATCAATAAGCTTGAATCAAGGTTCATCATTGTCATAATATTTAATACACTACCTCATAGTATTTATAAATATAGTTCATTCATTGGATGTAGCTTGGGTGGTTGGGATGAATGATTGTTACCCTCCCCACCCAGGTTCAATTCTTGTAAGTGACATGATGCTCTCATTGAGCCCCTATGTAATGATTGAGTGGATTATGTAATCTGGCCATACTTGTTCTCCGGAATAGCAGGTGTTGCACATATTTCCATGTGAAATATATATATATATATATATATATATATATATACCTCTTTTTTTATAGCCATGATACATTATGTTTAGCTTTTACCAACAACGTCACAATTGATATGTTTGTAGAGACCATATTACAAATACACTAAGTTTATTAAAAATAATAATAATTATTATAAATTGCCCGTCGGGGTGTAGTTCAATCAGCGTTTCGATCGATATGAAGGATATATTGTAAATGCAGGTCTCGAGTTCAAATCACCCCGGCTTACCTGTGCCCCATGCTTGAGGGCTGTTGTGAGGAAACTAGGGGTATAGTGGTAGCGAGATTGGATCCCTGGACCCCGTGTCATGCGAGTACCAGCCCAATCCCTTGTTGCCAATTCCCCTAATAAATAATAATAATAATAATAATAAATATAAATTTAGTAAATTTTAACATATTATTGGTAAGTGTTATGTGATTTATTTTTTAAGTAAGAGTAACTTATGATTATAAATAGTTTTATATATGATTAAGGTTAAATGTTAATGAAAAGTATATAATCTTATTGATGACAGTCTTAGCAATGACCATTATTAGGAGTGTTCACTTTCTTGTAAATACTATTTTTTTAATATAAATGATTGATATTTATTATTATTTTTAACATAAATGATTGATATTTATTATATTAAAAAGGTTGAGGAGATTTCTAAGCAACTTAGAGATTGAAACCATGCATTTTAAGACAAAATTCCCTATCCTAAGAGATTGGGGTTTTAAAAAAACCCTCAGTTATATATAGCCAAGAAAAATGATGAGAGTTCCATATTGTTTTATAGCTACAAGTCCTAACAAACTGGCCTACTAATAGAACATATTGACAATACATAAGATAAACTAACAGGTAGCAGACCAAGCTGAGTCCTTAAACTAATATATGATCCTCCCCACCTTCCAATAGTGGCACTTTGGTGTCCTCAAATTGAACCAATGTAGTTTATTGCATTGTTTCCATTTCCATTTGCTTACAGTTGGAGGATTCCCTTGCGCTGGAGTGATGCCTATGAGCGGGCTCTTGAAGAAGAGAATGGTGCATTTTGTTGTCCAGAGCCAACTTTCCTAGCCCCCCTCGCCTCATGTAAACCTTGATCTCCAAGCGACCTCGATGACCTTGATCTCCAAGCGAACTCGATGAACTTGATCTCCAGGCAACCTCGTTGTTGTTCCTCCAACTCAAATTGACAGTTGAGATGCTCCAACATCTACTCGATGCCATCCAATTGCCCCTTGATTCAACGAAGAAAATTTATGAGACCAACAATTTCCATCACAACATGACCAACATCTAAACCACTTTCATGCCTTGGATGCGGGTGGTAATGGGGTCAAGGACATGGTGGAGATGGCTACGTGTGGCTTACACTGGCCAACACGTGCTAATGGGCTGGGTTATTAATGGATTTGGTGGCGACGACATGCATAAGGAAGAACGAATTAAGGTTAGTTCTCAAGACAAGGGTGTTCATACTAATCAAATGATGGAAATTAGTTAGGATATCGATGTTATTGGACAATCTACTCGAGCAGACGCGAGCTAGATCTCCCTAGTTCAATGCGAATCTAGAACAAATAAAGATAGAACATAAAGCTACTTTCCTAGATCTAGTTAGAGATCGAGTAATTAGACGTCTCACCTTCAGATTGTAGATCTTCCTCCTTGTTGTTGCTCCAAGCTCCACGGTCGTCAGATCTTTAGCTGCAAGACCTGTCAAAACATGTGGAAACAATACAAGCAGTAAAACATGTCTAAACACTAACTGATCTAAGTAAACATTTAAGGAAGTAAACTACAAACATTATCAACACAATAACATTTGTGGAAAGAGTTTATATTATTGTATAAATAGAGGGAAATACAAAGTAGAGAGATGATTACAACCCGAGCCTTAATGCTGCAATCCTCCTCCAACAACCCAAGCCAAAGACTCCAAAGGAAATGTAAGCCTCCCAAGAGATGGATAGGGATCACCTAGGCTAGTTCCACCAGCATGTAAGTTCTATAGACTTCCTCCCTTTGGAATGGAGAGGAGCTTTGTATTTATAGGACCAAGTGGGTAGAGTAGGTTGAGGATCATGGGGAGAGGACTAAGGGATCCTCCCTTAAGGTTAGGGAACCGTAGGACAACTCACTTAGGAGTTAGCGATAGAGATCCACCTCATCCAACTTCTATAAATTGCTTCAAAGCCACCTTTATCCCATTTAACCAATTCCGATGCAAGCTCAATGAGGGAAACCTGTGCCCAAGAGGGGAAGCCTAGGCTGCACAAAGACATCCTGCGTCACTGGCGCAGTCTAGCAGAATACACTCTGCGCCGGACCTAGTTGGGCGCTTCTTGCTCAAAGACAACATGCGCCGACCCACCCAACTAGAAACTGTGGACAAAGGGCATCAACTTGCTCTGACTGATTTCTTAACCATGGAGACTTCAGGGATCAAGGCATTAAGTTAACAAGGGACTCATGATGACGAGATTTAGGTGTAACAGAATGCCCCCCAAAGCATGAAGCTGGGAAAACAAGAGAGGGGAAATTCTTTGAAATATGGATGGAAAGGACTTGTTGTTTGGAGGATGATACTACGATACAACTGACTCTGAGATACTAGTCTCACATGACTCACAACATGGTTGTCAACCAATACATTGCAGATCCATGGGAGTAAAGACCGTCTGAACACAATCATGGCTACTAGACACAATCGTAGATCCATGATGAGATGATAACACAACCGCGACCAATACAAAATGGATCCGTGTAATATGACTCAAACAATCTCCATTGCAACCTGGGTAAGACATGATTTTCCCCAGGGTCTTCAAGCTGAACCCGCAATGATACGAATCTATCCATGTGATTACAATGTTTTGGAGTCAAACACGGTAGAAACCACTTGATTACCAGTCATTGATGTATACCCTTAACAAGCGTGAGGGAAATCACCATTGATGTCGATGATCCCCAAGGTATCATAGTACATATCACCAAGCGTGAATAAATGAGTTGAGGTTGAATGCTTGATGAGATATTTCAATCAAGAGTCAATGATGTAAACTCATGTTGAAAGCAAGGTAACCTACCATTGAGGCATGCAGGCCCAAGGTACTCGATTGGTTTCTAGATTCAGTCCTTAGATGATGTGTTGAAGTTGACAAGGATGAATCCGTCGAAGGAGGGCCATGATGAATCCCCCATCAACGACATGAAACTCGATAACAGATGTTTGGAGTAGATTGGACGGTAGAGTAATGTGCAAGACTGACTCAAGGTAAATCGACATGATGGAAGGTGTACTGACTGCAGATGATGAGCGATGAACATCTCTTGAACATGGGCATGGCATGACTCAGTAGTACAACGAGAACGATACTGATCCCTAATGCAACTGATAGTGGAAACATTCTTCGGACGACCCAAAGGAGTGTCAAGACTCATGAAATCAGTATGACTCGAGGACAAACGGATGACCCAAGTACTGAATGCAAATGTAAATGAGTGCCATGTTCAAGAGAGACGATGTACTTCCATAAATAAAGTGTAACACAAAATCTTTCCTTTTTCCTCATCATAACTAATGAGTGCCTCACTTGTTTTTTAACGATCTCGAGGAGGGTAAACAAATGCTCGGTATAGCTCATCCTATGGATGAGTCTAATCCCAAATGTTTTACGAACCTGGAAAAGGAGGGGTTCGTCCCATGACAGGCCCTTCAATGTTGAATTTTAACGAGTCCATAGAAGGTTAACTCAACATCATTTCATGTTTAGAGAGTCTGAAAAGAACTAAAGAAGACTCCAAAGGTCCTTTTTCGTAAGGTTAGCCTCTTCGCTTGGAAAAGGGTAAAACAACGCGAGAGAGGACTCTTCCAATCATGATTGGCTGGAGTATTCCTTTTTCGTAAGTAGTTCCCCCTCATCCGAAAAAGGGGTAAACTATCACCAGGAATACAATCATTCAAATAGTTTTACAAGCATGAACATATCAAGTTCGCTTGGCAATCTTTCGTATTTAGAGAGCTGAAAAGAGCTTAAATAAAGACTACGGGGGGTTCCTTTTTCGTGGGAGTTTAACGAGCCCAAAAAGTGATAAACCATAACTCGGTGACTTATTCTCATCGTTTTGCGAGCACGAGAAAGAACAAAGAGATAGCTCGATGTCATTAATAATTGATTTTAATGAGCGAAAAAATGACTAAAAGATGCTCTACAAATTGTTCGTACCTGACAATAAGCATGAAAAGACCACAACCATTAAAAACAAGATCAATGTGGTACTTAACTTCACCTACAAGCTTCGAAACTAGGTCAAAATGATTAATTGAGTAGAAATGATTCCAACTATAGCAAAATAACCCACATTTCGAATAAATTAGAAAAGGAATATGTTCTTTTTCAATATAAAAAGGTGTAAATAGTAAAAAGAATTACTATTTGTTTTTTACCAAATTGGAGAGGTGAGAAGTGCCATTTGGAGTCATTTTTCTTTTGCTAATTCCAGGAGCTGTGATCAACCATTTCGGACGCCGTCAGCGACAGGTAACCCTAAACTTGACCCTTTAAGTTTTCATTGGATTAGAATTTGTTTTTTCTTTCATTTAGGTGGGTTTTGAGCTTGTTATGTTGGAGGATTTGCACTCATGGGTCGGCGCAAGTCGCCCTTTCGGGATTTGCGCTGATGCAGAACCCGAAAGGGTGTTCCGTGCCGATGGCGCCCTGTCCAAAAGGACGGGCTGCGCTGGCGCAAACCCTCATATCAAACTCAAAATATAACCCAAACAAAAACTTTTTGATGGTTGGGTAAAGTTCTAATGGTGTTAAAATGGTCCTTTTGACAGGTTTGCAGTGATCACAATGGTTCTTGAGTGAAGAGAACGTGAGCATGAGCTCGATGATGCACAAGCGGAAAATGATACGCAATGTATTACTGCGTTGAGAAACTCTGGTTTGCTCAAGTATTTCCGAGTGTCGGGGATGAGGTCCCAAGTACCCTTGTTGACACACTTGGTCCAATACTGGGAACCAATACAACAACATTTCCAGATTAATGAGCGCACGCTGACCATAGATGTCGAGGACATCTATTTTTTGACAGGGTTGTCTCGACGAGGAAACCCTATGTCCTTCACTAGATCACGAGGTGGTGATCGCTCCGTAGAGCAAATGATCGAGCATTGGTGTACTCCGGGTATGCCGATGACTGGTGGGAAGATTCCCATCAAGGAGGTTCGGGACCGGGCACTTCGTACCGTACTCTTTACCATCGCGAGGGTAGCTGGCATTCGATCTGCTCATCTGGTGAGCAAATCACAGATGATGTACGTTGAAGAGTGCATGGATCCCACTATGTTTAACTGGTGTGAGGGGCTCCTCAACAGTCTTCGTGATCATTTGACCAAATGCCAGCACGGGGTGCTGAAGAAGTTTGGTTACGGTTCGGTAGTGGTATCTTTCATGTTGGAGCGGGTGCCACACTTAAGCCCACAAGTAGACCTTGAGGATCGGGATGCATGAGATCCTCGCATGATCAGGTGGGCAGAGGTGATGGCTCTCCATGGTGGCGGGGGTCCTACCATCAGCTTTGGCACAGGTCTCTTCATGTGGTTGAGGGGACCTTGACTTGGTGCTTCCCGAGGGAGCACAGTGGGACGATATCGGTAAGAACAATTGTTTGTGTTTTTTTTTTTTTTTGCAGTAGTGCTGATGACTTTTACATGTTTGTTGCAGACGTGGGTCCGGTGCGACCACTTGCGGTCTCTCGTCTTACGCGGAAAGGGGTGGTACCCAATGTGGGCCCCGCAGTCCGAGATTCTCTTGAGGAGTTGGAGGAGCTCGAGGAGAACCTCCACAGGATGAATTTGGACATTCCGGACCCGGGTGTTCATGACTTACCCTGTCGCTACCAGAAGCTGACGGTCGGGGTATCATTACGTTTCGGCAGGCTGCTCTAGAAAGTACCGAGGGCTGTGGTCTACTTCCATGCGCATCCTAGGGATTAGGCGCATGTGTTATATGTATACTTAAAGCTTATGAGCGTCATATTTTGTAGAGATGACTCTTGCTGAAATCTAGCATGCTTCAGACTTTTGTATCAACACTACCATTTACAATATATACAAGATACATACCACACAAAAACACACACCATGTACAATATATACAAGATACATATGCGTGAAAGACTCAGGCATAGTACCTCTTCAGGTAGATCCCATTGCGAGGCTCTCCCAAAGATATCCCATCATAATCCTCTAGTTCGTATGCTCCCTTCTCCAGAACACGTTTCACAATGTACGGTCCATGCCACATGGACTCAAACTTACTTGCCCTCGGCTTATCGTGCTTTTGGTCATATGTGAGGACCAAATCACCCTCGTTGAAGACGTGAGGTTTAACTGACCTATCATATTGTGCTTTGATGCATTTCTTATGTGCCTCATTGGCAAGAGCAACATCGCGGCGGATCTCGTCAAGTTTTTCTAGGTAGAGGAAGCATTCTTCCTCGGTAGTGGTGTTCGGAAGAAGTTCAACTGCGAGTTTGAGAGATAGAATCTCGCACTCTATTGGTAGGACTGCCTCCAATCCATAAACTAATTGAAATGGTGTGAATCCGGTGGCAGTCTTGACGGAGGTCCGGTATGCCCATAGTCAAAAAAAGAGCATGCTATGTCAGTTTGACTTGTGCGTACCCAACATGCGTTGGATCATGGTTTTCAAGACCTTGTTACTGGCCTTTACTTGTCCATTGCACTGTGGGTAGTAAGGGGTTGAGTCTTCGTGTTGAAAACCCAATCTGGCGCTCAATTCGTCTACCATATGGTTTTGGAAATGAGATCCATGATCGGTGACTATGGCTTGTGGAATTCCGAACCGTGCAATGACATGGTTGAACATGAAGAGTGCGACGGTTTTGCTGTCTTCGTTGTATGTAGGCATAGCCTCGATCCATTTAGTAAAATAATCCACGGCTACTATGACGTAACCATGCCCCCCGACTGAGGTAGGCTTACAGTGCATGAAATCTATGCCCCATTTTGCAAAGGGGCCAACAACAATAACCGGGTGTAAAGGAGCTGGGTGGGAGCGCTTTTTCGTTTGGAAATGATGACATGGGGGACATTTCTTAATGGCCTCAATGCAATCTTTAAATATGGATGGCCAGTAATATCCCGCGCGTAGTATCTTTTGGGCCGTAGCCATCCCATAGAGATGACTGCCACAATCCCTAGCATGATAGTCATTCAAGACGTGTTCAGCCTCCTCATGTGTCAGACAACATCGAAGAAAAGAATCAACACCACGATGATACAAGGTATTGCTAATGATCAAGTAATACTTGGCGTGGTGGCGGATACAACGACAATCATCAGGAGACAGTTGGGGGTTGAATCGTTGGGTCTGAAGATATAAGGTAATATCTCCATACCATGGGTCTGACGTGCTGATGAGGAACAACGACTCATTTGGAAGAGAATCATTGGGCTCGGATCCGAAATCAACACGGGGAAGATCACAAATGAGTTCTACAAACACCAAAGACTTCTTAGACTTGACCTTCTCGAAGAGGAGATCAAATTCCTAAAGTATCACGATCCAACATGAATACTTTCCCCCAAGCACTTGACGTGTCAGAACGTGGTACATGGGGTTCGAGTTCGCAATAATGGTGGTGGTGCAAAGCAGGATATAATGACAAAACTTTTGGATGGCAATGGATGCCGCGAGAGCGAGTTTCCTGACATGTGAATAACGAGTTTCAGAGTCAATAAGACCCTTACTAAGGTAATAAATCACATGTTCCTGGGCATGGTTGTCCTCCTGGACCAAGACCATGGCAATCATGGTGACAGAAGCGACAAGATAGAGGATGTAATCCTTGTAGTAATTGGGCGGTTGGAGCACAGTGGCATGGGTAATGGCATGTTTCAAACTGCCAAATGATTGTTGCGCTTGATCGTCCCATATGAACGGGACGTCCTTCTTCAATAATCTCATGTAGCCCTGTGTCTTCTGAGTGGAATTATAGACAAAACGTCGTAGGTAAGTTGCCTTCCCTTGAAAACTTTGTAGTTCTATAATGTCAGTAGGAGGTGGGAGAGCGACAATTGCTTCCACCTTCAAGGGATCAATGCGGATCCCATCTTTTGAAACGATAAATCCTAGGAGGCGTCTCGACTCGACGTAGAAAATACACTTGTGAGGGTTCAAACGAATGCTATACCACCTGCATCTGAGGAATATGTCCGTCAGATGATCGATGTGAAACTCACACTGCTGCGAATGGGCAGGTAGATTGTCAAGATAGGGTTCCACAAAGTCCTTCACATCATGAAAAGCGTACGACATGGCCCGTTGGAATGTAGCACCAGCGTTTTTAAGACCAAAAGGGAGTTTACGATATGCAAACGTGCCCTAAGGGTAGATTAAAGCGGTCTTATGTTGGTCGGCTAGGTGGATCTCAATCTGGTTGTAACCGAAAAATCCATCCATGAATAAGAAGATGACACTCCTGACGCAATTGTCAATGATCTGATCAATGAAGGGAGTGGGGTAGTTGTCCTTAGGACAAGCCTTGTTCAGATCCTGATAATCGACGCAGACCCATATGGTGCCCTTCTTCTTAGCCACAGGGACGACATTTGAGACCCATTTTGTTAACGGAACAGGGTAGATGAAGCTTGCCTTCAAGAGCTTTTCAATTTCTTCCTTAATCGCCACAGTTTTTTGAGGGTGTAGCGGTCGTAACTTTTGATGGACTGGTTTAACGTCGGGATAGGTTGTAATCTCATGCGAAACGATGGTAAGATCTATCCCGGGCATCTCCTCGTAGGTCCAAGCAAACATGTCGCATAATTGCTTGAATAAGGCCGTGTACGTGGTGATCTCTTCGGGAGAACAGTTCTGGCCTAAACGAATGTGTTCCATGACACCAAGGGTAACCGAAATGTCAACCGAAATGGTAGGCTCGATGTTTGCCAAGTTACCCTCAGTGACCGTATGACACATAAGCATCGGTGACTGGGGGAAAGGATAGACATCTGGTGTGAAAATGGTGGTGATGTTGTTCTCCATATAATCCAATGGGGGTAGGAAAGACGATCGATGATGGAGGTCTTCCCATGGAGGGTCATCCGCGCTCATAATCTCCATAATGGACTCATCGGAATGAAAAGTCCAGAGCAGAGGATCTGTTAAGGATGACATCTGTTGTAGAGAACAAGATGTGGAGGCCACAACCAAGTGGTCCTCGGGTGCTTACTGGATAGCCTCATAAGTAGTTTCAGTGGGTGAAAGAGGCCTTCTGTCTCCAATCAAATGCATGGTGTCTTCATCAGGTACAAGCCATTGATCGGTAGAGTTGGGAAAAGATGGAGCGATGGAGGATATCATGTTCACCGTAGCAACATGGTTAGGGGGATCCGGGGTTGGAAAGACACCCATAAGAGATGAATCTTTTATGAGGTCGACCCCCATGCTTTCATATAGTTGCGAAGATTGTCTGAGCAATGGGACATTATCGCCAAGATGAGTAGCGGTGTCCGGTGTACAGAAGTAAAAGATTATAATCCAATTACGACCAAGTAAAAGATTATAATCCAAAGGGGCGATGAATACTTCCATGTTAATGGTTGCAGTCTTACCCCCCAACTCAACTGCTAAATCTTGTAATAACCCATGGGGTTGAAAGCCATGACCGTTGAATGTTTTCAGGGTGGTGGGAGAACAGTTTAACTTGGGAGAACCAATGGCTCTCCAACACGATAGCGACATGATCGAGGTGGAAGCGCCTTCATCGAGTACAGTATGATGGACTGTCTTCCCAGAAAATTTTGTAGCAACTTGAAAAGACAGCTCGTGGGACAGTCTCGGTTTAAAGTACTCAAGTCAACACATGATTATATTCGAGGAATCTGGATCTACTGCGCCAATGGCAGCGAGAAGAGTCTTGCGTTGGTTGGGGCAATTCTGCAAGACCTCTAGCGTCGACATAGCACAAGGAGCTTGTGTCAGGTCCTCTACAATGTTGTAGTTCTGATCTACCCAAGCATTGGGATTGAAAAACGGCTTTTCGAATTGTGCTCTTAGGCAGACGCAACACTGACCCTAAAGAAGGATTCTCAATGGTGAGAGGAGCCTGTGGTATGGTAACATCGGCACTAGAAGTGGAAGCTTTTTCAGCATTACTTCCAATGGGTTCCTTCGAAGGGACTGAGTCGTATGAACGCAATCATGTGTTCAGGTTAACTGTCTCACTACGCATCATGAGAACATGCACGGTGGATGGTGCCTCTCCATGTGAAGGAAAGGGTTGAGCGATCAGTTGTTGATTCTGAGTGGGTGTTAACACCTAAAAAGTGCTCACTAGCTCATTCCCTTACTCACGTGACCCATTTGTCCACTTTTCCACCATCTGAGCCTCTGAAACCAACAAAAGGTCACCAAAAGACCTTAGTACACCCCTTTTTCCATTAAAAAAGATTATTTTTCCAAGAAAATCATAAAAAACCCTCAAAAAGGGTCCAAATTCCCAAAAATATTAAAAAGGGAATTAAAATATTATTTTTATTCAAAAAAGGAAAAAGGAGGGAAAAGTACCTAAACCATGTTGGTCAATACCATTTGGTTTCCACAAAACCACAAATGGTATTCCTCACCACCAAAACCTATAAAAAGGTGGTAGGGGCTCCTCATTTCACATCCATCCATTATCTCATCCTTATGCTGCTGAAATCTCCCCTGAGCACTTTTAGCCATTGAAGCAACCTTGGAGAAGGAGACCTCTTGGAGTTTGGAGCTACTCATCTTGGGAGTTGCTCAACATCAACCTTCACCATTGAAGGTAATATCGCAAGCACTTGCTTGCCCCCCATTTTTTCAATACAAAAAATTATTTCTTATGTTTCTTGTTCTTGATTTTGAAATGTTTACATTATTTGCTTAGATTCTTGCTTAGATCCATGAATAGTATTGTTTATTTAGTTTATTGTTTTTATTTCTATTGAAACTGCTGCTACTAGTTAGCAGGTGCCCATAGCACTAAGCCTGGTTGCAAAACCGGGCCAACAGTGGGGAAGGGATCATTGAGAACTGTGGGAGTGGGATTTCCCTTGAGAAACTTTTGTACTTCCTCTCGGTGGGGACATTCCTTGGAGAAATGGTCACCACCACACAATAAACAAGGATACTTTAACTTCCTCTTCTGTTTGGTGTCTTCAGGGGTGGTCTTGTGCTCCTGCTGATTGGAAGATTTATTGGGTTTACCTTTGTTTCTCTTCTTACCACCGGACTTCTCAGGATAAGCTGATTGAACAAAATTCACCTCATCGGTGGAAGCAGGAGTAGGTGACTTAGTGGTGCTATTGCCAGCTTGTGCTGGGGATGGGGAAGAACCTTGGGGGTTTGACTATCCACCAGTTTGAGCAGAAGGCCAGGAGTTAAGGGAACCGATAATGTCGTCGGCCTGAGGTCCCTTAGGTGGTTTTGCAGGGTGATATGTAGGGCGGGGTGCGTTAGGGACAATGTCATACAACGTGCCAGATTGAGCATAGACAAGGTCTAAGTAATGGGCACGAGCGATATCCTGTTCCTCAGTGATGTCCCCTCCCATGGCCACGTCTCAAGCTACGACAGGTAAAAGAGACTTCGTGAACCAGTCAGCTAAGAGTTGGTTTGGAATGGGAGCCTTAATGAGACGTCGTCTCCTCCGCCACTCATGAATATGGTCAGAGATATGAGTTGTGGTGGTTTGACGGAGCGAAGTCAGAAGGTCCATACCAGTTTCATAGCGTATGGGTAATTGGAAATGAGTCAGGAAGGACATAGCAAGAGAGCGAAAATCGAGAAATGAGTGCGGTGGTAATTCAATATACCACTTGGCAGCAGGGATGGTGAGGGTCCTTTGAAACAACCTTAGATGGATCGAGTCGTCCATCAAGGAATTGGATGAGCACCACAAGTGGTATGTCATCACATGGTTTGTTGGGTATTCACCGGGTTTGCCATCAAATTTGGGAATATCTGAGGGTAGCTTGACCGGAATTGGTGGCCAATTATAACTGTGTAAGATGGGATCGTTGGTTAGACGAGACAGGTCGGGTAGGTCCAAAGTAGCCAAAAATGGCAGCTGTTGGTTTGGTTGCGGATATTGATAGTATTGATATGGCATATATAGACCAGGAGGACCTTGAATCGACTGATTATAAGGTGTTCCTGACGGAAATTGGCCATAAGGGGTTGGGCCTCCGAGGTTGGGTGGTGGACCATATGTAGGTCCACCAACATAATAGGGTGGTCCACCGCCACCAGAAGGTGGTGGTCCTTCTCCATAGGGTGGGGGTCAGTCATCGCTAGAAGATGGTGGTCCTCCTCCATAAGGTGGGGGTCCTCCACCGCCAGAAGGTGGTGGTCCTCCACCTTCGCGGGAATAAGGTGGGCCACTGCCTCCACTACCGAAATAGGCTAGGCCACCGCCTCCAGGAGGTGGTGGTCCGCCTCCATAGGGTGGGGGTCCGCCACCGCCAAAAGGTGGTGGTACTCCTCCATAGGGTGGCCGTCCGCCACTGCCAGAAGGTAGTGGTACTCCTCCATAAGGTGGGGGTCCTCCATCGCCATAAGGTGGTCGTCTTCCTCCACCAGAAGGTGGTGGTCCTCCGCCTCCGCCGGAATAAGGTGGGCCTCTACCTCCAGAATGGGGTGGGTCTCCACTGCTGCTAGGAGGTGGAGGGCTGCCCCCTCCGGAAGGAGGTGGACCAGACGGTAGTGGGGGTGGTGGGACATGAAGAAAAGTTGGTGGGGGTCCAATTGGTGCAACATTAAAATGTCCCCATGGAGTGTATGAGTTTCCAGGATAAGGTATCCTATGGAGTATGTTTCCGGGAATAAATTGTCCCGACACAGGATCAAAATGACCTGGATATGCGTGACTCCATGGTTGTTGGGTCGGGTTGGACGGTCCCCCACCATGATGTAATCCCATGGTGGATCCCACATCAGGTAAAGAGATGCCAAGGGAATGACCAATTGGCAGTCCTCCACTCGTATTATGGCTAGAAAACGAGGGTTGCCCCCCAGTGACAACGCGTTCACCACTAGTGGATGGTTGACTCATGATGGGTTGATGTTGACTTACTGGTGGTGGAACAATACTTGTAAAGAAATTAAGAGGTAAAGAGTATCCTCCCCGTGAATTTTGGGGTGGGGGACGGGTGGGTAATGTTCCAGTAGTAATAGGAGGGGTGTTGGACTGTTGTCCTTCAACATTCTGAGTCGTTTGAGGTGCAGAACTGGTCCCCTGACCGGGAGGTGTACTCACAGGAAATGAAGGTTGATCAGGTTCGTAAGTGGTCGCGTTGTGTGTGGGTGTTTCTGGTGAAGTAAGCGATAATGAGCGAATGGGAGTGTATTGAAACATGGGTGTCTCCGGGATGTTTCTTCTCTGTGAGAGACTCTGGCATCGAAGTTCGTCACCACGTTGTCGTAATTGGTCCATGAGTTCATAGACTAGAGCCAAACGTTGGGCATGAGGATCCCAAAGAGGGGAGGTTTCAGTGCTCTGATCGATAGCCAAGTGGGCCCATTGTTGCCCAAGAGAGGTGTCCCAAAAGGATGCAGATGGACCAAATGCTGCGGATACAGGGTCGTCCTGGGATGGATTTAACCATTCTATAGATCTAGGTTCTCTTGCCATCAGGTGGTGGAAGGATGTGTCTTGTGAAATGGAAGGTTCTACCTCTTCAGCCCTTGGTGGGTTAGAGGTTGGTGAATTAGGAGGAAACATATTCGCTCCGGACTCCATAGTGGAGTTTTCTGCTTCAAGTGACATGACCGTAACTTGTGCGTCCATGCTTACCCTCGAAATTACCTCTTGATTAAGGGGATATTCGGGTGTAAGTTTAAAATTTTGCAGGACCTTCTCAAAGGTTGTTCAACCAGAATGACCGAACCATAATTTCTCCTAAGGGTATTCTATACAAAAGAAAAGAAATCCAAAAAAAATCTACTCAAACTAAGGCCGCAAGCAAACTTACGTGATAGGTGTGGATTCAAAAGTCTGGAACCTCATGGGATTGTCAAGGCTTTGCAACTAGCGATATACTCCAGGGTCCAACAGTTATACTCGGCCCAATATTTCATAGCACTAACCAGGGAGGATTAGGACCGTACCCCTGACCATATAACCCGACTACCTGATAGTACATGTGTAGTAGCTCCCTGAGTGTTGTTCTCGGTGTATTTCTCTGCCAAGACGGCCAAATGGTTAGCTCAGTTGGTCTCAAGAATCCTAGGAGTGTATCCCGATATACGCAAGGTATGCGGGAGCTCAAATCCATAGTGGTGTTGTCTAATGCACAACCATACGACAAGAGCCTTCCGATATACTACCGAGTACATGAAGTGCCTTTTGATATACTACTGAGTACGTGAAGTGCCTTTCGATATACCCTAAGGTACGTGAAAGATCCTTCGATATACCGGTTGGTACGTGAAAAAGCCTTCGATATACCGGTTGGTACATGGAAGAACTATAGTGCCCCCAGGATGCAGTGTAGGAAATCAACGACAGCTGCCATGTTTTACGACGTCGGAACACGTCTCTAACTTAACACACAAGTTACTAAAAATTTTAACCTAGTTCTACCGGTAAATTTTATCTGGACGGTTAGGTGAATGCATGAGGTGAGTACATAAATGTAAACATAATGCACCCTAACTTCATGAAAATGCACTTTTTCTTTTGATGAAATCTATGTACGGGAAGGAGAAATCTTTTCCAATGGTCTCACAAAACAGTAAATTTCAACAACACTCTCAATCTACGAAAAATGATAATGAAAGCACTCTTTTCTGTTTTTCAAGCAAAACATGAAAATCAACAACACATCAAATCCAAATCAAAGTGTTTTCTTTTTGTCTTTTTCAATTAGAATGAACCTAAATGATGAAAAAGGATAATCTCTGCTTAGAGCACACTAACTCTTTGATTTTCACAATGATAACCTAAAAGCATAAAAACCAAAAATGCATATAACTTCTTCAAGCATAGAATCACTTTTGCAAAAAATTGACCTTACTTGGATTTTCAAGAAGATGAGTGACTCATAATTTATGAAAAACACAAACAATTAATTCATTTTCCAAACTTTCCAAAAGATTAATAAATGTCGAATTCCAATGCATGAAACAATTTTTACAACAATTCTCAAATGAACTTGAAAATGGTAAAAATGAAGCACTTTTAATTTTTCAATGATATACCAAGACAAAATTTGATAACAATAGGGGTTTTTAAATGTAAATGGCTGAAAAGAAGAGACTACTTGCAGCACTCTAATCGCTCAGAAATTCTCAAAGAAATAACAAGCACTCCAGTGACCTAAAGACACAAAAAATCACTCAAAAAATCATCAAAAAACCATCAAAAACCATAAAAAAACAAGCCAACAAATGATGACTAAACTCAAAAAGGGTTTGGAAGTGGATATGGTTTGCTGGATAGAAAACTCACTTGATCAAAAAGACCCAAAAACCAACACAAACAAACCAAATTAAACAATGTTGGATAAAAGGACCTCTGCCTAGAAGATACAGTGCAAAGATGTCTGTTGATCAACCCAAAAAATCAAAAGTTGGAGAGAAAGAGCCCAGGCCCTAAGATTGAAAACTCGACGCAGGTTGTGGTTAGGCATAGAGCGCCCGACGCAGCTTGTAAGCAGAGGACAAGCGTCGGCTACACAAACTGTCAGAACGGAAAAAGCGTCGGTGGCGCATATGATCAAAGGAAAAAATGCGCTCTGGATAGATAGGTGCACAGGGTGCACTACCCAGGTGTGTCGGGTGAATAACTTAATGCAAACAAGGAAAAAACTCCAAGCAATGGTTAACTAAATGGACTTACAATGGTTCAATAGACCCAGAGAAAGTCAGTGAACTCTTAAAGGAAAGAATCTGATGGTGAAAATAGGCTTAAGAGGCAAAGCAATGGTTCATTAAGAAAATCAAGAATAACACACTCAAACTCGAAATCAAAACAAATGTATAATCCCCAGTACGGTCACTAGATTTGTTATTAGACAATCTACTCGAGCGGACGCGACCTACATCTCCTTAGTTCAATGCGATCTAGAACAAATAAAGACGGAACATAAAGCTACTTTCCTAGATCTAGTTAGAGATCGAGTAATTAGACGTCTCACCTTCAGATTGTAGATCTTCCTCCTTGTTGTTGCTCCAAGCTCTGCGGTCATCAGATCTTTAGTTGCAAGACCTGTCAAAACATGTGGAAACAATATAAACTACAAACATTATCAACACAATAACATTTGTGGAAAGAGTTTATATTACTGTATAAATAGAGGGAAATACAAAGTAGAGAGATGATTACAACCCAAGCCTTGACGCTGCAATCCTCCTCCAACAACCCAAGCCAAAGCCTCCAAAGGAAATGTAAGCCTCCCAAGAGATGGATAGGGATCACCTAGGCTAGTTCCACCAACATGTAAGTGTTATAGACTTCCTCCCTTTGGAATGGAGAGGATCTTTGTATTTATAGGACCAAGTGGGTAGAGTAGGTTGAGGATCATGAGGAGAGGACTAAGGGATCCTCCATTAAGGTTAGGGAACCGTAGGACAACTCACATAGGAGTTAGGGATAGAGATCCACCTCATCCAACTTCTAGAAATCGCTCAAAATCCACCTTTATCCCATTTAACCAATCCTAGCGCAAGCTGCATGAGGGAAACCTGCGCCCAAGAGGGGAAGCGCAGGCTGCACAAAGACATCCTGCGTCATCGACGCAGTCTAGCAGAATACACTCTGTGCCGGACCTAGTTGGGCGCTTCTTGCTCAAAGACAACATGTGCCGGCCCAACTGGAAATTATGGACAAAGGGCATAAACTTGATCTAACTGACTTCTTGACCATGGAGACTTCGAGGATCGAGGCATTTAGTTAACAAGGGACTGATGATGACGAGATTTAGGTGTAACAATCGGCTCCAGGATGGAGCGAGTAAATGAGGTTTAGGGAATGCAGTAGGAAATCAACAGTTACTCGACAGAGGATATGGAGTTGCGAGTAATTATCTGGATTGTGTCCTTAGCCATCATCAGTAGCAACGGGCCTGATGTCACTCTCACCCTCCACGTTTACTTAACCCATAGAAAGGATTCTGTTTGTCGTAATTGTCTGAGAGAAGCATTCCTAGCCTGGGGTGACGACCAATTCTTAGTGCAAGTGCTTTGTGAGCAACCTGGGATAATGGAGAAGGTCGGTGAGGAGGCGGGTAGTGGGAATGCAAGAGTTAGGCGTGATAATAGGGAGCAATTGCGTGCAACGTAGGTAGCGTGGAATTACCTGGGGGCGATTCCTCATTCGTTTCGCGAGGAACTAGAGTCTGTGGAAATGAATTTATGGGAGGATTTAGATGCAGGCAAGCCTAAGGAGGAATTCGTAGCCTTAGAGCCCTGGATTCAAGATCCTGGGAATTCTTGTGCCCATCAATCGTTATATGACAAGATTATCACTCTGTATTGGATAATGAAAGGGTTGCTTCCTCGGGTTATGCTGGAGAATGAATAAAAGAACAAGGGGGATGAGGTCCCTGTCCAGTTCTAGAAGAGTCATTACACTAATGCCAGACTAATGCATAATAAGATTGATATTATTGCCAAGAATCCGGGGATAACCTTCTTGCCACAGATGAACGTGGCCGAGACTACTAGTGAGACTATGAATGCTGGGAGCTTGGGTACGTTGGTCGACCACCATGGCCCTTAATTCAGGTATCGATCTGTGTTTTTTTGTATATATAGTGTCAAGGGTTGTTTTATTTATGCATAGTAATAGGCCCGCAGTAGTGAATTGTTTGGTTAATAAGGATATGCTAGTAATAGTTAGCAAAAGGTATAATTTAAAAAAAATTGAAACTATAAGTTAGAAAGCCTTGTTTTATCCTCCGGGAGAGGCATAGTTTTGTAGTAAGGGTGCAGTTGAAACCGAGGATGGTCTAAATGAGTAGTCTAGGCAGTATGAAGACTTATGGTTATTGTAATTTTCGTGTTTATATATAATATATAGTTTTCTTGCTTACAAAAAAAATCTAACCCACTTTCATGGCTTGCCTCCTTAATTCCTCTTGTACCATCAAAGGAAAGGATTGTGAGCTTGTTGTAGCCTATTCCCTACAATGAAGCCTCAACCACCTTAAATCATTCAACCAACAACCACAAAATGACCTCAAATATCCCACCCTCATTGTGTGTATCCGACATGAGGGCCATAATAACCCATGTACAATCAATGCCAAGCAAGCTTCGGAGGGACAAAGGCACGCAAAGGTGTGATAGATTACTTGTTCGAAATAAATGGTTTGAGATATATATGCTTTCATTCAAAAGATTTCAGGGTCACGTGCCAACCAACCCTCATGCAAAAACCAATTTTTTTGCCCTTTGATGAAATTCCAATTAATGAAGTTAAGCACCTCCATTTCATGATGCTCAGGGTGTAATTATCCATGTAAGACTCGAGTATTAATAATTTACGGAATCCACCTTCTCAATGGGGGCTCAACATCCTTCACCAATACGCATTTATCTAGTTGAACAATAGCATTAACAAGCTTATCAGCTAGTCTGTTATTGTGTCTTGATATATGCCAAAGTTATTCTCCTTAACTCTTTGGAGATTGTGAGCAATTATATCAAAGATATGATTTTGAATATTGTTGTTTTATTGACACAACTATGAATTTGTTGAATAACATGAAGGGAGTCCAAAAAAATCATAATTTGAGAAATTTCTAGAGACATAATGATTTCCGTTCCAAGATATAAATCATAAATTTCCGCATAGTTATTTGTTGTAGTTCCTAGACTCCATGAGTACCGAGTCACTTCCTTTCCACTAGGGTTAATGAGGTTCTTCCCAATACTATCTAAGTTAAAATTGTATTTTGGTTTTGGAGTAAGACCTAAAACTATTTTTGATTAGCTAAGAGCCAATGGCCCAAGACACATAAGTTGAAAGTTTGCCCCCTTATGTACCACCAATGTGCTATTTCAGGTGTCACGATTTTTGTTAAATAATGGTGATGATTCAACAGGGATTCATGGATGGTGTTCAATAAGCACCCTGTAGTGTAACATTTAATGCTGTGGCTGTGGGGTTGTCAATCGTTGGATTTGATGATTGGATCAATCCAATGGTTGACAACCTTGCAAGTGCAACATTAAATGTTGCACTGTGGGGTGCTTATTGAATGCCTTCATGGATAACAACCAACGATGAATATCCTCAATGTTGATTGGCCAATGAGTTATGATGGGTTTTGCCACCTTGAACTTAAATAAGTTTATAATAAAATATTAATATTAAAATAAATTTGTATAAATATATAGTAAATATTCTCTTAAAAAAAACTAACACCTTGGTATTCAATACTATATATGGAATAGTATGAATAAAAAACAGATGTACAAAATAAGCAGAGAACACAAATCTCTCTATATGACATATATATAAAACCTAACCTCCATATGAAATCTACTAACCATTGTTATGATGTGCCCTATTATGACACTTTGTATTACATAATACATATCAATATTCATCAAAAACCTTACAAAAAAGCGAAATTTATTTCGCTGTATTTTATATTAAAAGAATCTCCGCTCAATAAAATAAATGTGCGATTCGCGAAGCACCTTAAGCACAAAACTGTGCTACTGATGCGACGAAGACTATTTAAGACTTTAAGACAAACTTTTTAAATTAACTGAGCAATCAAAATTCTGTTGATCTTTGGGATGTTCTCGTCTTCGTAGGAGATTTAACTCGGAATCGGCGATTCGGCATAAGCTTTATGCTGTTTCAACCAATATTGAAGACTTCAAACTATAAAGTTAGAATTTTGATGATTGTGTGCACAGGGAAAGGCATCGATTTCCATTTTAGAGAGGTCCAATTAACTAAATTAAAAACCTTATTATGCGCATTCGAAATCTGTGGAAGTGGTGGCTGGGTTGAGCGGGATCACAATCGTCGGAGAAACGTGAAGGAAGTTCCATAGATTCATCATCCTCCTCCATATCTTCAATTTGTCTGAGCTTGATCGCCTGCCACATTTGCACTGTGAGTAAATCTTTTTTGAGCTCTGATGTGTTTTTGTTGGCCTTCTTATTTGAAAACGAGTTATTTTCCAGCATGACGTGCCTGATCGTCGCTGCTATGCCCGTTATACACCTGGTCTTCTTATTTGAAAATCAGTTATTTCCCCCTTATTTTTCCACTATGACGTGCCTGATTGCCTCTCCTATGCCCCTTCTGCACTTTATATCTTACTGCTCGAGAAATTTTAGGTTTTATTTAGAAGAGTTTCCTTTTTCCTTAACAAAAAAGGGTTTTGCATTAATTCATTGTGGAAGACCAGATTCATCATGATCATCATGTCAAGAGGCAGAATAAAGACCAGCTGTTATTTTGATATGCATTATGTGAACTGTTCTTCACGTGTTTGGAAATAATTAGATGAAGAGCAGCTTCAAACAAGGATCCTACTTTCTGCTGCCCCAAGTACTTCAATTCTTGAGAGTCATAAACAATGGCTTTTTCCTTTTTTCAGGGGAGTCGCTCCTGACTGCTCTGATTATCATGCTTCTAGTATGATTCCTCATCTCGGTTCTACCTGAGAATCCCCCGAAGTGACACGTCCTAGTAGTTTGACCCTACCCCGGTCCAAAAAGATGGGGAGTTTCTATTAGAAAAAGTTGCTGTTTTGATATATGCTGAAGTTCCTGCCATAGTAGCAATATTCGAATCGATTTGGTATGGAAAAAATAAGTAAAAGAAAAATTAAATAAAGAGGTAGACATCTCATAAATACAAAAACATGCATTTTTCAAATTTAAAAATATAAGTGGTCATTCAAAATTTTAGAGTAATATTCATTCTTCATTATAAGTAACTTGCAACATATTCTCAAATTTGAAACATAACATATGATATAACAATCTGAAAATAGAGTTTAATAGGTAAGTATGGGCTCATGGTCTCATTGTATTCTTTTTTTTTGATGTTGATTAAGTAATAACTAATAAGTATGTGCTCATGGCCTCAATGGACGCATTTTTTTAATGTTGATAGTAATGCTGATTAATTTAACAGATTCCACTTTTATCTTAACAAGTGAATTTTAACAGTAACATTTAGTGAATCTTTAAAATATAAAAATTGTAAATATATTTAAGCATTTAGTCAACTTAACCGTACTGTATCCATACTATGTTGAATATTCGCCGAATTTCGAATTCCAAGCGACTTTCTGTACAGGAACTCTCAATAGGGCCGAATCTTGCTACTAGGGTTCCTGCAGAGTCAAATTCTCTCTATGGGATGGACCTCTGTAGATGCACCTACTCTGCACTTCATATCTTTTTTAATCATTGAGAGATTTGCGACATCTCATATTCCAGTATTGGAAGGAAGACTATAATTTATTCATCATAAACAGCACTGAACACCTGAATGCCATCATACCTGAGTACCAAATGCATTTTCGAAAGGGCCTTGATCCAAAATATTTTGAAGAAGGGACAATCCTTCAACAGGTTTTTATTATTCAACTGATTCTTTATCATTTTTATATAATGCATGCAAATCTGGTCCTACAGTTCCATTGTTGTTCAGATTGTGGAAGTCTTTTATGGAGCATCAACTAACAGAGTGCTGATAATTAGGTTAGGATTTTACATACTATACTTGTTTTCAACATACTTTGTGAGATAAGAGGTTATTGTAGAGGTGTTTTCCTAGGATTCTATGGCCTGAAATTGAAGACTAATTTTCCAATTTCCTCCCTTGTTATTGATGGCCCATACTATTTCATCCAGTTTCTTAGGCAACTGTATTGGAAGTCAATTGTATTGGTCTTCTTAGCCTCTGCACCAATTTCACTCTTCTGGTTGTCACTGGTGATGAACCGAATAAGAGGCTTTATTGCTTATAGCTTCATTCTATTTGATTTGAAGTCCGCTAGTTTGAGATGCCCTTCTTTTTGAACTTTTTTCTTAAATCTTAAGCCCCTAAGGCAGACCGTAGGATATCAACTGATTGGAGAGTGGCCCCTCAGTTTTTTAATAAATAAACACTTTCCGTAACTGAACATTCTAGGATATCAAATCCAAAATTAGATTCATTCCTTGCACTATATATTTATAGATTCTTGTTCTATTAGCTTGAGTTGCCCTCTACTTAGAATAGAAAGGCAGGATCATTGTTACAACTATTTTGTTAACAAAATTACCTTCTAAATGTTAGATTATGGTAACTTTGGGATGTCCTCCATGACTCAGATGCCTTGCATGGAGGTGCATCAGTACCATAGGTATCAGGATGGAGTAGAGAGTGAGATGCACTCTACTCAGTGGCATGAGCCCAGCAAGGGTTGCATGTGGAGCTTCAAGGGAGATTGACCTATGCATGCATGAGTATTGCATGACCTGCCAACATTCAGTGACTGCATGCAAAAGTGACCTTTTGCATGCGTGAGTTTTGCATGCACCGGGAATTAGGGTTTTGGCAAACCTAATTCATCGGTGAGATTATTTATAGAGGCAGGGGGTCCCCAGATGGGATTACTCAGTTGCATTATCAGAGAGAGATACTGCCAGAGTGAGGGGGACGAATCTGTCCATGTGGGGCGACTTTCTGAGATAGGGAGGAGTTGCTGCAGGAGCTAGGAAGGTCAGATCTGAGCTAGATTAGTGGCCTTCAGTTCCAGAGAGACCAGATCTCTAGTACTGTGAGCTGAGAGAGCTCCACAGTGTGATTACTGATTAGATTGGAGGAGGCCGAGTTTGCTTGGAGGAGGACGTTTTTCCTGAGGAGGAGAAGCTCGTTGTGAGCTGGATTGACCGAGTTGGAGTCCGAGACTTTCAGGATAGCCTTGCCTCGAGATTTGAGGAAGGTTAGAGATGATCGGAGCTCAGATTTGTTGAGATCCGGAGCAGTACGAGCATTTGACATCCAGAGGAGGAGGGCGCACTTGTGCATGCAGAGAGGGCCGATTTCATTAGTGGGCAGTCTTCAAAGCAAGCAGATCAGAGCAGAGAGATCTAGAGAGGGCAGATCTATCAGAGGCACCGTCAGAGCACTCAGATCCAGATTGGCAGTTGGGGCATACTTCGTCAGTGCATGCATCAGCTGGATGCATGCAAATTAGAGTTTGTCTTGGTCAGAGGGATTGAGTTACCGGCTGAGGTGATTCTGTATTGTACTGTCTTTTATACTTCTATATGCTCTGGGCTCGAGAGAGAAGATAGCCCCATAGTTAGCTGGTTTTTCCCGAAAGGGTTCCAGGGTATATCTGTTGTCTATGCTGTTGATTGCATTTATGTGTTAGTTGGTAGATGCAGATCTAGTGGTTGAGTCTATGTTTTTATGAGTATGTACTGACATTGAGATTCATACTACTTGAGGTCTCAGATTGATCCAGAGGGAGTAGTGATCTCTGGATCTATATATATTTACACTAAAGATTATGACAACTCCCAATGTTTTGTCAAGAGATTGTTGCATCCTAATACTTGTTCCATTCATCTATTTCTGAAGACTGACTTTGGCCATCTGAGTATGGGCATTCTTTTGTTCAGAGTGACCCCTTCCACTAGAAGGTCTCCATGATTGCTTCCATGCCACTCATGACTGGGATTGGAGTTACTAGAATGGAACATGCATATGAGAATAGAACTTAAAGTTCTTTGGATTAGCTGAATTACTTGCCAAGGATAACCATCTTGCTGTCCATACTCCAAAGCCATAACTCGTTTGTTTAATTTCTGCTAGCCAACTCCAATCTTTGTCTTTCAAGGTTTGGAACTCGAAGGAATCCCAAAATATAGGACCTTCTTGTTTGGAACCTCATTTATCTGTTGAATAGGTATCGAAGATTCTTAGTTAATCCCTCTTTCCAAGCTTCTAGATAAACCAAAATAATCTTCGCATACTTTTAATATGAAATGCTTCCCACTTTGAGAAGAACACCATCACCTACCAACGACAGGTGGCTTGTATATCTGACACTCCATGTTGAATTTGGATTTAATAAATTTTAGATTCTTTGCCTTTCCATGATTTGCCCTAGGGCTTCGATTAGAATAATGTATAAACTATAAACTTGAGGATAAAGGACATTATTATCCAAGACCTTTTGATCGTCGACCATTGATCATGATAGTGAAGGGGAGGATTGAGGTTTGGGTTGATCCAATTGGTCAGTTGCTTGTTGGAAAAATGTATTTATGAGCTGATTGTGTATCTAACTGCATCGGCTCTGTCAGTCACCTTGTCAATCTTTTTGTGTCAGTACGCAGAGTTTGCAATGTCAGCCAGTCAGTAAGTTTGCAGCCAATCCGGCGCACGTCTCTTTGTAGTTTTGAAACCGCGTTTGTAATCCGCATATCAAGAATCCTTAGGTAGAAATTAATTACAGTGTTTAATGCAACCCTGTAGCTTCCAGGTGAAGAGATCTTAAGTCGGTGATAATGAAACTCCTATAAATAGAAGCAGATAGTTGAAACTCTAAGAGAGATGTGTGTGAGAGAAATAGCGCAGAGCAAGAGTAAAAGAAGAAATTGGTCGAAGATTGTATCGAGAGCCCAAGCTCTGTGAAAGTAAAAGATCAAAGTAAAAACTCATTTCCATGTATTGAGGCAAGTTGCGCAGTTTACTATGGTAATTTATATAAGTCTATAGTTTTATGTTTCATTCTCAAGAATGTTGAATATTGCAAGTCGCACATCTTCTCCAGATTTACTTTTGTGAATGTTGTTTACATTTACGCTCTGTAAAAGAAATCAAGATTTCCAAAAAATTCACCGTGGTGAAGGTTCTATTTTAACGAGGAGTAACTTCGCGTCAGCTTCACTTAGATGTTTTAGTTGTTATGTCTTAGAAAAATATATTTCAAAATAGAGTTTGTTTAAGAGATCTGCGAATTATTTGAGAAGTCTGCGAAGTAAAGTATTTTGCGAAGTTAACTGCATATTTATGCGAAGTTCAACTGCGCAATAAAAGTTGAAATGCGCAGTTAATCTCCGCGCAGTTAATCTTCGCGCAGTTAATCTCTGCATAGTTAATCTGCGAAGTTCATTTTTGAGAAGCTTGTGTTCAGCGAAGTATTTGTTCGGCGCAGTCCAGAGCAAAGAAAAAGAAGTCTGTCACTCACTGCGCAGTTCAATCCTCTTGACTGCGCGGTGTGCTTTTACCTTGATTGTTGACTAAAATAAATTTGTATAAGATCATGAGAAAGAAGGATTGGCTTACAAGACCTTTTTTCACAAATTTTTCTATGATCCACCCTAGGGATTCAATTAGAATGATGTATAAACTTGAGGATAAAGGACATTGTCATCTGAGACCTTGTGATTGTCTACCATTGATCATGACAATGAAGGGGATGATTGAGGTTTGGGTTGATCCATTTGGTCAGTTGTTGACTAAAATAAATTTGTATAAGATCATGAGAAAGAAGGATTGGCTTACAAGGGCGTCTTTTTTCATCCAAGCAAACCATTTCCTTGCTGACCATAATGCTATTCATAATTTACTTCTTTAATAAAGCTGTCTTGTTCACTCAAAGCATTGACAGGGAAAATATAATTCAATCTCAAAGCTCTAATCATAGAAATGATAGTTTTGCCTAATGAAATTAGTGTGAACCGAGAGTTGTTCAAACATAACTGATAACATACACGTTGTGATATGAAGGGATAATTAATTTTTACAATGTCTTGACATTTATTTTTTTGTTTAAACAATATTGCGACAGAGCAGATCTTCATTATTATTTTTTAGAGCTCAATGTTTCGATCCTTGCTATAGGATCATCTTCAGGAGATTATAAGATGCTCTCTTGCGACCATTCATTCTTATGTTCATGTCCTTTTGATTAGAATTATTTATTTATCTAGTGAGTTAGGTACAAATAATATGAAGTTAGGTGTATTATGAAGGTGTGTATCAAAGAAACTAAAAGTGCTTCCCTTGCTCAACAATCCTGGTTTCCAATCATCCTGCAATTGGGGAATCACTGATTTTGGCAAAATGCCCACCCTAGAAATCGACATTCCCAGATTCCAAGAGATCGTGATTTGATCAGGACCACCTTAAGTCATCAAAAAATGGTTTTGTCAGGCCAGAGTTAGATAGAAGCCATAGAAGTGATTCTTATTAAATGAGAATTGTCATGGCTGATTTTTTTAATTTGTTTATATTAATCATATGAAGCATATTATAGATAAAAAAAGTGATATATAGGCCATTGCCACAAGATGAAATATGGGTTGAAATTGAAAACAAACACTACAAATCTCAATTTGAAATTTGCATACCGCAATCTTGAAACTTGCTACAAAAGGGAGATAATAAGATAAGACAATTTTATTAATTTTTACCAAACGACCAAGAAAAGTTATCACTTAGTAGGAAAACACGAAGGACCCAAAACTCAAGCCACTGAGAAGGGAGTATAATAATTTTCCTTTTACAAGATCCCATGTTGGAAATTGTTGAAATTTTATGCATTCGGGCAATTAATGCAAAACTGAAATTTCACCTTCTTCCTAGGAGGTTTCTCGGATCTTATCCCTAGAATTTCCAGCCTTAGGACTGCTGTAAATTAGAGTATAAAACAGCAGTGGAAATACCACAAGAATTTACCTCAAACATCCCCATTCTTCATGGCAATTCAAAGAGAAAAGATACCAAACAAGGAAATAAATTTCAGCCCCTTCAAGGGCAACTTATCAGCCAATAACCAGATCTGAAAATGTACTTTTACAGTAGTATAACAGCAGTAAACTCAGCTCCTTATCTTCTTTATTAGATTAATACACTTAACAATTCGCCTCTTTACTTATGTCAAATGGGCATGACATAAACAACTGTAAATAGCAATGCATACGCAACTGTAAATAGCAATGCATAAAGAACATATATAGCTGAAATTAAAATCTGGAAATTGCACAATAAATGGACAGCTGGAAACTTCATATATAAGTTCAAGATGAAGTGCAAGCACATACCATAGCCTTCTCTCAACGCTAGTACAAAAACTCCAACCATCCAAAAAGCTCTAGCTAGGGTAAATCAACAAATCCTAGCTCAACCAAGAAGATCCAAGTGCAGGAATTTGTCCAACACAACCTTCAAGGCAAGATGTCTTCATTCTCTTCTCTTATTCACCAACCAACCCTAGGGTTTTATCACAAAGCCCTAATCTTTAATCTCCAAGGGTAAAACCCTAACCTTGGATCTTCATTATGCTCCAAGAAACTCCAAGAACAAGAAAAACTAGTGCCTCAAGAGATAGAGAGCAAATACAAGTACAATTGAAGTTTAAGAGAGAGAGAAAGCCAAGATTATCACCAATGTCTCCTCCATAAGAGCAAACCCTAGTCACAAGAGCAAACTTCACATGAAGATGTCTCCTCTGTACATCATAACTCTACTTGAGGGTCATGAGGAAACCTTAGTGACTTCTTCCAAGAAGCTAAAGTACAAAGAAAAGAGTACAAATGACGATATGAATGGAAAAATTCTCTCCTTCCTCTATTTATATGAGAGGTAAGGGAGACCAACAACACTATGTGGGCACAACCCTTACAAGTAATCTATGTGAGTCTTGTAGGCCGACACAAATGATATGTCCACTATAAAGTACATTTGTTATGCTCCAAGGTGATGTTGTGCACAATAACGGCTCCAAGGTGATGCAACTACACAAGTTAAGTCCACATGCCTTTGTCACAAGCCTCCATAGACCATCGATCCTCTGAAGCAATGTACTCCATTGGGGAAGCTACCCCTTGTAAGAACACTATTGAAACCCCAAGCATCCTTGAGCCATCTCCAATCCTCTGAATAGGAATCTAAGCTGGCACATGCCATCTAGGGTTAGAAGCCCTCCTTGATGCAAAATGCTCCTCATCCCAAGTAGGGCATTCTCCAGACAAGTGTTTCCTCCATGTGGTCATCATGAAATGCATCCACCAATCAAGCAAGAGAACTCCAATGCCTAAGGGAAGAACACCAAGCCAACGGCCCAACACCATCCTGAGGTCAAACATCCATTGAGAAAGCTATCACAACTATGCATATCCATCATGGACTATCTCTCATGTTACAATCCATCTCGGACCATCTAGGGGCTAAACATACACCATGTACCCCAAATCTCATGAAGCACTCCCAAACATGGTGTAAACACTTTCGGAGTAACTTTAAAATCTAATAGGCATGTAAGGGAGCAACATGGACTTGTAAGAAAGCGCACTAAAATCAGGAGAAACAATTAAATTGTTGATTCCAAAAACCCTTAATAAACATGGGTGATTATAGACATTGAACCAAGTTACCAAAGCCAACAAAGAAGAGAACATCCCCAACTAAACATCATTGAGAGATTTAGGGGAATACAGTCCCCAAATGGTCACACAAAAATGTTTTTTTTTTGAAGAAATGCAACTGAGCACCATCAATGGTGCATTCGATCCTCCAAATGCCACTGTAGTTTGTACCATACCACTAGTGTGACAGTTTTAAAAACAACAAAATGACATAATCAACAATGTGTTGACATCCTGTTACCCATGGGAGACAAGTTTTAAGTGAGTGTATGGGGTAGGGATGATCAAAGACCACTGTTGCCACTCCAGCTTTTTGATATTTCAATAGTTGTTGAAATTTGTTGCACAAATCCTTGCCCTTGATGCTTTCAACCCACAACCATCTTCTACTTGTCCAAAGGGTCATTGCCATTGAAAAACATGCAAAACCTGCATGAAGAACTCAAGATGGACCTGCAACATAACTTATCACTAGATCAATACAATAATCCCTCCACATGATGTGCTAGAGATGCTTGGGCTCATCTCCCGATCCGTCCACAACTGCCTCCTCACCAATCGTTATTGTCAACATGCTAAACCCTACATGGTGGTGAAATCTTCTTAGGGTTTAAGGCATGAGTTGCTAGGGTGAGAAGGAGGTAGGCACATCTCAATTTTGCTTCAGTCATGCTCTTTCATAATTTGACGTCTTTAAATGAACAAAATTTCACCCACACATAGGGGCATTTTTCACTAAAGCAAAGAAAATTATGGAGCAAAAAATATCCTCATGGGAAAATGCTGCAATAATCTCATGAGAAATGTCTCAAAAATCTCATGAAGAAATATGCTACAAGAATTGTCCTCAAACACCCTCCAATAGAACATCTCCTATCTTCAATAGAAAAAAGATGCCCTCACAAAAATCGCTCCAACAGAAAATCACCAAATCAGCTATAAAAGTGCTCTAATGCTGCAAAAATCTCATCATGGAAAATGCCTCAAAAAATCTCCTCAAGAAAATCTGCTACAAGAAATTGTCATAAAATACCCTCCAATAAAACATCTCCAATCTTCAATAGAAACAAAATGGCCCAACAAAAATCCCTCCAATACAAGGCAATCGTTAGTACAGCTTGTGAGGCAATATGGTTACGAAGGATATTGGTTGATCTTCAACTTGACCAAACAATGCCAACCTCACTTTTCTGGGACAATCAGGGTGTTCTCATAATGGTGAAGAACCCAGCCTATCATGCCAAAACTAAGCATATTGAAGTTCGTCATCATTACATCAGACACTTGGTTGATAATGAAGACATTTGTCTTTATTATTGTCCCATAGCAGAGCAAACTGTTGACGTAATGACAAAACCACTTGGTCATGATAAGTATGTTAAGTTTAGACATAAACTTAGAATTGTATCTAGTTTAGTCATTAAAGGGGGGTATTAGATTAGTTAGATAATGAATAGACAAACAAATTCTTGTTGTGTATACCTAATTTAAGTTAATGATGTTATCTAGTTTTAGAAGCTGGTGTGAATTTGTAATGATCATCACCGATCCATCATCTTTAGAAATTGGTCTGTTATCCACTTTGTTAGACGTATGCTTTGGCTATATCTTGAAGCCAGTATGAATGTAAGATAGAGCTCAAGAATACAAGTTTATGTGTGGTTAATCTTTTATAATCAATAATACAAGGGTATGTTTTACATATTACATCTTATTTGTCTCTTGTATCTGGTTCTATGCATCTATAATCTCTGTATACTTGGTTTGTGTTTCAAGTTTAAGTGTTAAAGAACTCTACATTTTATCTTTGATCCCTTGTCTTGTTGGTCATGTATTGAGTCTGAGTCTGAAGACATCGAGTCAAGTTGAGAGTTTGTACTTTGAAGTTCCACCACATTTGTTACTTATTTGTACTATCCATATACATGTTTCATGTTGGTTGGAGGGATTTTTCATTACTTTCTTCCCAGTTGATCTTCCCCATCGACTATGACACATCTTTCTCTTGGGATTGATTTAGAAGTTGAGTACCTCGGTGATCGCAAGCCTTATTGGCAGTCTACCTCACATTTAGCATAGCCTTTCATTATTGGGTTTTGATTGGATGATTCCTATTATTGTTCGACATGAGTACATTCATTCATAGTGGTAGGATTGTACTCATACCTTGGGGCTCATAGGCAATAGTGATGGGCTACCTCATGTCTAGCAAGGATTGACCTTAATGGTCTTGGATTAGATGGTTTCTCCCATGGTCAACAACAACTTATTATACCATTGGGAGTATTCATACATGGTGGGTTTGTCGGTTGTAATTATCTTGGGGATGATTAGCTTCCTTTTGGCATATCTTTGAAGCTAGTCCGTGTGAGGCCTTGTTGTTACAAAGATTTATCTCATAAGTCTACTTCATTTGGAGTTTTTGGATTCTCAACATCTCGCATGGGGATACTATCCCCTAGATGGAGCCACTGTTAACATCAAATTTGACCTAATAAATTCGAGCATTAATCTACAACACATATTCATGGATATCATTCGGGGTGAGCTCAGGGTTATAGAGTTCACCATTCAACATCAAAAGTTCGTATATTATGGGGTGGATTCATTAGCAGGTCCATTGGCTTAACATCAATGGTTCGTGGAGTTCCTTTCAGAATTGGCACATGGTCGCCTTTATCATTATTCAGGAGTAGATGGTTGGACTTAGTTCGGACATGTTATTTTTATACAAGTACATGCATAGGATACATCTTAGATACATGTAGATAGGTGATAGTAGATACAGTAGCAATATGTATCCCATAATTACAGATTCAATGCAGTATTCGAGTAAGTATGGGAGGTCGAAGACCCCAATAAGGTGCGATCATGATGAGTTTGCAGTGTTATCTCTTGTATGATCTGATCACAATTTTGGACATCCTTTCGGGAGATATGCACGGGGTTTTGTTTTAAGGAAAATTTGAGAAGTTGCTTTAGCAATTTCTATTTGTAGTAGCGACTATTTTTAGCAGTTTCTGGAGAGTGGTCTGATCGACGATTTGATTTCATACTTGAGGAACCAGTTGGAAGAATTGCCTATGTTTTTAGTTTCATTAGTTTTTAAGGGTAGTCTATTTTTAGCAGTGCTATTTTTAGTAGGTGATTGGATATGTGGGTACCTAGTATGGCAAGCAACATCAGTGTTTGATTTTAGGCCTGTTATACCACTTTATGTATGGGGAGTTTTGCCCATATTTTTGCTTCAGAGATTAGGCTGAGATTCAGAGTTCAGTGCATGCATATGTGATCAGTGTTGAGATTCCAGCAGTTGATGCCTTATTATGCCTTGTGATGATGCCATGCTATGTATTCAGGTGATGCCATATCATGCCTGAGGATTGATTTTATGGATTATGACTTGGGTTGATGACTGTATTGCAGGATGTTCTCATGCGACTTACAATGATTAATTATGATAAGTATGGCCAGTAGGGATGTTCCATAGGTTAATACTGAGTAGAGATTGTTGTTTTATGCATATATCATTATCTAACTGTTATCACACAACTTGTAGTTGTCCCTAAAGGTATCCCATCCGGGATGGTAGAGGAGATGGACAACTAAAGAGGTGACCCAAGAGATGCCACGGTTCCCAATGCAAGCTGGGAGTCACGACAACCGAGGCACTCTTCGCTTTAGATCTAGATGGGATAAGATCAAGGGGGAGACCCTATAGCCAATCGACAGAAGATTAGCCAAAGCAAAGGTTCCTAGGGATATGTGAAAGTTGAGTTACGGAAACCAATGCAAGCTTAGGTGGATCCAAGAATTTAAGTATGGTTGAAGAGGCTTAAGATGTGACAAGTGTTTCAACCAATAAATGTTAGGCCACCTAGGGAGATCAAAGAGATAGATCTAGTACCATGAAATACACAAGTGGGGCCCACTTCCTTAAAGTATGGAAATGACCCAAATGGGACCCACAAGGTGAAATTAGGGGTGAAATGGCACTAAGGTGTGTTTGAAGATGTAGATATATGGATCTAAGATGAATTTAGACACACCCACATATGGGATCTAGGAAAATACACAATCCCCAAGGAGTGCGAATTGACCCAAGGAGACTAGTGCCTTTAGATGGAGCAGCAAATGGAGTCCAAAGTATGCCAAATTGTAGATCGGGGTAGTTAAGGCAAATATCAAAGTGGGTTTTAAATGGCATGCCCCAAGGTAGGCTAGATCTCCATAGATCTAAGGTTGAAAATGCATCACCCAATGACCCAAGTGGGGCACAACCCTCAAAATGAGGAATGGGGCCCACACGGAAAAAATCAAAGGAGTGAAGCATTAGGGGTAGGTTATCAAGTGAGAGGAGTTCAAATCAAGTGAGATATCACCTACCCATGTCTTGGAACTAACCCAACTAGCTTCTCCCAAGGGGTGCGAATTGCCTTCAAGAGGGCTAGGTGCCTTGGAAAGTGTGTCAAATGGAACCCAATCGCCACCAAACTATAGATACGAATTGCCGTGGATGCTATAGAGGTGGGTTTTCAATATCTTTCCAAGAGCCAAGCTAGATCCAAGCTAGATCTAAGAAAACATAAAATGAGGGTTTTGAATTTTAAGGGTTTGATGACCAATGAAGAAGAATGGATGGATCAAGGTACATACCTTGTAGAACTTACCTCAATTGCTTGTGGCCACTTTGCAAATTGATAGTATTCCCCTATGTGTATATTCAAGAGTGAGATCCAAGTGCTCCAAGCCAAAACATCCTCCTCCATTGAAGCCAAATCCTCCTCCTCTTACAAGACAAGATCAAGTGAAACAAGGCAAGTAAGAAAATTATGAAAATGATGGAAAGATGTAATAGAAAGCATCAACTATGTCACAAAGATACAATAATGATACTCTCTGTCACCAAGATCAACCCAAGAGAGAATATGTGGATCCCTCCAACAATAACCCTCTTCAAATCGTCCTCCTCTCCACCAATTCGGCCTCCCTGCAAGAAAACAACGTGTAGCCCCAAGATCCACAATGATACATAGAAGAGATACTGTATATTCAAAGTGCAAAAGAATCCACTAGACAAGAGAAGTATGCTCCACAAAGAAGTTTTCTATTCCAATATTCAAGAGCTCCAAAGGTGAGCTATACAATAGGGGGTCTCCTCCTTATATAGGATAATAAAGACCAAAACCCTATATCTCAAAACCACTTTACAATACATGAAGATGAGTGGTTGAGATTAAAAGATCTCATAATCAAATCAATGGCTAAGATGAGCCTAACAATATAACACATGGATCACTCAACATAAAGGTGACGTCATAGCTAGAAGAGGCCAAGTGAGGGTGACATCATCCTCTAGAGGGGGCAAAAGTACATGGGCCCACCTCATATGACATGGACAAGACTCCTAAAGCTTATGGTGGGGCTAGGAGGCATCAATCCTTACTAGTTCATCCCCATGGCACAATAATAATAAAATAATATGTCCAAATAATACAAATGATCAAATCCTGTCCTCAAAATCTATGAGAGACATGCAGTAAAAGGCCTCCTGTGGGCTCTGTGGACCCCACTGACTGATGAAAACTGGGTGGAAGATAGGGGGTTCACCCTGGAATACCTCTGTGAAGACTAAGTGTCAAAACCTTGCCTCAATTTCCTAAATCGAATTCCTCAGTGACCCTTTTATCCCATTTTTTATGTGCCTCGGTAACTGTGAAGCTGCTGAAACTGCCACCTAGGGCACCTGTGCTGTCAAACTGAGCCCACCAGGCTCTCCAGAAGGGGGTATAATGGTAATATCAAGTGGCTGGACCACCCCCTCCTCATACAACTCCCTAGGTGAACTGGCCTCTCATGGCCCCTGCTGGACAGGTTGGGAAAACAACCCCAAATCTGGTCAACAAGTGGAAAACTGCATCTATCACTGTCAGAAGTGCCCGGAACTGAATGATAAGTGTCTCATTGGATCCAGAAGACCCAAAACTACTAAGAATGTGTACTCATACACCATGGGTTGACCTGACGGGTCAACAATAAGGTCCACCATATCCGGACAGTGCATAATCTAATGACCTGGAATAATAATAAAACTTGCTGACATGCATCAATCACCATCTGAATCATATGTCCACCATATAGTATCATCAACAAGAGTATGTGGGACCATCAATTATCATCAATAAGCATACATGGCCCACATCATCACGGATCCCAAGAATGACCATAGTCAAACTAGGTTTGACTAGGTCAATATACAACCAAGGATAAATCATATCAATAGACTAAGACATGTTCCTCTAATCATACTCACAGCTTAACTTAGAGTATAAACATCATTCAGTGGCATTAATCATGTTTGTATATTCCATTGTTATTTATATTTACTTGCACAATAGCTTAAATGACAGACTCACCCATTGGACATGGTCTAACTGCTAGCTAAGGATGAAGTCTAGGAACAAGGTTGGGCAAAGGGGATGACTTGCCTAAACTTAACTAAAAGACACTTTGGACTGCGAGAAGGGGAAGCTACATTCTGTGCTAGACAAATAACATGGGGAAGGGTTGTGCCTCACAAATGGATAAGTTGTTTAGAGAGTGCTTACTCAACTTAGGCATCATGTCTACATCAAGTTGATCCAGGTTCATTAGGATCATTCAATTTAATTTCATGGCCTTTTTGTCCTACATAACCCTTCGGATTTCAGATGTGCTAATTAGCACAACTAATTGCAGCTTGCATCCAGGGCATGTTTATATATATATAAGGTCAGCAATAATAGATATAACTTTTGAGTAACATTTGCTTTTTGGACCCTTTTTATACTCTTCAAGGAGTATTTTTAGCAGCTCATTGCTCTTGTCCTTTACTCACGTGTGTTAAGAAACACATTCTAGAGTTTACAGTTTCCATGGGCGAATTTATGAAGATTTCCAAGTAGTGCATGAGCTTTCAATTTTAGCCAACAACATCTCAAGTGACTAAGGGGACTTCGACCAGTGCCAAACATTGGGACAACCGACCAGAATGATTTAGGCCTAGAATCCAACTCACCAAAGGCAAGTTCTGTCACCAACTCAAAGCCGAGACACTAAACAAACATGGATGTGATCCAACACAGAGGTAGTAATAGGGAAGTCCTCAGTATCAAAAAGTCAAGCAAGACAAGTCAAAGGTGAAAGCCAAATAAGGAAGGTCATGGATGGATGGAGTCAAATGAATGTGGTGCCTAAGCTAGCAGACAAATAATGTCAAGAAAGACCATATCTATGCAAGGTAGTAAACCGGTGAGTTTTGTCAAGAAACCTAAATGTGCAAGTAATATGTCCATTTTACAATTTATAACATCATTAAGATAATTCATTTTCATTTTACAAAGTTTGCCACATCATGAATCATATACCAAGCTAATGCTATGAACATGACTAAACCAACAAGATAATAATCCATAATCAATGATCAACAATCCATAGGTCATATCACATCATAATAATAATCATCATAAACCATCTGAAACACTGCTGCGATAACATCTCTAGGCACTGAACTAAAATTGTATGGAATAAAGGGTCACATCGGTCATCAAATTTGAACTCTCAAGGCTCAGCCTTGGCACAAGGTCTAACATAAGTCTGATAAAATACATTGCTCTGATCATGAGTGATCTCAAAATATAAACTCATCATAGCCAAGCTCTGAAAATTGCAGATATCTGCTAAGCAAGAATAGTAGCCCTGCTACTATGGTGTGATAACACTAACATCACATGGTCTTTGCAGGGATTATAACTCTCTTTTGGCTCCACACTTTGACCTTACCCCCATCTCCATACCACTCCACCTTGGTTTCAAAATCCCATTGGCTAGAGAATGATAGATGACTCTTGACTTTCACCTTTGTGCCCTTTCACCACGAATGTCTCCTTGTTTTCCCTTGTGTCTCGAGCCTGATTGTGTTGTGATGAATCCTACGATGGTTCAAGAGGCTCATTTGTAAAACCTTGGGGCTAATTGCTATTAAACAAGAAGAGTTACCATTGAGCAATGTTCTCCCTAGATCTGAAACAAGTCTCCCTATGATACATGCCATGAAAATGGTTAGCAGTTGGAAGGGTAGGTACTCCTTGAATTAAGAGGCAATGCCTACTTGTTTTCACGAAGTATTACTATGGCAATTTTGTCGGGCCTATGGACGGTTGCCGGTAGCGTAGCTAAGGCTGTGTCATCACTAGTACTTAGAAGGTATCCAAAGCTAGCACTTTTTAACCATTATCCAAATAAACGAGGAAAATGGGAAAGTATCAAAAGAAAAAGAAAAGAAAAATGAAAAAAAAAAGATCCAAAGAGAAAGAAAAATGGAAAATAATGAAGGGAGGCTTGCTAGGTCAAAAGGAGAACTATCTCATTATACAACACCCATTTGTTAAGACACACGCTATTGTTTGCACTAGTGGTGAAGATCACAGAGATTTCCCCATCCCCTTATCTTGGGTCAATCAATCAACTTTGATCAGTCCTCACTTGACTACCTACTTGGGCTATCCATCCAACTTTGATCAATCCTCACTTGACTACCTACTTGGACTATCCATCCACTTCACCCAAAGGAGAATTAATCTTTGTAAGGATTTTGATGTTGATTTGATTTTGATATGTTCATAAAACACTAACCTCACACTCTTTATGAAACTGATGTAGCATGATCTATGTTTGAAGCTATTTGATGACTCACATGGACAATCATTGTATGTAAATTTATAATTTAAATACTTTATCATTCCAAGGCATATAAGATGATAAATGCTCATTCCAAATGCATAAAAGGGTCATACATTCATTGGACAAGTTTGACCAACTTTGAGAAAAGTTGACTTTTTCAATAGTTTGACTTGGTCAAAGGGGTGGTTTTACTTGGTCAATTGGACCAACCAGCAGAGCACTATATTCTATTCATCATCATTAAGGTGATTGAAGACTTTGGAAGCAAATTTGATCCTTCCAAATGTGGTTTCAAGCATATATGGACTAATAGGCAAAAAAAATGTATTTTCCTAAGTTTCAGATTAAATAAGCCCGAGTCCAGTTTTAATAATTTGGATCAGATTGTAAATGGCAAATTTAGATCAGATTTTGTCATGGAATTGATTGGTATGATCTTCAAGAACATCATCAAAGGCATCTCTCCAACATTTTTCTCATGGTTTCATCAAAATTGGATTAACAGGCAATTATTAATCAGATTTCCTAAAGCCTAATTTAAAAAATGCTTAAGTGTGGCTGAGCAAAAATTAAACTATAGCGGGAAAATCCAATTGGCTGATTTGGTGAAGTGAGTCCTTCTCAATGGTGACAAGGATGATCACATGTTTTGGGCCCCATTAGATGGAGATTTTGAGAAAGGCGAATTTTCCCAAGGAGGGCAAATTTCAGCATGAAAAATCATCTCACATGGCCAACTAAGGCAGCATCCATACATGTTTTACATGGCATTTTTGGCACTTTGGCACCTTTATTTGGTCCACACATGCTCCACTTTAGCAAAGTACGCCCCACATGAGGAGGACGACTTGGCCAATTATACACTCAACATTTTAAGATGTAATCTCAGCCATTGATTGTAAAATGAGACTCAAATGAAGATCTCAACTATCCATCCTTTTGTCATTAGGTATTTTTCTCTCCTCTTGAGTTATAAAAGAGAGAGAGCAACTCATTTGTAAAGGAGGCAGTTCTGAGAATGATAGAGCAAATCTGATTTTTTTGAGTTTCTCTCTTGTGGTCATGGTGATTTGTAGCTGGATTTTGGCTCTTGCCTTCCTCTATTGTTATGTGTATGGGATATGATTTAATCTGAGGTAATATTGTTCATGATTATTTATGTATAAGTCTAAAAATTACAACTGCTGTAATGCTTTGAAATTTCTGGTAAGAAACATAGCTCATAAATCTATTGTATTTTTCTTCATTTCTCGGTTTTGTTCCTCTCCGCTTATACATCCATTTTCTAACTTGTTTGTTATTTTTTACTCAGGTTTTGGAACTTCTAATTGACTTCTATCGCTAGGGTTTACTCAGTTTTGCAGGTTGGAGAAGTGCAAGGTTTGAAAGAACGTCTCAGCTGGGTCAAAATTGTAAGATTGCTCCAGGGTTGCTACAGTTGGTGGATCTCATCTTCATGCCAGTTAGCTAGGAGGGGTGAATTGACTCCATATCCCAACACGAAAGCACTGGGTCAGAGCTTTCTTAATCTCTTCTACTCCATTTCTCTCAGTATTTGCTTTCACAACTTGTTTAGCCACTGGGATAAATTTTCATTTACTAGGTTATAATATATATCATCTTGTTTCCAAGGCATACATTGGAGAATAACTTGCATGTAATAAGATTAAATCTAAATCAATCTATGCTTAGAAACCCTAGGAAAGGCACTGGAAATTCACATCTTGGCATTGCATATAGTCTAGTTGTTGTTGTTGAACTTAGTGTGCATTTATTTGTTTGCTGTTATACATTTTTAAACTCAGAAATTAACAAAACTGACAAGCAAACCAATATGTTGAGCCTTCCTTAAACCCAAAACCAACACTATTTATCACAAACATTTTCAAATCTGAGCACCTACATTGCAAATTAACTAAGATAAGACTTTAAACCTAGTGTTGGTAATATTTTAAAAACTCAACACACTAACCAATTGTGACACTGATTTTACATAGCCTAGGCACATTTAATCCCTGGATATAGTTGTTAATTTAATAATCAGCCTAGATCATAAACAATGTCATAGTTCACATCTCAAGGTAGCTTGCATTTTATCTCTCTATCTCACCAAGTTACTCTAATCATCCATCCACCTAAGGGGATTTTACTTCATATCTATTTAGAACCCCTTATCTCACCCTTAGTGTGCCATATTTCAGACCTTCATTAATTCTCTTAGGCAACTGTCAACCTTAGAAATTGATAAAGTAATGTACTGTGGGAAAGCTGGTAGCTATTGGCAAGTACCCGAAGAAACTTGGTTGGGTACATTTCCCGTGGTTAGTTTGGGTTTAATCAGGTGGACTTGGGAAACCTAAAGAGAGAGGTCCTTTCTCGTGTGACACTTAGGGGTAGTGTCCTGAGGTTTCGCCAGGTTAGCAGTTGATTATTCTTTGCAATCAAAGGACTGCTAGTTTGCGCGACAATAAGGCCATTTCGAGCACTTTGAATTTTCAGGGACCGGTTGTATTTTGGCATTGTCTATATATGGCTCAATGGGGCCCACATAGAGATATTTGCTGTTATTAGACAGTGTTGACCCCTTGGAGGCTTGCATATGACCTTGATTGGTGTGCGACCTCCTTGATGATCCCTCATTTGACCTTGAGTTGTCTGTTGTCTTTGTGGTGGAATAATTTAGTAGCCACATGCCTTGCTATTTTTGCCTTATCCACTTTCCTATTGTAATGCCTTATCATTTCCTAAATATGCTCATCCACTTTCTTGTTTTCATGCCTTATCCATTCAGAGAAATAAGCTTATCCACTTTGCTATTTTAGAAGCCTAAAATTATGGCTCTAAATTTATCCTCACTTATCCCATAGTTTAAGGCCTAATTTTAGGGAATTATTTCCATAGACAATTCGTAGGGTTTATTTTAGGTATGAAAAAAGTGCATTAAAATAAGGAATTAGCCCTTCACAAGTGTAATTTCTCTTATGGATCGTTATTATGGAAGGAGGGGGATATTGTGGAGGAGTATTTTTTTCATACACATACTATTTTCACTCAAAAAAGGAGTGCTACATTTGGAGATGATTATTCTTATCCTTTCTCTCTATCTTGTTCTTCTCATATTTTCCTCTATATATTGTATGAAGCAAAGAGAATAAGAGACTTTTTTTTCGTGAGATTTTGAGCCGTTGAGCTAATGCTTGTTCCCTTCTCCTTTGCTTCTTCTGAGAGAGATTGAGATTGATAGTTAGCATGGAGTGTTTGTGGTCTATGTCACATGGTTCATGTTCGAGTTTGAGTTCAACAATGATTAGGTTCAGTTCAAATTCAATTTTTTTGAAGAGGCTTAGATGAGGTTCACCATTAGGCCCATCTATCTATCTTTAAAATGAAATATAACATAAAATAGTAAGAAATCAACATCAATAAATATATATGAGTAAGAATCTTGGTCAATAAACTTATGAGTAACTTAATCATGATAAAATCGAATCTTCAATGCTATTATAAAATTCAAACACACAACTGGCTAAGTTTGAACATCTATTGTTAATAATTATCTTATATGTTGTTTAAGCTTTCTCTAAGTGCCTGAGTTAAATTTACATTATATATTGTGCTTAACATTAGTCTAGATTAACTTTAATATTGTCCTATCTTTTATTGAGACATAAATAAATAATCAATCTAATTCGGATACCCCCCTAGGCTTAGGTTTAAAGACAAAGCTTGAAGTGAGAGGTTGTGAGTTGAGGTGACAGTGATGGGCAACGTTCGTTGCCACCTAGGTTGTGCTAGTGGGTTGGGATCTTTTCCGTTTATGTACAAATTGGGCGATAGCATAGTGCACTAGACCTATCTCTCTCTTGTGCTCTTGTGAGGAGGCTATTCCATAATTTGGGTGAGATTTGGTTCCGTCGATTCTTGTGTGGACTCTTATAAATCTCAACAAACCAAGTCTCCTCATGTGTAATAAATTGAACTACTTTGGTTGGACCTCCATTCAATAGATAGACAATTGTTTTGAATTGCTTTGGTTGGACCTCTTCATGCTGTAGCATGCTTCTACAATCTACTTATTCTTTCCTTTTGCTATTGCATTTTGCTGTGGGCTATTTGCCACTATTATTATTATATGCTATGTACCTTGTAGAATCATTAATATTCTTTTGAAGTATACTCCCCATGGTTGTCAGTTCGCAAGTACCCCTCACATTTTTTTGCACTCCATGCACAACACATAGCTTTATTGTTGCTCTTCAACATAGTTTTTTTTAAACTGGGAATACATATCTTGGGGAGACCCGCCAAGTACTTCCCCTCATTTCAAGGATGGTACCTAGGGTAAACTAGATTCTTTAGGGCTCAAGGCCAATACAACAATATGCTCATTTAAGAGCTCAACATGTCAATTGTGGGAATTGATCTTGGGTGGGGAGGGTAGCAATCATTCCTCCCAACCACCCAAGCTACTGTTAGTTTTTCAACTTTTAATCAATATTATCTAGGACCTTATTTGAAAGAACGACAAGCACATCATAACACAATAGACACAAAGAATTTCCTTGGGGAAACCATAAAGGAGAAAACCCCGCAACTTCCTCAGAGATAGAATAGTCACCAATACAATGTCGCCAAAGTAAAACCCCAAAACAAAGATGGTCTTCTGCAGCTCTCTCCCTTTCCTCCTATGCAAACTTGTCTTCTCTCTCTCACTAATGCGAATTGAGTGAGTGAGTGTGTCCAAATGAGAGAGCTATGCTATCTATTTATACTTTACTTTTGCTTGACCTTTTCACTTACTAGGTCGGCCCCAATAAACCTAACTGGGTCGACTTCTCTAGGAGACTCAATAATACAATTACATTTGACTCTTTAAGGGGTCTATTGCCTCGACTTACATGAGAGGCTTTTACCTCAATGACCTAGGATGACTAAGCATCATAATGACATCCTTGAGTGGAGGAAAAACATCTTCGACGAAGGTACAAATAAAATACAATAATAATAACAAATATAAAATACAATAGAATATCTTCCGAAGTTACAATTACATCAACACTCCCTCTTAACTAGGAAGGTATTCTCTGGCCACAGTCATCAACCCCATTGGACACAAGTCTGGATAACATCATCATCACTGGATCATCATCAATGCTGGAATCATCATCATCAACACTGGATCATCAATGTCGCTGCTGCTGCAATCCTCATCATGTCGATCATCGATTGGTGACATCTCTCGAATCTACTCGTCATAGGAAGTTCTGCAGAGACAAACCTTTTTCATGCTGGATGTAGGCCTAGCTCTCCTGTAGGTCTTCATCATCTCTGCGAGCAAGCCATCAAGTAGGTACAGCCCAAGACCAGTCATTACATTGCCACAACAATCACCTGCGTCTCCTACTATCGCCTCATCGTATCCAAATCATCTCATCATCTCACGGAGCACAACCCAGATGCACATCACATGTCCCACAACGGTCAGCTGGCGTCTACCAGCATGGGAGGACTTTCCTGCCACCATGCGAGATCCTGCCTAGGCGCACATATAGTGTCTTAAGATCGGTGGACATCACAACATCTCTAGTATGGGAGGACTTTCCTGCTACATTACGAGATTTTGTCTGCTAACATGCGAGGACTTTCTTACTAGCATGTGAGACACAACACTTACATCAACCGACATGGGAGGACTTTCCTACCACCATTCGAGAAAGGCTCAACACTTACATCGACCGACATGGGAGGACTTTCCTACCACCATTCGAGAAAGGCTCAGCACTTACATCTACCGACATGGGAGGACTTTCCTACCACCATTCGGGAAAGGCTCTGCACTTACACAGCATGGAAGGACTTTCCTACCACCATGCCGAAAAAGCTCGACCCTTACATCTACCAACGTGGGAGGACTTTCCTACCACCATGCGAGAATGGCCCATGTGCATCTGCGTCTTCTGGACTCATCACTCCCTCTTAGGAGGAACCTCGATCTAGAGAATACCAAGCTTCTCTCTGAAGTACTCGAACTTCACTCTGGCTAGCGGCTTGGTCAACACATCGACTATCTGCTCGTCCGTCGCAACATACTGGAGCTTCACTGCTCCTCTCTGCACCATATCCCTGATATAGTGATACTTGATCTCAATGTGCTTCGACTTTTCATGGAATGCCGGGTTCTCGGACAACTTCACACAACTTTGGTTGTCACAGAATATACAAGTCGCCTCTAACTAGAGATCAAACAAATTAGACAGTAGCTTCCTAAGCCATACTGCCTCACAACTAGCCGAACAAGCTGCAACATTCTCTGCTTCGACTGTACTCAGTGCCACGCATGACTGCTTCCTGCTAAACTAGGAGATCATATCGGATCCCATACTGAAGCAGCATCCCGAAGTGCTCTTCCTATTTGTGGCATTGTCTGCCCAATCCGAATCAACATAACCCTGCAAGTTAATCTTCTGATTCGCGTCATACCTGAGCCCATAGTCAACTGTACCCTTCAGGTACCTCAATATGTGCTTTGCAGCAACCAGGTGAACTTGTATCAGATCCATCAAGAACTGGCTCAATGTGTTCACAGCAAAGCATATGTCTCGTCTCGTGTTCATCAGGTACATCAATGATCCAATCATTTGACGATACATCGTGGCATCAACTGACTCTGATGAAGCATCACAAAATAGCTTCAAGTTCAATGCCATGGGTGTGGCCATAGCCTTGCAGTCCATCATTTCGAACCTCTTCAGAATCTCCACTGCACACTTCCCTTGTCTAAGGAAGATTCCATCCTTACTCTGCCACACCTCCATGCCTAAGAAATAGTGCATCATACCGAGGTCCTTCATCTCGACCTCTGCGACAAGCTTCCTCTTCAAATTAGTGATAAGCTCATCCTCCCCTGTTACAAATAGGTCATCCACATAGAGTAGAAGTATCACTGGATTACCTGCTTCAACCTTGTAGTAAAGGTTGGAATTTGCTTTACTCTTGGTAAAGCCTAAGCTCATCAGGAAGCTATCTATCTTGCCGTACCACGTCCTGGGTGCCTGTTTCAATCCGTACATGGCCTTCTTCAATTTGCACACATGAGTCTGCCTGTCATGTGTCTCAAATCCAAGTGGTTGCTCCACATACACTTCCTCTTCTACTACACCATTCAAGAATGCTGTCTTGACGTCCATCTGGTGTACCTTCCATTTCATCACTGCAGCCAGTGCTAGTACTGATTTGATGGAAGTGTATCTCGCAACAGGTGCGAATGTCTCCTCATAGTCTATGCCTTCCTTTTGGGAGAAGCCACGTGCTACAAATCTGGCCTTGTGTTTCTCAATGCTACCATCTGCAGCATGCTTGATCTTGAAGATCCACTTCGAAGTCACAACAGACTTCCCTTCTGGTCTCAGAACTACCTCCCAGACATCATTCTTCATAATTGACTGGTACTCCTCGATCATGGCATCCTTCCATTCTTTCCGCTCTGCTGCTTCCTCATAGTTGGAAGGTTCTGTTATCACCTAAACTGTAGTTACCCCTATGCATGTATCCACTCGTGGATGGCAATAGGGAAGGGCAACTCAAAAGGTGCAACCATGATCACCTCGACCTCCAATATATGGTTGTCACGCCAGTCGAGGCAACCTTCACTTTATGTTATCTAGCCCAGACAACAAAGGGGGAGACCCGATCTACTCCCGATAGGAGAGATCAAAACTAAGACACCAAATCAAGTTAATTCTAAGTGAAGTAAGGTGTATGGTTTATCCTAGACCTTAGGATGAAGTCACAAGACAAGTGAGGGGTTCAATGAGTATAGCTTTGGTTCATTATTGATGTGAAAGTGACTTATGATTTGTGAAATAGGATCCAGGATTGATGTACTAGTTCAATGTGACAAAATCCACTGCCTTGGGAACCGTGTCCAATGCAGGGTAGTTTAGGGGTTGAATTGGGGCTAACTAGTACAAGTGACAAGCTTGATCAGGATACATGATGACATCCGAGGGTTTAGTTCACCACACAAGGGTCAAACCACAAGTTAATCCAACAATCTAGGAAAGTCGAATTGACTTGGAGAGAGACCAGTGCCTTGGGAATTGGGATAATGGAGTTAAAGTGTAGTTAACTTGTGATTGATAACTCCTATTGTATGAGACAAGTGGGCAATTAAAATCTTGATGGATGAATAGGTCTAGATCTAGGTTTCATCTAAGTGGACCACAATCCCTTAAAACAAGGAATGCTATCCCCAAGGCAAGATTTGACAAAGTGACATACTAGACCTAGGTTTTGAATTATGCCCGTTCCAAATCCACAAAAATCTCATGTACCCATGTCCTGGAAGTGGGCCAACTCACTTCTCCAAGGTGGTGCGACTTTACCCAAGGAGGCTAAAAAGTGGGATAAATGAATCAAGACAAGTCCAATGGCATCCAAAATTTAGATCCAAGTAGGTTGATCAGGTGAGGATGTGGATCTATAGTTTCAAAGCAATCCGATGGCTAGATCTTGCTAGATCTGAGTTTAAAGATACCAAGTGGTCCAAAAAATGGGATTAAATCCCTTAAAACATGGAATAGGGCCCACAAGGTAGAAATCAGAAAAGTGACAATCTGGGGGTAGGTTATTGGATGTGTAGATCAATAATCAAGTGGGATCTCAACTACCCATCAACTGGATCTAGGGTAACTCACCTTCCTCAAGGAGTGCGACCTCACTTGGAGAGGCTAAGTTGGCCTGGGGAGGGGGTCAAATGGAGGCCAATCCTCACCAAACTATAGATCCGGGATGCCTTGGATACTATAGAGGTGGGTTTTCAATATTACACCCAACAACCCACTAGATCTCAGTAGATCTGAAAAAATGTAAAAATGGGGGTTTTGATTAATTAGAGTTTAAAATGTTTTAGACAAGTGGATAGATCATGGAGATAGAACTTACCTTGAGATCATACCTAAGTGATGAAGAGAGATGCTTTGATGTTGAGGAAGATTCCCGCAGAGATCAAATGAGAGATTCTTGATTTTGCTTGCCAAATTGATGCCCTAGCCCACAAGTCCACCCTCCTCTACCTGTCAATCCAAGGAAAGTCGATTTCAATCAGAGAGGTCAAGTATGGAGGAAATACAAGTAAAATGCAATGATAACATAGAATAGAAGGTCCTGGGACAGTAATACTCCCTGTTACCAACGAAGAGATCCAAAGAAGAAGTAGAGAGAGTCTTCCCCTACCAATACTTCCTCCTCAAAGCAAATCGGCCTCCACCTATAGATGCAAAAACGTGGTACAAAAGATTTGGCAAACAAGATCTCCAATAACTCAGTGCAAAGGAAGAACCAACGAACGAACACCAAAAGCATTCACCACAACACTGGAGATAGATGCAATAATAATTTTCTATTCCAATAATCCAGAGCCACACGTCACTTTACAATTAGAAGCTCTCTCCTTTAAATAGGAAGGAGTGGCATCAAAATCCTAACCACTTTTTGAATGAGTGGCTAAGTTTAAAAGATACAAATGTCTAATCAATGGTTGAGATGAGCTCAACAATAAAATACATGGATCACTCATAAAATATAATATAAGTGTACAAAATCGCCCTAGAAGAGGGGAATCCCACCAAATCATGATGACAAAATATAATAAGAAGCTTATGGTGGGTCCAAGGGGTAATTTTAGCCACCCTTGGTGAATCCCCATAGCACAATAATAATAAAAGGTCATAAATATACCAAATTGTGCCTCTATGGACAAATCGTGGGCCTCAAAAGACCTCAAAAATCATCAGAAAGTGCCATAAGTGATGTAAGCGGGCCCCAATGAAGCTGAAACTGCTGGAGGAGGTGTGGAAGACATCAATCCATCATCACTGATCATCCCATGCCAAGACATTGCCTCAGTAGCCCAAATCGAATTCCTCAGTAGCCATTTCTACCAATCTTGAAATGCCTTGGGAAGCGTGAAACTGCCCCAAACTGCCTCCTGGAGTGTCTGCGCTGTCAAGGTGAGGGAACCAGTGTGTCCGGGAGGGGGGTAATATGGTAAAAACAAGTGGCTGGACCACCCCCTCCAAGCACAGCGCCCCAGGTCAACCGGATAAAAATCACATCTTGCTCTGACAGTGTTTCCGACAGACCAAAACTGCACTGGGATAGCCTACGGAGGCTCAATCATCACTGTAAGTGCTCGGAACTGAAAACAAATTGTCTCATTGGACTTAGAAGGTCCAAATCCATCTAAGATGTGTACTCATACACCATATGAGTCTCTGCATGATCATAAAATATATCCAATATACTGGAACAGGTGAAATAATAATAATTTGTAAATGATCAAATAATGCTGTAAACCATGAATCATCATCATAACCTTATAGCTGCTGCATAGAATCATCATGTACATGTACATAGACCATATATCATCAATCCATATCATCACAAGGTCCAACCATCTCATGTCCTATGGTTGACCAAGTCAACATGACCAAATATAACTTAGACCATCATCAGAAGCTGCTGCAAAGTGTCAAAGGTTAATGCATGCTCTACAACTTATTCAAATAACAATTATAACACAAAGTAATCATTACTGGCGATCTAAATCCAAATATATAATGTCATTAATTATTATTATTACTCAGACTAGACTTTCAAGATCATACTCACTTCATAGCTGTGATCAATTTGCTAGTGAAGGGTGTAGGCTAAAATAACTGGCTAGGCTAAGGGATGACTTGAATGACTTAGCTTTGTGACACTTTGGAAAAGGGAAAGGGAATACACACCATAGTATATACTGAATGAGCAACAACACAAGGAATGGCGGTGTCTCACAAATGGATGAGTTGTTCAAAGAGGGTTTATTCACCTTTAACAGATGCGCACAATCCATAATACAAATAAGGCCAGCAATTGTTTAGATATAGCATTTAAGTTCCATTGCTTTTTGGGAAACCTTGATCTATGTGTGTTTAAAAACACATTGCATAGATTAACATTTATTTTAGGCTTTCTGCTGCAGGTGTGTTTTTAAGGCACTTGTTTACCTGAGCACTTCTAGGTGTGTCACAGACAGCTTGTTTACCTAGGTATTTACATTTCCAAAAGATATAACATTTTATTTTCATGGCCATTTTCATTTGGCATGCCTTTCATTCATGTGTGTTTAGAAACTCATTGCATGAATGGGATTTTCATACAAGATATAACATTTCATTTTTCCAAATTTTGTATTCATGGCAGCACTAAAAGTTTCAGGTTTAGCCAACACAACTTTAGTGACTAGAGGGAATTCACAAGAAACTCCAACTCACCATAGGTAAGTTTTGTCACCAACTCATAGCCGAGACACAATAGACAGGGAAGCTCATCCAATACAGAGGCTACAGTGGGGAAAAGATCCTCCATGTCACTAGTCAAGTAGCAAGTTAGGGTGATAAACGAAAAGGTAGGCAATGGATGGATGAAGACAATGAATAATGGAGCTAACACTAGCAAGCCAAGGTATGGTGGAATGATCACCTCTATTCTCCCTGAGGAGGGTAAAACCAATGAGTATGAATAGTGAACTTCTAAGTCTGAATAGGGACAATTTAATATATATAATAAGATCAACCAGGTTCACATATCTATATGATCGCCAGATCATGACACTAAGTGTTAAGACATGCTATAAGAATAAGTATAAAAGCAATATAACCATAACACAATGATATACTTGCTGAGTCATATACCTGAATGCTCATCATCTGAACCATCATCTGTCCTCTGAAACTGCTGCTGTAACTCTAGGCACTACTGACTGCTCTGTACCAATGGTATAATGGCTACATCGGTCATCTCTCTGAGTGTCCTGAGACTCAGTCATGGCATGGGGAATACAACTGCTGTCCAAAATATGATAGTAATCCAATATAGATGCTCATCTCAGCATCTCCAATGTAAGGGAACTTGCTGAATAGTGTACTGGAATTAGAAAAATAATGTATGGTAGCCCGGCTACTATATATGTGATAACAGGTTCTTTGTCAATGATGTCGCACAACAGGGCTACATAGCTAGAGTATGGCCCAGGTCTCTTGCTTTCTCTGTGCATCCCCTCTGGAGTGCCATACTTCTCCGCATCTTGTATTGCCTCTCGTACCCATGCTGGTTTCCTCTTGTGGGAGTTCTTCTCACGAGGTGGATCTACAGGTTCTTGTGGTTCTTCGATTTCACTATCTTCATGGTCTTCTGGAACTGCTTCTTTCATTGCTGTATCTCTAGTCCTGGTAACTTCAGGTTCTTCAATATCTTCAATAGGTTGTCTTCTGGATCTAGTATATGCTGATTCTTTGTCGAATGTCACGTCTCTGCTGATGTCGATATTCTTGAATCCTGGGAAGTATATTCGGTAGGCCTTTGATGCTTCGCTGTATCCTATGAATATACCCTTCTTTCCTGAAGGATCTAGTTTCGTCCTCTTCTCCTTCGGGATGTGTATGTACACGGGGCAACCAAATATTCTAAGATGGCTGACTTCTGGCTTCTCACTGGAGAACACTTCTTCTGGAGTCTTGTTGTTTAGTACTCTATGAGGAGTACGATTCTGTACATACACAACTGTCCAAGCAGCTTCTGCCCATAAATGCATCGGAAGATCCTGGTCATGAAGCATTGCCCTTGCTGCTTCCATTATTGTTCTATTCTTTCTTTCTGCAACGCCATTCTGTTGTGGATTGTATGGAGTGGTCAACTCCCTCTTAATCCCAGATTCTCTGCAAAGGTTCTTGAAATCTTCCGAGGTGAACTCTCCGCCATTGTCTGATCGAAATGCCTTTATCATTTTCTCAGTGTGGTTCTTGATCAAGGCTTTGAATTCCTTGAACTTGCTGAATACTTCATCTTTACTTTTCAAGAAGTATAACCAAGTCTTACGGGAAAAATCATTAATAAATGAAACATAATATACATACCCACTCAATGAATTGGATGACATAGGACCGCATACATCAGAGTGGATGATTTCCAAAATTCCTTTCGCTTTGCTTTCACTGCTTGGAAATGCCTTCTTCACGTTCTTTCCCTTCACACATCCTTTGCAAACGCCTTCATTCTTTAACTGGATTTCTGGAAGTCCTTCAATTGATTTGCTTGCAATGGGTAGTGCTCTATAGTGCACATGTGCAAGCCTTTTGTGCCATAGTTCACTTGGTTCCATTGTGTCATGGACCAAGGCTTGTTCAGGTTGGCCCTTCAATTTGTACAAACCTCCCTCTTGCTCTCCAATTACAGTCGCATCATTTATTGTCTTTCCCTTTGGCCACATTAGTACTTGTCCATCAACAAATGTAACCCTCATACCTTTAGCGACTAGTGCTGATATGGAGAGAAGGTTCTTCTTTAGTCCTGGAACCATAGTGGAAAACATTGCCGATTTCCCGAGAAATCGCGATTTTTTTTGCCTGCCATTTTCTTCCTTTGCAAAAATCGCGATTGTTTGCAAAAATCGGACCTCGCGATTTTTCCTAAAAAATCGCGCGAAGACCCAAAAAATCGCCATGGAGTTTTAAAAATTTGACCAGTACATCAGACATTGAAGCCAGTAATAGTAAATGGTAATGTTAAATTCTTAAAGTAAAAGGATGGAAAATAAAAGATAAGGAGAATGTCAAAAGGATGGAAAATAAAAGATAAGGAGAATGTCACTTTTACTTAAATTTTTAACATTACCATTAATTGTTTCAGGATGTTTGAGAGTGGTTCCAACCTCATCGGACTTCATATGCAAAAAGTAGACTTTTAGATCCCATTCAGGTTCAACATACTTAATAGTTTTCAGGTTTTCAGGATTGCAACATTTCCACTAGATTCTATCATGTATGAGGTTAAGGGGTTGGAATTTAATCAAGCACATCAAACTAGGTACATACCTTGATGTTGGTGGTGTTGATGCGTGATTGTTGAAGTTGATTGAACTCCTCTATCATGACCTTAATAAAAATATTCCCTTCAGTCAAGCAAAATCACTTATTAAGCATGGAAAGCTTTTTCTACCTTATCTTAACGCTTGGGTTAGGAAGTTTCATTAAAATTGTAGGGTGTTGACTAATGTCCTTGAAGGATTAACTTCAAGATTTGAGGTAGAGGCAAGGGCTAGAGCCTAGAGCCTAGAGAAGGGGGGAATGACCAATGTTCCAACCAGTGTTGAAACTTCCAAATTTCCAATCTTTGAAACTTTGATGTATCATTTTTTATTTGGCATCCACTACGTCATATATGTCAGTGCTTTCTCCATATTTATGTGCTAATGTGTTTATCTAATGCTGTTGTTGCTTGATATGTTTAAAATTTTGAAAAAAATGAATATATTTTGTATTTTTTAATGTTTTCCGCAGTTTGCCGATTTTTGCCGATTTTTTGCTGATGTTGTCGAGAAGTTGTATTCAGGATCCTTGCCGATTTTTTGCCGATGCCGATTTTTTCCACTATGCCTGGAACATATAGGACATCCTTCATCTTTAGAGATTTTCCAGAGTCTAGCTTGTACGAAGCTTCTCCACTTCCTTTTATGGGGTATTGGTAATCATCCCCAAGTTTCACCTTGTGAGGTGACTCATGTTCAGATAAATTGACAAATGATTCTTTGTATCCTGTCATGTGCTTGGAAACTCCACTATCTACAAGCCAATCATTACCTCCATGTGTGACAGTACCCGTGAGTGCTGATATTAGAACATACTCTTCATCACTTTCTTCTCTGGCTCTCTTCATTGGAGGTTCATCATCTTTTGCGGTGTGGGCATGGTGTCTTTTCTTGTCCTCAATATCCATATCTTCTTCCCTGTTTGGTTCTCCATGAGAGTTTTGAACTCTCGGAACCGATCGAAGACCTCTGACTTGGCCTTTAGAAAATAGATCCAGGTTTTCCTGGAATAGTCATCAATGAATGTGATGCAGTAACTGTAACCACTGAAAGAACTAACACTCATCGGTCCGCATATGTCCTAATGCACCAAGTCTAAGACTCTCTCAGACTTGTGCTCACTATGTGGGAAAGGCTTCCTGATGTTCTTCCCCAATGCACAACCCTTGCAGTGGTTGTGCTTGTCCTCCTAAACTGAAGGAACTCCACTGACCGCCTGTCTCAGATGCCTCAGTGCACCATGGTGTAAGTGTGCCATCCTCCTATGCCACAACTCACAATCACTACTGCTGCTGTTGACCAGAGCCTTTGCAGGCTCAAACTGTGGTCTGTAAACCTTCCCGCTTCGAACCCTAATCACTCTGTCCAATCTCTGATTTGACCCATTAGGTCTGATATATACTTTCCTGTCATGGAAAGTCACTAGAAAACCCTTGTCTTCTAGTGTGGATACTGATATGAGATTCTTTGTCATCCCTGGGACATATAGCACATCAGCAAAACTGATAGGCTTTCTAGACTCCCTCTGAAACGATACAGTGCCAACACCCTGCGCCTGATAGCGCGCATCATTTCCTAACTCAATATGGAGATTCACTCCACCCTCCTGCAAGCTCTTGAAGAACCCTCTGTGCCTTGTCATGTGACAAGATGCACCACTATCAACATACCAGACACTACTGCTGACGGAACTTGCCATGCAAGCTACCAAACAATAGTCTTCCTCAAAACTAGTGCTGAAATCATCCGCCTATGCAGATCCTGCCATCTGTGTGTTGTTGTTCTTCTTTTTCTTCTCTGGGCACTGGGAAGCAAAGTGTCCATGCCTGTGGCAAATGAAGCACTTGACTTCTGCCATGTCCAAGTTCTTGCCACCCTTTCTCTTCTTTGCCTTCCCCTTACCTTTGCTTGTTAGGGCTAGAGCCTCTTCATCCACGATCCGTGTAGTACTGTTGGATGAAGCTGTACCTTGACCCATCCGGGTCTCTTCTTGTGCGAAGTCATCCCATAATCTCTACCAGTCAGGGAGATTCTCCCGAGCCACAACGCCTTTAACAAAGACGTCCCATGGCTTAGAGAAACCATTGAGAGCTATATGAACAAGCTCCTCATCCTTAGTCCTAGAGCCCACTGCTCCAAGCTCATCCCTAATTTGTGTGAGCCTTGTAAGATAAGGCACCACTCCTTCACCCTTGGCTGTCTTGGTACTGCGCAATCTCTCCTGAAGCACCATCTTCTGGTTTTCATTCTTACTCTGGTAGAGACTCTCCAAAGCCTTCCACATCTCTGATGTGGTTTTCTTCCCAGATAAGTGAGGGACTATGTGGTCCTTCACTCCATCTAAGATGATCAACATTGCCCTGGAGTCAATCTTCTTCCAAGCAGCTAAATTTGCCGGATCTGTGGGAGCAGCCTTGGTACTGTCAATGTGCTCTTCAACATCACTGACATCCAGGATCCTGGTGATCCTCTCTTCCAAGTAGGAAAGTTCTGTGCCCCCTGGAGTCTATCCTCAACTCTCCACTGTATGGCCACAGTGAATAGTGCCAATAAACCCTTGGATAGATATGCAGTGATCTATCCAAGCACCCTGCTGCTATCTCTTAGTCTGCTCAGAAGAGCTCTGATACCATGTAAATTTTCCTTAAAACCCAGCTAGGACTAAAAGCATGCAATTAATTACTTTCAATCACCCAAGGGTTTCTTCACTCATAAATTTGCAACAGAAATAAAACACTGAGAGATATACCAATCATTCACACCAATAGAAACAACACAATATTTTCGGGTATAAACCCCTGGAAAAACCAAAGATGGGAAAATCGGTGCAGCAGTAGGAGAAATATTTTATTAGAAAATATGGAGCTCTTTTACAAAACAGAAATTCGATTTTCAGCCAACAATGGCAAAATCGAAACACATAAATCAACTGAGAAAAACTTGTGGGATGGACACGGTAACTGAGGCAGCTGTAGCTGCTGTACGGCCTGCTGTTGTACGACCTGTACAGAATCCGTACGGATCCGTACGCTGTACGATCCTGCTGCTGCTGCTGCGCTGAACACCTTCGCCTCTTTCTGCCCTGTCTCTCTCTCTGCTGAGTCGAGTGTCTTTTCGAATCTTACTCCTCCGTCTTCTTCGTAAAACTCTCTCTCTCCCAAATCTGCTCTCTCAATCTCTGTCGAAATGAATGTATGTCCTCTCAACCAATTGACCTTTCCTTTATAACTCAATGCTACGCGAATAACCTGATCTCACTATGGATCAATGGATGAGATCCTCCGGTGAGATCAATGGCCAAGATTAGATCTTGCCATTCACTTTAATTTTTCGCTCATATATAAAAGGTAATTTCATTAAGTCAATAATTAAATAGATCACTTTAATTAATTTTCCCAAGTAAACTTAGGAAAAGTTAATTAAATACATTTTATTGGCTTCCTCAATTTTCGTCTTCTGCATGCAAGGACACATGCATGCAAGAAGACCTTCCTCAGTTGTCATAATCTAACAAAATCACTCTTTGTCTCCTCTCAACATTGAAGCATACTCAAGCAATCACAGAAAACAATGTACAACCTACTCTTGAAAGGTGTACGACTTTTGCATACAGAAAAGACAACTACAATAGTGGTATGATCTGTACGTCCTGCTGGTATCTTGCTGGTCTCTCTAGCAGTTCTGCTCTTCTTTTCTTGAAGCACACTGCCTTCTCTCTTTTTTCGCTTTCCTCAACAATGATGTTGACTTCTCCTCTTGTCCTCTTTATGCTTTGAGACAACCCGAATCTCCTCAACCCTAACTGCCACCTATCTCAATCTTGAGATATACAACTAAGATTAAATCCTAGTTTGTAATGTTCCGTTTTGGGTAAAACTGGAACAAGGGACATGCAGAGCATGCGAGCCCTAGCTCAAGAGTATGCGAGCCTGCATGCAAAAGTAAGATGCATGCATGCAAAAGTGATATGGAGTGATTTGACCATATAGGACGGGGAAGAGGAGCTCACCTATGAGCGTATGGTTATTAGAGATTCCTTGAACAACACCCAGATAGCTCTTTAGGAATCAGATATGCATATAGACGAGTTGGAGTGGACACACTCTTCATCATTTGCTGCAAGAGTCGTGACATTCATGATAGACGAGATACATGCGGAGAAGCATGACTCAGAGAGGATTGACTCTATACATTCTAGACCCGATGGAGGTAATGATTCACCTCTGGTGGAGGGGCCATGGATAGCCCCACTGGGAGTTGTGGATGTGTTGATGGGAGACATGCTCCTCGGACCCTCTGATAGTGACATAGATACACCCCGTGCTTTTCAGGATGAGTATAGTATAGATGTGTGGGATCCTGGTTCAGATGACACCAGCAGAGTGAGCGTGCACGAGGATACGGCAACACACACAGGGTACAAGACAGTTGTGGCACATGAAAGCGAGAGTACCACTCATGACTTGGGAGAACCGCTTCCGGCGATGACTTTGCACGAGGAGCATGTGGAGTTCGGTATTCTGTAGGAGGAGCACTCAGAGCTGTCGGTGACCGAGGAGAGATCCAACATAGATGATTTGGATTTGGACACGTGGGATTGGCTCACTATGATTATCCTTGATTGGAAGTCCCACCTTTTGGTGGAATATTCCAAGGACTACTTCGCATGTGAGTTGATGGATGCGTGCATCCAGGATGACCAGTACAGGGTAGTGGACGACATCATCTACTACAGAGACACTGTATACCTCGCCTTTGAGTCTGCTCTTAGGATCGAGATCCTGAGAACTACACATGAGACACCTTTAGAGAGACACCTTAGGGCCTGTCAGCAGATTAGCGAGAGATTCTCTTGGAAGAATCTCGAATATGATATGACGAGACACTGGAGGGAGTGTCTGATTTGCCAGTCGCATGATTCAGAGCAGGATTATCTAATCAGACTAGGGCAGACCACCCTCATCTCCAGACAGAGTAGAGGGGATGTGTCAGCACCTCGCAGCACAGGTTCATCAGAGATGTATGGTAGGATCAACATTGCAAGGATGGTATTAGATTTGTTCACAGGGAGCACAACCGACAGGGTAGAAGAGACATCATCTCCCATAGAGATTGCACCAGTGTCGACCTTGAGTCCTTACCTAGGGAGAGAGTTATGAGGGCTATGCATGATTTGCGTTGGGCAGGGCATTCTCCGTACTTGCATGAGTATGATACATCGCAGGTGGTAGAGCTACACCCCATGGAGTTGCTTAGATCCCATGGATTACTTGAGTACCCTGATAGTATGGGGGTTAGCAGATATATAGATGCAGTTAGGCTGGAGCTGATTATATTAGCAGGAGCAAAGTCAGTTCTTAGTACTTGGTTTCTACCAGAGGAGTTTGTGCAGCTTAAGGTTGCTTGGTCCTTCAGAGGGAGATCGATGGAGTCTTATGCTAGCATTTGGTAGGCCGACACAATGTGTAGAGAGTGTTTCACACCTTACAGGATAGTATGGGATCCTGGTGACTTTACCATTTCCGAGCAGGAATGGGAAAGCATTTGGTCAGAGAACATCATAGGTTTGTCGAGGCTGCAGGCACGACATGATAGTTGGATGGTTATGAGTAGAGGGGCACAACATCAGCACAGGGGATTCTTCTTGGGGTTAGCCCGAGATCCGGGAATTATAGTAGTGGACAGTACAACAATGGTTTGGAGTCTACAGGATACTCCTTGTAGGGATGCTACACAGGGCAGTGGTGGATGCAGTATGTACTACTCTGCTACTCTCATACTGATTTGGGACCTTGGGATTATAGTGACTGGTAGTTCAGTGGTTACTAGATATGAGAGGATCCTCATTTATTTTGCAGGTACGGGGGATGGAGATTTAGTAGACGTATTTTCTGAGGAGCTAGACGAGTTCCCACTATGGTTGATTCCTCTACTTACGAGATGCTTTCAATATATCTCTTGTGATGGTACCTTGCACGACAGTACCTTGAGCAGAGGATGCTACAGATCTCCTAGGATGATCTGGGACCCCGGGATCATCCATGACTTCAGTTAGTTCAACTCGATGGATTGGAGAGTTGCAATGGTATTGCTTGAGGACAAGCAATCTTGGCGAGGGAGGACTGTAATGTTCCGTTTTGGGTAAAACTGGAACAAGGGACATGCAGAGCATGCGAGCCCTAGCTCAAGAGCATGCAAGCCTGCATGCAAAAGTAAGATGCATGCAAGCATGCATGCATGCAAAAGTGAAATGCATGCAATCATGTAGGCATGCAACTCAACGGAGAAATAGAAGAGAAAAGTGACCTAGGTACAAGGCATGCAATGTCAAGGCTATAAAAGAAAGATAAAGTGAGTTACTCAGTATCTATTGTTATTGTTGATTGAGAATTGGTTTGGAGAGCTCTGAGAGCCATAGGGTTTTAGGGCACACTGCCCTAGCCAACAAGTTGGGTTCGATGTTGAAATCTATACATCCTAGTCAACTTCAAGAGGATAGATCACCCCGATCTATTACCGTGCTTCAAAGAAGATAAAGATTGTGAGTTCTTTAGGTTATGAGATGTGAACAGTGCATGAACAGTGCCGTGAATAGTAACATGAACAGCGCTGCTACAGTGCGCGAACAATGTTTTTAGTGCTGTGAATAGTAACGTGAACAGTGCGTGAACAGTGCCGTGAATAGTACGTGAACAGTGCTGCTACAGTGCGTGAACAGTGTTTGACAGTTGGATTCCTGTGTAAAAAGAAGTGTTACACGGAAATACGTTTCCGGACCTAGGAAACGAGTTTCCTCGTCCCCACGCGTTTCGGAAATGAGGAAACTAGATCGGGGTCGTTTCCTTGCTGTACCCAAAACGGGAAACGATTGGAAACGCAAGGGCACGTCGTTTCCTGAAAACCTGGAAACATGGGTCACGTTTCCGACATCCAACGGCCCTAAAATCGACGCATGGCAGTCTTTGAGCTGTCGTATCTCCTTTAGCTTTGACCCTCTCATAAACATGTGACCATTTCGGGCGGCATTTTGAGCGAGTGTTATTGTTTTGAGTTTTCGAGCGAGTGTTGCTGCTACGTATCGGCAATTTTTATTGTTTTTGAGCGAGTGCTGGTGGTCATAGTGGCCACGGCTGGTGTGCTGCGTAGTGGCCACGAGTGCTGTGAAGAGGCAGAGATCACGGGCATTGTGCAGAGGCCGCGCAGGTCCTGTGTATTGTGTGGAGGTCGTGGGCTGAGCACAGGCGTGGGTGTTGTGCGGAGGTCGTGGGCTGAGCACAGGCGTGGGTGTTGTGCGGAGGTCGTGGGCTGAGCGGAGGTCATGGGAGTTATGCAGAGGCCGCGAAGTAGAGGTCGTGGGAGTTGTGCAGAGGCCGCAGAGTGTTGGAAGAGGTCGTGGGTGTTGGGTCGTTGGCAGAGGCCGCGGTGGGGAGGTTGTGGGTGTTGGCAGAGGTCGTGGGTTTTAGCAGAGGACGCGGGTATTGTGCAGAGGACGCTGGAGCTTGGTGCAAACGAGTGTTGCGTTCAAGCTGACGGGAGGGGAGCAATTTGGAACAATACTAAATACATGATGTTACTTTGTTATTGTTATTGTTTTGTTACTATCAAATTTTAATCTTTAAAATCTTAAAGTATAAATTTTTAATTTTGTAATATTCCCGGTGGGGTCCCCTATGTTTAAGACCCCGACGTACCCTTCGACGTTTCCTAAAATTTGGGGGGTACTTTTGCATATGTCATTTCTGCGTTTCCCCGCTCCCGCGTCCCCGCGTACCGGAAACTCGGGGGAACATTGGTAAAAAGCAGAGTTCCATCAATTTGGCAGCGTCTTTCTCTCTTGAGCAGCGTTAAGACAGAACTAAACCAGCAGTAAAGTGAAAGTTAAAGATCAGATTTGAGTTCTTGAAGCTGGGTGCCCAACTCAGCAAAGAAAAAAGGCGTTTTAGTATTCTCTGGGCAGATTGGTGAAAAATACCTTTCAAGGAGCGCGTATTCATTCTTGCTGCCAGAACTAGAGGACATCCCTTTCCTTCACGGGCTGCATATTATCACATCTGGGCATGATCCTTTACAGTTGGGTGTGTACCCAATATCTGGGCGTTATTTCCATTCTCAATATTCAAAGAATGCATTAAAGCTGCTACAGTTATCCTCCAATCAGCCTTCTTGATATTACAGCTATCTACCATCACTCATAATACACAGATCTGGTATTATCCAAGCAGCTACAGCCATCTCCCATTTAGTAGCTTCACTGCTACAGCATTATTATGTGACAAGAAAAGATCAGTGTGGAATCGTGAGGTGAGCAAGGTATGTGTGCATTCAATTGGACGTGTTTAAGTTGAGAGTGTGGCCTTGGGAAGGTCGAGATCATTCTTAGAAGGCATTTAGAGCAAGAGAAGGGGAGTATATCAGCACTGTGGGCTGCATGCACTAAAAGCGGACATGAACTATCCATTAGCAGTCTGAATCCTTCCGCGGAATTGCACATATCAGCCATATTCCGTGCACATCCAAAGAGACCATTATTGCTGCTATAACCATCTTTCTCTAAGTGAAATCGCTGCTAACAGGTCAGATTTATAAATTCTCTGTGGACTGATATTTTATTAATAGTGAAGGGATTACCATGGTTTATTGTTAAAGAAAACTTATTTATATTCTGGGGCTTCCAAATAGGAAATTATCAACTCTGCTATATTGTATTGTTAAATAATCCATGCCATTAAGCTGGGTTAAAAAGTAATACCTCACTAAACCAGTCAGTTACTTCAAACTAGCAAATACCAAAGCATGCAAGAATAGATTTCAGTGACTGGAATCTTACATAGTCTAAGTCACTAATGTTATAGAACATTTCATTTAGACCGCTAAGACTAAGTGAACTTCAAAACATTAGACTTTTACTATTTCTAAGTGAAATTACAAGATTAAAATATTTCCCACTTTGCCTAAGTGGTCACTTTACAAATAATGAGAGGAAATGAAATAATAGGAAATCTAGACCTAAGACACAACTTGACTTTGTCTATGAGGTCCTTCTCCTAAAATGGTCCACCAGGTGCCATGTAGATTCTCCCACTCTTTGTTGTGGATCCCAATATGCCTTCTTATCCTTGAAATGTCTCAATCTACTCCTTGCATGTTCTTTCTGAAACATGTGCCCGATCTACATTTCTCAACAACTCCTATTACAACCAAGACCTAAATGAAGAATACCGTAATTTGCACCGCAATAAATCCCACATACCTCTTGCAGGCCAATCATGGCATATGTTTTTAACAGGACTCTTGTTTACACAGGATGGAAGATGTACGAAGACCACGGTGGAGATTAATGGCTCAATCTCCATTATTGTTCTTCGTCACTGTTTGGCTCTTGCTCTTATTGATATATCAGTCAATCCATTGAAGATTTAATTAAGGGAGGTGGGATAGTACCCTTGTCCCCCCATATTTTATTAATATCCCTTATGCTAACCTTGTGGCAATGCTTGCCTGGTTATCTGCCTGGCTATTTAGCTTTCTCAACACTTGATGAAATGAGATGCATTCAAAGCTGTTAGAAAGGATTTGAGTTCTTACAACATGCTTGCTGAGGATGGAATCATTCGGTCTTGACTTGTGGAACATATGACTTATTATGATTGCTGAATCACCTATGAATGATTCTCTTGATCCCCTACTCTTTTAGAATCGCTAGGCCCTGGTAGAGAGATAGGATTTCTGCTTGATTATTAGTTGCCTTGCCTAAACTCCAGGCGAAAGCTATTTGTTTATTTCCTCCGGATCTATTATGATCCCCCACACCGAAACCTGCCTCCCTTAAGTTTGATGAAAATTTTGTTAGCTACAAAGCGGTTACTTTATTAGCTATAAAAGGGTTACCCTTTTTCCACAATTAGAAATGTGACATGTTAGTAACTTAGTAATGTAGAATTCTCTAAATACGTACTTGTAAATGTTCAACTAAAATAAAGCTGGCCATTTTAAATGAAAATTCATATTCCATTGTTGGTTGCCAAATGGTGGTCACTATAATTGAATCTTTTGACTAGAACTGGAGGAATTGGCAGGCTATTTCAAACATCAATTTTCAATCCAATAAAGATGACATGCATTCCAAAGACTTGCTTACACTGAATGAAATCTCTTTTTGATTTCTTGTTTATGGTGATTGATATTGTACAATTGAACAATTGTAATCAGATTAGCGTTGTTCAAGCATGCAGAGTTCTTTCCTTTCATGTTAGGTTTTGAATGCACTTTAACTAGATATCTTACTCTGGCCTTTGATTGACAACTTTAATATCCAAATTTATTGCCAAAATCACACCATTTTAATGGATCTAGAATATTGATGTTTTCTATTTAATTCATTAGCCGTGCATACTAACTGCAAAGGCGTTTTATGCAGACCAGGGAAAACGAGATGCCACAACCGTCAGTTATCCTTGCAACAGCAGGTTATGATCACACAGTAAGGTTTTGGGAGGCCACTAGTGGTCGCTGCTATCGTACTCTTCAGTACCCCGATTCAGTATGTCCTGCTTCCATTTTAGCTTTATTTATTATGTTTGATTGTTCTTTACTGTAAAATAAGCAAATGCAATGTCATTTCAAGCTTTAAAACGTGCACTTGATGGTTTTTTGAATTTGTTTATTTAGAGGGTAGACCATTAAATGTGCTTTGTTGCCAGAGCCTCCCAGAGGTGATTGCTGTGACTTGCCATAGTAGGAAATCCGGTTTACTTCATGGACCATCTCCCAATCCAAAGCTGATGTTGAGAAAATATAAATATAAAGTAACATTATTAGTCATCTAGTTTATATAGGCTGTCTGGAATTCTTGGGGTTGGACTATGAAATTAGACTGGGAGGAAATCTCATTCCCATAAAACATAGCTGGGAAGATGCACCAAACCTAAAGATCCTCTATGAAGAAAAAATGTCAGTTGTGTTACTAGTAAAATAGGCAACTGGCAGTTGTTGATGACACATGGATCTTGTTATTCTCCCAAGATATGTTCTCCAAATAATACATTTTCTTTTCCTCTATGCATCTATTTCCCACAATAATGTAAGGGAGTAGGAAATGCATCATACCTCTTGCATGTTCTCTTCTAGTTAGGAACTTTCCCTCTAATTACTAATATTCTTTTCCAATTAGGAACTCCACTTTCTTTCTTTAATTAGAACTTTCTGTGCAATTAGGAATTCTTTGCTTTTCCACTTTTCCTCCACATGTCATCTCAAGAGAGTACCTGTGGTCACTACCGGCTCTGCCTCATCTATAAATAATTCAATGCATGCGTGGGGAGGGCATGCTTGATTATAGTGAGTTTGTATTGGAAGGTCACCCCCTTGAAGTGGCATTGAATAAGAATTCTGCTTAAAGTTGCACCCGTTTCTGGCTTTGTGCATTGTGTTCTTCCAAGTGGTTTCACAGTGGGCAATGGTGGCTTCATAAAGTGATTTCTGTTGAAATTGTGGTGGGGGCATGGATGCATCTGGCACCGGTGGCAAGATGCGATTCTACTAAAAAGGACCATTATTCTCTTCCTTTTAAGGTTTTTTGACTTCCTCCATTCGACCTGAATTTTTGTCTTTCAGAAAGGGGATCTTCTTGTTGGTATCATTCATCCCTTCTACAATAGGCCTGGATTCTGCCCCTATATGGTGATTTTATGGAACCTTGGTAAATGTGCTGCACTCAATTTCCTCCGTTTGGCCCCAAAATTACCCAGAATTAAGATTTTGCTGCCAGGATATCTCTTCTCTTCTGCCTCAGGTTCAAATTTGGCTGTTGTATGGCATTTTCTTCCTGACCTTGGGATTTGTGACAAAAATAAATTTATTAGATTGAGCTGAAATTTTTCAAGGAGATATATTTTTAATTTTATGATTAGGATTTTCTCTCTTTTTTTTTGTAAGGCTCATACCCATGGAGTTTCGAATTGGTGACCTTACAGCAAGGAGTGCCTTAACAGTACACCCATTCACCGTCTATTCTACACCCCGTGGGCAGGATTTTTTCTCTTTTATTGTCAAATGAAAATCCTTTTTGTTTTTCAGTTTTTTTTTTTCATGTGGTTCATGGCACCGGAGATTGGTGCTCACTACATCCACAGATAACCCCCCGGTATTCCACGAGGAATTTGGGAAGGCCGGATATTGCCGCTGTGAAGGTCGCTCAATGAGAGCATCAAGTATGCCCATTTAAGGGCTCAACATGTCACTTACAAGGAATTGAACTTGGGTGGGGAGGGTAACAATCATTCCTCCCAACCGCCCAAGCTACATCCAGTGGACCCTTTTTGTTTTTCAGTTATTTCCATTTTACCATAAAAAATCTCTTCTTTGTTTTTGTTGTTTGCTATTTATTGTATGGCACCTCCTAATCTGGATTCCAAGGTTGGAATGTTCCATTAGAGTCAACAAAAAACTCTTTCACGTTTAGAGGGATTGTCCTTCCCAAGTTAGACATAAATAAATTTGCTGGTAATGGTATTCTGACATTGTTTAGCCAACTCTAGCAATATTTTATGCTATATGAGATATCTGAGAATAAGAGGGTTACCCTAGCTGCCCTCTACCTAGAAACTAAAGCATTTCATTGGTACTAGGGGATCAAGAAAACGTCCTTTGGTACAACTTACATGTGGACTATGTTTGTGGTTGATATCGCAACACTTATGACGAATAAGAGAAAGGGGAAGAAGTTTGGAAAGATACATAATAAAAAAATATGAAGTTTCTATAGTGTTTGTGCGTGTGGTAGGAATAGTGATCACCCCATAGATGCCAAAGGTAGAGGGCTAATATAAAAGAAGACAATGGATGCTATTTCAATAAAATTTGAAGGACCTATCATAAGATTCAAAAACGATAGGAGAGAGTATCAACTCAATGTAACTACTCCTGCAAAAATAAATAAGTTTTAAGAGGGTAAAAAAATTACTAAAGTAGGAATCAAGTGGGATAGTTACCCAAGTTCTCCATATAAATAGACAAGAGGAATAATGTCACATTGGAAGTGAAATCCAATCCATGTTGGATCAATGCAACAGGGTATTGAAACACATTCCAAAGGGACATCCCCCAGCTCAAAACCATGGCGTGCTATCTACGATTACCCATCCCCTAGCAGTGGTAGGATCCTAAATTGCAAAGCTTTGAGTGAAAATAATTTTGAAAGGGAGAAGTATGGTATGTTCCCAAGATATGCTTTTTTTTTTGGTAGGTAAAATGAAGTATCTATATTGATATTTTTGGTATTGTTACCTCCATGTTGCATGAGGATCCACTTCCATTTTATGACTTCGATCACTGATGTAGTATAGACATGTCATACTTGATGGATTCGGGGGTTATTATGGACGCACACATTCAAAAAGACTAGGGTGTGTTATCACCTATTTTGTACAATAGCTGAATTTCTTGTGAGCCGCCGGTTTATTGAACATGATTCATGTTCATCATCAGTGTTCAGAAGTTTAGAAGTCATTTTCAGGGCAATTTTGCCCCATTTGTAATAACTGCATGTTCATACTCCCATGGGGAAAATGTAAAAAGTTGGTTTGAATGGGATCCTTTTATAAAAGACTCAGCTATCCGTAGGTTTAGCCATTTGGGGGATACTCTAGAGTGTTTTTTCCTTAGAAATTATGCGCTACTCATCAGTGGCATATAATCCTTGAGTTTTTCACTCAAACCTCCAAAGCTGGAGTATTTCCCATGGTGGTCAAAACCTAAGGTGGTTATTAGAGTCTTGTGTCTAGGATTTTTTACGTGTTAGCCATCTCGATTGAGTCATATGAACATGCACTAGGTCCCCTAGGAGTTTCGTTTGATTCCGGGAAAAATAAAATTTTCCGTAATTTAGAACATTTTTTTAATGGTTTAAATGGATTTTTTCTAAGTATGATAAAAACCCCATCTGAAGGTGGAATTGGGCGTGGAAAGGCTCGTCTTGACGCTCAGAGCGTTCTCTTTACCCTAGCACTCTCATTTCTCAGATTCCGGGCAGTTACACCGCCTTTGAGCTAGTTTTCGCTAAAGATGCTTCAAACTGCACTTTAATTGCCAGAAGATGACAAGTTGCACTAAGTCCAAAAAATAAAAAAAGTCAAAAATATGATTTTTTAACTTTGGAAAAGGTTGAATGTGGTTCTAAAATGGTGTACGATCACATTAAGTGATGTGTCACATATTTTCAAAAGTCAAAGTTTGATTTTTTTTGATTAAGTCGAATTTGTTTCAGGTGAGCTTCCTTCGTGTGGGCCTCTCTCATGAAATGGATCACGAATTGAATGGGCCAAGTTTCCAAGGGTGCCATCGTGTCTAAATAAAAAGGCACATGCTATAGTTCAAACTTAATGTTACGAATTGTATTATTGGGATGACGTGAGCATGGTTTGGCCGTACGGCTAGCTCTCATGATTTGTTGAGTTGGCAAGCAATTTGTGGATGGTTGAGTGTGCATTAAAGTGCTGGTAAACGCCTTCCTAAAGTTATGGCCACCTCATAGCTTGGCTCCCACTATAGCTCATACCAATCCCTACTTTAACTCAATGTTGCCTCTCTATTGGCTCACGCATTAACAAAGGAAGGGTTCACGCATTCCTCATATAGGCTCACGTTTTGGCATGTGTAAGGCTCACATGTGATGGTGATAAGAACAAGAAGAGGAGTGGGGGCGCCTTGCCTAGGTGGAGGCCACCTCCCCACTCCCCATTAATTGCAAACTCGAGTTGGATGGTAGATATGAGCTCCAAGCTTGATTGGAATGGAGATTTGATTGAAATTTGATATTTTGTCAAGTGTTATTGGCTCCTTTAGAAGCCAATTCGAATTAGGGTTTAGGTGTGTCTAGTTCGTTATAAAGAGAAGCCATTTTGGCTCTCTTATGATGGAGATTTTGGGCAAGAACACTTTGCCAAAATCATTTTGTAATACTTGTTTTATGCTATTGGAATAAAAATCGACTTTGGAGGTCTATGCATGAGTTCTCAGACTTGGTTCACATTGTCTTGGTGATATCTTTCTCACCTCATCTTTTATTTCAAGCATTTCATTATTCAATTTATGTTCTAACATGTTAGAAGTATCTTGTTCGGTTTTGCTTGCTTGATTGTGAGGGTTTTGCAAAGATCATTCAAGGTGGAGAGTGGTTTGGAAATCAAGCTTTTCTTTTCTCACACAGTGGCTTTTCCTCTCTAACTTTTCCTCTTGCAGGTTCTCCAAGTCCTTCTCTT
>BSBM01000637.1:18495000-18580000 GCA_027924585.1 Larix kaempferi | reverse complement strand
ATAATACAATCATAATGATAAAATTTCTAATATTTAAATATATCTTTCATTTTTTTATATATTGAAATTTCATTATATAGTAAGATATACTTTTAAGTATATATGTTATTTTGCTTTCTCTTATTACACTAACTTACACTCTCTTTATATATATATATATATATAATAAAAGATGATTACTATTTATTAAATTAAATTTATATATTAAATTAAAAATTGTTATTACCATTATTAATTTTAAAAGTAAATTTTATAATAATCAATTATTTTATATTATTATTATACTAATTCTTTATTATTAATCATTTTAAATATATTAAGGATATTTGTTAAGTTCAAAGATTGAAAAGAATAATCGATGCATGCCCAAGCCTTTGACTTCACTCAATCTATAAAATTTTGTATTTCTTGAATTAAATTAATTAAACAAAATTATTATATAAATTTTATATTATAATTTTATTTTATACTATTAATTTTATTTTAAATAAATTATAAAAAAATTCTTAAAAAAAAACCATACTTTCAATATTCTTAAATAATAAAAAAGTACATATAGTTGTCTTATCATCTAATAGATAGATAATCAATTCTAAGAGTTCATATCCAATAATACATTGGAGAGTCTTCAAAGAGGAGATAGCGACAACTTTATGATACTTGGCAACCATAAACATAGAAAAATCACTAGGAAAGATAAAAAAAAATGATGATAGAATCAATCACTTAAAGCAAAAAGATTGAAAGAACCATTGTTTATCAAGAGGATTTCAACATATTCCTCTCCAAATAAAATGCCTCCATATTGAGTTTACGGTAGATGTGATAAATGTTCACAATGTCAAATGAAGATAATAGTTCTTTTATTCTCTAGTACCAATTATAAAAAACCATGTATTGGTTATTTGCCTATTTAAATAGTTTTTTTGTTCTCCAATACCAATTATAAAAAACTATGTATTGGTTATTTGCCCATTTAACCATTACCTTAGAATCATCATAAATTTTTAAAATGTTAATCCCAAATAACAAAGTCATTTTGCATAAGCACCAGAGAGGAACCAATGATTTTTGGTAAAACAAAGTATAGTCCAACAACATATTAACCATCCTTGCCACATTTTTTACTTTAAAAGTCCTAACAGATAAATTTTAAAAACTTAATTAGAATTTTATGTCAAACATAGAATGAAAGTTTTCAAAAAGTCGAGGAATAACAAAATGAGCAACTATTTTAAACAGAAACGAGGTGGCATAACTGTCACAATCACCATTTTTGTTATTCGATATTAAAATTATGGAATAATTTTAATACTAGCATACCCCCAAAGCGGGGGAAATGAAACGTCGAAAAGAAATTCAGTATGTCTAGAATGAGAGAAAGTTGTGTGTACGTAGAAAATGCAAGTGCAAATACTAATAAGCAATAAATAGGAACCCATGCAATAAATAGAAACCAATGTAATTGATGGCAAGTAAAATGAAACGTGCATTAAGTTGTCAAAAGATAAAATATACATATGCAATATAATTAGAGTTATTAAGTTTAACTCTAATTATATTGGAAAAGAACATTGGTATTTTCTTTGGTATGGGTAGTATAGGGGATGAGGGACACAATTTGAAGTATGAAAGGGAAAGAGAATGAAGGTGTGCTTCTTCCTTTTTACGAAGTGTGACATATTAAGTGTCGTTCATCTTTGCATAGCGTTCGAAGGAGAACGATGGTGCAATTCGCATTCCTTCTAATGTTGTAGTGCGTGACATTGCAGTGAAGGTCAAGCCTTGATGTTCAGTGTTACCAATGTCAATGGTTGACCTTGTCAATGTCAATCCTTGGGATTTATAGATAGTCAATGCCCAATCCATCTTGAGGGGGATCCATTTCTTGTTATTGCGATTTATGGGTGGAATCGACATGTGATTTGGTTGAGACTGGTCCCGTGGAAGGCCAATGTATTTATCAAATGCCATGACAACATAGGCTGGCAAGTTAGGAGGGATAGATCCAGGTGTGTATACAATTTGCATGACCTCTCCAAGTGCACCATTAACTAGGCCTTATTGGACCCATAAATTACAAGATAACATTACTCGTTGCCCCACACTTAGCAATATTTCTTTTTCTAGTCGGTGGTCATCATCTTGCTGTGTATCTGAACCATTGGTGAAAGATGCGACATAGCCAATGCTTGGAGCATATATATTATATTTGAATAATATTAGTTTGCATATAAAAATAATAAATTAAGATATCATTAACAAATTTCAAAATTATAATGTCCCCACATGATAAATCTCACACCAATCACTTGAAATTAGGTCGCTACAAACTTGAATAAAAAGTTATTGAATCAAATATATATCGAAGAATTGAATAAGAAAAATAGCTTTGCATCAAGGTATTAGACAAAATATGTATGCAATTAAAAAATAATAGATATATTTTAAAATATTTCTATAACTATTGGAACAATAATAGTTTGTGTATTGGAAAAGAATTTAAGGATTGACCGATTTGTGAAGGGAAAGTGAAAAAAAACAAATATATTTTACTATGTAAACAAAGAAATGGCCATAATTGCACCGAGTGAAATGAGGTGCTCTACAACCCAGTATGGGGGAGATCTTCTAACATGTGTGATGTAACATTACATCTAATAAAACGTAAAAAGTATTTAAAAAAAATCCTATAATCGTCTAATAAAACGTAAAAAGTATTTAAAAAAAATATTATGAAAAGTAATTAAAAAAAATGTTCGTTTATAAAATAAAAACTTAAAACTTAAACCCGGATCTATCAATCAAGAGAGATCAAATCTCTTGAGTTTAAATTTAAAAAAAGAAATGCACCTTAAGAAGTTGGATCCCTCTCGGTGCTTGATAGATACGGGTTTAAGATGGATCTATGCTGGTATATTTAACAAATGTATATCATTGTACCAAAAATACAATTGTAAAATTATGCAATGATGGATGAAAATAGTTATATACTTTCAATTTATATAACATTTTACATTTAGTTGAGGCATATTAAAATATAAAAGTTGAATGACTAAATATTAAAGTTTTATATAAATCTTTATTGTGCTGCAATCCCTCACATGTAAATCACGATTTAATTAATTGTTTTAGTTTTAGTTAATTGAAATATATATCTTTTTTGTTTTGAAATTTAGATTAGGGTCAACATTGTAAAAAATTATTTACTTAATATTTTATCAAATTGCTATGTTTAATTTTCACATTTACCTTTTATATTAGGGCTAAGACTTCTCCCTTATACTAAACTATCTCAACCTAACAACAAAATGAAACATAAAAAAATATGTTATAAAAAAACTTATAAAATATTGATATTACAAGAAAATATTAATATTATATTTTCTTTTTGAGTTTATATTAATCATTTACTTGTTATAGAGTTATAGATAAAATTATAAATGTCTATATTTTGAAATTATTAAAATGTTTCAAAATTAAGAAAGGAAAAAAATGACCATAATTTTTTTTTAATTTTAAATTTTAATATTTATATAATTTTGTAATATTATATATGAGTATTTAAAACATATTTAAATATTTAAAGTGACAACAAAGTGTTAAATTTTGTTACATAAAATTTGGAAAAATAATTTTTTTAACTACAAGTACACTATAAGAAGGTGAATAAAACATTGCATTTTTTTAAACATTAAATATTGAATTCTAAAAAGAAATACATAAGAGATATATATCTGAGTATTTATTTAGAGCTTCTATTTTTTGTGTGGCTTTAATATCACAAATTTTCTTTGCTCTATATTTACTCTCTTTAGTAGTCTTGTCAACATGAGCTTTAAGACCATTCTGAGCTAAGTGGTGTTTTGGTTCATTTTTCACTGCATGCCAAATCCTTTGGACAATGGGCCTTTTGTTTGGAATCCAGAAATGAAGATAGTTTGTGTATCCGAAACAACAAATTTCCTTGCAAGTTCTTCTTTTAACTCTGGCCTTGAAAGATTATCCCTGCGAGGATAAATAACATGGATTTGGAATTGTCTTTTATGTAGATGGAGGTTATCCACAAGGTGCAGAGTGCAAATTGTATGTCATTTGGATGGTTCCACCATTGCTAAATTAATTTCAATTGTAGATGTAAAAAGTGTGTATGAGTAATAACCTTGCAAAAAAGGAAAAATGGTAAGGTTATTTGCATAATGGTAAATAAAAATTAATCTTAAATAGCCTTGTAAAAGAGAAAAAAAAAACAATGGTAAATAAAAACAAAATTAAATATTTAGTGTGAAGATATTAATAGAGAAAAAATAGGTAGACATGTGAAGAAACTAAATGAAGAAAATATTGACAAATATATGAGAAAGTTGAAGAACAAATGTAACATTTCTATGATTTCTAATGAACCATGTAAGTGGATTTATGAGCAAAAAAATAAGATGAACGATGGTTTATATGATTGATGGCGGGCCCTCTAGATGGGGACAATACTACTCTGTTATGTTTCCATGAATCTAAGAAGAAGACTAAAATAAAAATATTCTAAAATGAGGAAATTTATTGTAAGAAATAATATAAAAAACTTGCATTTTGCTTTCATAAATAAAGAAAATGTAAAAATACCTTAAAATATAAAATTTTGATTTAAGAAATATTTAAAAAATATTTATTTTTGCTTTAAATATGTACAAAACTGGCAAGGAACATTATAGAACTATAGATTAAACATAAGCAAATCCATTTACATATATTTTTGAAAACAATATATGAAGGAATATTAAGTCTCATATATTTCTGAAAACAATATGTGAATGAATACTAAGTCTCTTTTAAGTACAAGTTGTATAAGTTGGATTGTAGCATTTTTTCCTTCGTGACTACTAATTTACCTACTCGGAGGCACCTCACAACACTCTCCTTTGATGATGTTGATGCTTAGCAAAATTTTCTCACTTATTTTCTAATATGGTGTTAATTACAAATGCCACTAAGTATAAATCATTATGGTCATGGTGTGACTATCAATTAGTGTTTTGGTTGTTATGTTTACAAACATATCTTTAATACTTATTTTAAAAATAATTTTAAGGTTTTCAAAATCCTTGGAAATCCCTTAGCAATTTTGAACCTATCATTATATATATATATATAATTAGAATATCGTAGTCTATAAAAAAATATAAAAGTCAATTTATTAAATCTCCAGATAAATCTTGACGAAAGGGATAAAACATCCATAAAATTACAAATCATTCAAATAAAATGAATATTACAAAATTTAGAGAACATTTTTATCACACATAATTGTTCCTGTATGTTCAAACCATCCAATGAAGTGTAATAATCCATCACCCCTTTGTATTGGTGCAAAGGGACGCATTCAACTGTGATGGATGTGATGAAGAAGGAACTGAATGGTCCTATTATTGCAAAATATGTGATTATGATTTCATCTGACTTGTGCTTTAAAGGATCAACAAGGTCCCGAGAAACCATGACAAGCAACATGACACAAACTACTAAGTATGAGAACTGCAAGCTAGCATGACTAATCTATGATGGAGATATGTGTACATGGTTTAAGCTTGATGATAATGGTATCTTATCTATCATGGATAGCTTCTTGTTTTATAAGAATCTACAATAAACCATGTGAAGAAAAGAGGCTTCTACAATGATATTTCATCCTGCATTCAAATTGAGTTTCAGTATTTTTATATTGTGTATTTTATCCCTACATATGAATTTTATTATACCTCTGAGTTTACTTCTGCTTTGTTATTACCAATTGTTTGAATTTTAGGGATAGAAATATGCCACAATAAATGCCCATGCAACCATTTGTCTAAATATTATTTTCATTTCTTTAAATTTTGAAAAATCAATTGACACTTTATACTAAAAAAGGAAAAACACTTCAGTATTTGTATAAAATTTTAAATATTATTTTCATTTTTTTAAATGTAAAAAAATCAGTTGACACTAAATATCGTAAAATATGCTTTTCTTTTTAATATCACTATTGTTTTGTAGGGATAGTTTTAACGACAATGTGAATTTTTTTCCAAATTATAATTTGTAGATTATCCCCCAAAAAAATATATAACACAATGGTGCTTGCGTCATGTTCATAGGTTGTTACATTTTTGGCTAGATCTACGATAAAATTTGTTTGGCCTTATATGTTTTTACCAAATATATTATATTTTGAATTACATTCTTCTATAAGTACCGAGTACAATAAACCTTTTCTTTTTGGTGCTCAAGGGTGTGGTTCAAATTGTTTGTTCTTGCCGCTTCCTTCTGTCTTTCTTTTCTTTATAGTTTGTCTCATAATTGGAACCAAGGAGGCTACTAAAGGATACCAATGCGTAAAGGTTGGTTGCTCCTAGAAAAAGACATTCTAGCAAGCTTTCCTTCTTTGACTTGGAGCTAAGACTGGGGAGTTTTTTCAATGGCGATTGAGTGAGACTAACTCACATAGATTGGAATACTGGAGCTGCCCAGTTTTCCATTTCTACATACAAGAATGCCATAAGGGCATTGAGGGAAACGATCTAGCATGGTATGTTATGAAAGAGGGGGAAATGTCCAAAAAAATGGGTTACAAGTTCATTATGCTATTTGTATATTAATACAGATACAAACCCCTATATCAATATCTGTATACACAAACCTCTGTAACGGTGGATATATTCAGATGAAAGTGTAAGGGAAAAGGCAATGGTCAGCGTCAACGCAAAAATAGCAGCACAATTGGTTTTACAACACTGAAATCTCTCACTAGATCAACGGTATTGAGATGCCTAGCATGCTATTGTAATTATAGCGGGGTGGAGAGATAATCAGCTGAAGAGAGTTGAGTAGAGAGCAGGAGGAGGAAAATTGTGATTAAGAGAAGCTAAGCCATGATATTAATCCTGAATAACACTAGAAAAAACTTCATCATCTCCTATCTCCTTACTATATAATGAGTGCCTGCCCAAATATATAAATATGAGTATACTTTCACATACACATAACACATAGTTGAGTGAAGCTGTCAAATGGCACAAGGGAGGTGTAACAATGTTGGGGACTGGAGGATCAACTCGATCTGATACTGAATCCTAAGTTATTGGTGATATTTGGTAAACCGAATCTACATATCAATACGAAACTACGAAATCCTCAAATAGGAGATGGCATATGGGGAGATCACGAATTGATTACTCTATCCTCAAATTGGAGATGGCATATCCAAGGATTTAACCTGCAAACCGAGGAAAATAGGAGCAGACAAAAATTCATTTACAGGAGGGAAGGAGGGAAGAGAGTACCTGAAGAGGCCAACCTAAGAGAGTACTTGAAGAGGGAAACCTGAAAGTAGCGTCTCCACTTGAATTTCCTGCAGATAGTCTAGGTTGGACGATAACCGTACTAGCCAAACTTCCCAATAAATATATATGTACAACTGACCTTCGTCATGTCACGTTGGCTTTCATTGAATGCTGGATTGGCTTTCATTGAATGTTGAACGTTGGCATTATTGTTTAATTGTGAGTGAATAGCAGGTCATTCTGTATCAATCGACCTAAGCGTTGTTTCATCCCAACCTCACCTAGTGTCTAATCGGCGATGGATTCCAATTGACAGAAAGCTTGTGTGCTAGTCTTAGCTGGTCCAATTGCCATAAAGAGTCTCAGCAGCTTGTCAGTAACAAGATGGCCCATAACTGAAAATTTATCAGACCTTCGTGTTAAAAGCATAAGCAAGTTCAATACCATCACACAAATAGAAGTAAATTCTAATTCTGTTATTTCAACAGTATTGTCACAAATCTTAGCCTACATTTTGGCTACATCGAAAATAAATAAACAAACGAGAGAAAATTCACAGTTTACAGGTTCGCATCTCCACAACCTAAAGATTTTAACAGTTGTAAATAACCTAGTTGTTAATTCAAAACAGTAGGGTTAATAGAACAGTATTCTAACTCATTGTCAAGCTTAAATATCATTTTAACATCTGCCACTTGACTCTCAATTATCGACAGTCATAATCATAACAACCGAACAAGCAACTAAACAAAAGCACGACCGTGGTGTTCGAATCGAACCCTATCATCCCAGTTTTTACAACAAGAATTTATCAGCAGAGAAGTGACCTATCTATTAATTTTTCAATAAAGGAAACAAACAGAACAGGATTTTAGCTCATTGTCGAGCTTCAGAATTAAAATCGAAATGACAGAACAAGACATCAATTGTAATCACAACTGTAAACTTTGGATTGAAGTCCTTTTATTTAGGCAGCTCACCACTTTCAAACAGAGTCGTATCTTGAACTAAAAGCCTAAGCTTTTGAACTTAATTTCCAATTTTAAAACAGATCGGGTCAAACCCTACCAGCCCGTTTGTACAAGCAAAGTTAAGGCTAATTAATTAAGACAATGTTTCACCTACAGCCGAGCCACGAAATCCACTATATAAGCGGTTTAGAGACTTAACAATTCACTTATTACTGTACATAGCTTGGAATTTAAAACGCATATGTTAAGCAAACCCATTGCACAGGTAAAACTTTATAATATGTTATATTATCAAAACCCTCAATGCAAACCCTGCTATTTTCGAGAAATACAGTAATAAACAACACAATGAAGCCGTAACCTCAGACAGACTCATGGCCTTGGTTGCCATCTTTATACATTAACCTTCTACAGAAAGACCCTAAGTACAAAAGATAGGACAAATAGTTACCAGGTTGACCGAGGCCATAATCTACTCTTACATTACAGGATAAGCTTATCAAAGGCTTGTTATAATAAACGGTGCAAGACTGAACAGAGCCAAGGGACCCCGGAGTCACCTCACACCAACCAAAACCCTAAACACCCTAACAACCAGCAAGGAGGAAAAGCCATGGTGAAACCAGGCTTACTAGGTAGGAGCCAAGCGCCGAGGGTTGAGTCTTTTACACCTTCACGAGTAGTCAGGACCTGCATAGGACAGATTCGTTTCAGTTACAAATCTTATTCTTAAAAACAAACAAATTCTTTAAAAACTGGAAAAACGACGAAGCATTTTTATAACTTACCAGCGAGTTAAAAGGATTTCCAATCACCATAAAAAGCATGTTACTCATGAGCGTAGGAAGCGTAAAACTCCACCCTTATTACCAAAGGAACCAACGAGCTGGCTGAAGAAATGAGTAACTTCCATGATGGAAGCCGTGACAGAACCAAGCCAAGAGTTATGGCCACACCGTGACAGGATTAACTTAGAGAAACAAAGGATAAACCCTATGAGCATAATAAACTTATAGCTGCCAACAGTAGAATAAAACGATTCCCAGCAATACAATGGGCAAGCCCGAGGGCCTGAAGCAGCATAGAGCTGCTAGCACACAATGAACAGCAGGGACTAAACCAGGAGGGTTCGCAGAGTGACCGAGCCCGAAGGCAAAGGAGAAATGGCCAAGTAGGGTTTGGTCAACTGTTTTATATCATCAAACACTTGGCTCTAAATCAACCATGTATCATTTTAAATATTTCTCATGCAGTGGGTCTACGTCCAAAGTTCCTCGATGTGTTTTCAATTGTTTCTTTTCAATTAAAAATCATAGCGTGGGTACACCAAGATCATAGGATAATCATCGAATGGATATTCCATGGTGGTCGTAACACTATAGTTTAAAACTGCTAGATATTTCATGATTAAACAAACGGTGCCTCCGAACTTTGCATAGTGAACAATAACACTTGCCCTACAAACAATAGAACCATACAATTGTCAATAGTGTCCAAGATTTCGATGAGTTTTCCATTTAAAAATTATTGTATGGTTATCCATAATAGTAGCAATACCATAGTTCTTATGCCATCCCTTTTAAACAATCAAACCTTGGAATAATACCTTGGAGCTGGCATACTATATAATGAAAAACGTTTCCTTGTATTCATTTAATTCATGCAATATAAACATCATTCAAAACTCAGTCTTGAAGTATTCTAGACATGGAGGAAGTGTTTTGCATTATAAAAGTTATAAGAATAAGGGTGTAATGTAAGCTATAGGTGGTTTATAAAAACCTATCACAACATTGCCAATCACCCTAATCTCATGTGATATGACATAGATCTTTTTCTTAAGTCTATGAGATAATGAAATGATATTGGATTTAGCTGTTACTATTATACTATCATAATGCTAAATGCGATAGCTATACACAGATGGTATAGGACTTGCCAGTCCTCCTTTAGGTGACTTCCATTTTTAGGATTTCAGTTACATAGTTCTTAATTCTGGATCAGGGTTACTTTAAACCTTTTCACTTATTGATACGATACAACAACACTCACTTAATTATTTCAGATTCCTTATGGCAAGTAGGTGAGTTTACTTAGGATAGCTTCTAATTCCTAAACCATTATCAATCATAACATAAGAATAATTTATCAATCCATACAAACCCTGAGATGTTAAGAGGAGACAAGTAACTGACAGAGTATCATGCAAATGCTAGAAACAAGCAAATTATTTATTGACCACTCCTGATCCTGTACAATTGCAGTAGGAAATCAAAATATGTTTAAACTTAAACACTCGATATGATGTAATAACAATGAGCGAGTAAAAATTTGATCTGAGTAGGATCACCCAGTTGTATTCCACAGTGCTAATTATGAAGCATAATTGAAATACAGTAATATCATCAAAGAACAATATTTCACAGAGTTGTTTAATTCATTGACTCTCCATAAACGTAGCTGTCATATTATTTAGTCATTTATAACTCTCTATTAACAAGATTATAAGAAGATCACAGGAAGGGTTCTACCTTTAAACACTTGATAACCTGGATAGCATGCTTGGATACTTTACTGAACGATTGGTATAGCTAACGGAATTTAATACTTTAAAGATTTAATGGTATCGACCCGCACATTACCTGTATACTTGTAAGAGAAAGGAAATTTGATGCATTAGCTCGGAAACTAAGTAATCCGAGTCTGCAATGACAACTCCCCCTTGTGGTTGCAAAACAATAAAACAATCAGTAACTAAAAATAAGATTTAAGTATAACAAAAGATCATTCAGATACATTTACGATCACGTAAGCTAAACAAACACTTAAATGAATGCATTTAATAACATTATTTGCTATTTTAAAAATTTTAAATTTTTCGAAATTTTTGGGTTTTGACAAACATGGTAGGAATTTCACATAAACATGGCATAGGATATAAGGACTGGACACCCTTTCTGTGAATTCGCTGAAACAAATTAACCACTCCCACGTAACTATACAATAGAATTCTAAACACCATGATCGATACTTGCAATTCCCATGCTTTGTTCGATTTGGTTTTAAAACTTCAACAATTCTGGCGTGAACTACAGATTATAGCATTCGTGAAGGTCATGAATGTCGCAAGTACGAGTCTCTTTCAGTAGATAACCCTCTCTTGAGGATTCTCTGAAATCTCTTTAATCAAACACTTCACTTCGAATATGTGTAGATATAATCGGGAAATTCATGGTGGTAATAAATTAGAGCTCCCTCCCATTCTCTTAACAAACTCCAATGTACAATCTGGGCTTAAAAATCAACAAAGAAAAATGAGAAAGTCTAATCCCCTACAGTATCCGATCTGATAAAGCTGGAAGCCTCCTGAAGAAATTGAGAGGAGTCGAGGGCAGAGGGTCTCTGAATCTCGGGTGATGGAAGAAATACAAACCAAACATAATCGCTATAGCTCTGAAAGGAGTCACATACAGGAGAATTGCTGTAAGCAAACAGAATATGATGAAGCTGGAAGTCGCTCGGGGATGTTGCCAGCTTAGCAGTGAATGTATTCTTTCACCTTGAGATGCCATGTCTCCCAATACAGTTTGTATTCTCCCTGCAAGGGAACGCAGTCTGTCATATCTCATTCGCACAATCTCTGGACTTCGGCTCGTCGGGAACGTGTTGAACTCCTCGTCAAGTTCGTCTGAGTTGACGACATTAGCATAGGAGAGGTGGGCGTCCATGTGCAGAGGCATCCGAGGTCTGAATCTGTAATTCCAGGCTACAATCAAGAACATGTACAGAAAAACGATGGGGAGAATGAGTTCCGGGTACCATACGAGGATGAAGAACAACAAGTGAACGAGCACAGTGGTGATGGGATTCTTCTAATGGTATATGCCGTTGATCCAGTTGAAGATTTCCATCGTGCCCGACAGAACGTTGATTATCCTGAACCAGTTCGCCTTCCTGCGCCGCATGCTCCACATGTGGCTATCGTAGTCGAGCATGCATTGCATTACTTCCTGTCTCAGGGGCAACTCCGACATAGAAAGTAAGAAGGCCACGATCTTCATGGCCGTGTGTCTGAGTAAATCCTGGTGCCCTAGTCCCAGAGGAAACATATAGTGCATCTTAGGAAGCAAAGGCCATGTGTAGAGCTGTAGGACATTCATATAACTGAAAAGCAAGAGAATCGAACCGCTAACGCGATTTCTCCCATCCTTTTCACTCCGCTTGGATGAAGTAACAAGAGAGGATAAGAATTTGTGTAGATGTGATTGCTTTGCAGTGTTGATATTCGGATCTGAACCTTTCCAATGCATAGGTCTCTACGATGTGGGTTTTTTTCCTCAGTGTGAATATGGCAATTGTCGAAAACCTCCAAGGTGAACACCGTACAAGGATCATAAACCTCCCAAGTGTATTTCTCGTTCCACTTGGGGTTAAAGCTATCTACTACGGTCCGAGATCGAATCCACTTTTGCCCATATTTCGCCACACAGTGTGCATCTGTTACACTGCGCCCATGCATGGATTTTATGGGCACAAGATTCTTGGCCCCAAGAATTCACACCTCAAGAACATCGACTGCCGGGTTCCAGAGCTGCTTGGCGGTGGGCCGGATATCGCTTATGAGAGGTGGAGCCTTGTCAAGAACATGGTAACCCCCATCGAAGCAGAGGTGGAGATGAAGCCTTCCTTTGAATTGATAAAATATGCAGAGACACAGAATGAGAGCAGAAACATAAACGGACATAAACGGGCATATTGATTTCCTTCTCATTATTAAGCACACATATATATAGTTTTTCATAACATCAAAACCACTGGCTAATACTATGGGCTAGTGTATACCATGGGTCGACTAATGACCTAGTCAACAACTAACTCAACTAATTTAGGACCATTGACTCAACTAACTAACAAACTTAGGACCATTGAGATTACAACTCTTAACACACCCCCTTAATATCAAGTGGGATGGTGTGGATAACACTATCAATGTCTAAGTGTTGTGCCTGCTGGTCTATGTCTCAGCTAGGCATACATTTCATTCAAATAAACTTAAGCTTTACTTTCTTCCTTGATGTGTACTTGGACTCCGTCTTCTTTGTCTTCTTGAACTTGATGCTAAGTAAGTGTTCTGCAACATCTTCTTTGTCTTCTGCACAATAAACAGTGTTATTGCTTTTCATTGGTCCTGGAACGAGTGCAAGTCTTCTTCTTCTTCTGTTTCATCTTCTTCTATTTCAACATATTGTATGTTGTTGTCCATTTTACCTGCACACTCAGAATTTTTGTAAGAAAAAAGATTCATATATTTCAGCTCTTCCTGGAGAGCATTGATATCTTCTTCTTCTCTTTTTTCAAACATAGCTACATCATCATTAACTGTTGCATCTTGTGCAACAGTTAATTATCTCCATCAAACATTGTCTACATCCCTAATTTTCAATGACCATAAAACATAATTATCTCCATCAAAGGTTTGCCATGAACCTATTGAGGTTAACGGATTTCTTACCTCTTCGATTTCTTCTGGTAGCTCTTCTAGCACCATCGTCGATCTTCGTGGTTTGCTTCAAACTTCAGATCTACTCTGCCCTTTTTCCACAGAGGGTCCTCTTGGATCGATCTCTACAAGACTCGATCTTTTGCAATGAAAGCTGGAACGTTGTCCAATATTTTGGCTCAGCGTCAGCAATATTTCTCTTTAAAACTAGATTTCCTCCGAGATCTAGTCGTTCAGCATTGGATTTGAGATCGGCTTCATGTTCATGCTTGCCATGGAGTATGACAGCTGTTAAAATGATCATCTCACTTTACTAACTGACACAGTGCATTGATGGGTGCGATGGACAAAATCATCGCACTTTCCACGGAGCAAGCTTGTGACGATCGTCGCAGGTTGTCCTCAGCCAAGGTTCGACACCGTCGCACTTTTCCACTGAGCAAGCTTGCGATGATCGTCGCAGGTTGTCCTCAGCCAAGGTGCGACACCGTCGCACTTTTCCTTCAAGCAGGGTGAGATGTCGCACTTTTCCTTTAGGCAGGGTGTGACAGCCTCCCTCAGGGCCGAATTTTTTTATTTTTTATTTTTTAACGTGGGAGAAAAAAAAAATTACCTTGTCGTGGCCCGAGTGTTTCTCTCTATCTGTGCTGCAACTTCTAGTTGTGCGTGTGTTCTCTCTAGCTTCTGAAAAGGCTTACCAAAAAACAAGATCGAAGGATCAAGCCGTTAGCTCTGATACCATGATAAAATATGCAGAGACACAGAATAGAGCAGAAACATAAATGGGCATATTGATTGCCTTCTCATTATTAAGCACACTTATATATAGTTTCTCATAACACCAAAACCACTGGCTAATACTATGGGCCAGTGTATACCATGGGTCGACTAATGACCTAGTCAACAACTAACTCAACTAACTTAGGACCATTGACTCAACTAACTAACCAACTTAGGACCATTGAGATTACAACTCTTAACATGAATTTGTTATCGACGCCATTTTCTTCATGTACTTGTTTCCTTTCAAGATTAACCCAGCGGGAGCTCACCTGCCTGTGATCCATGCGCCTCTCGATGGCGCTGAGGAAAATAAGAGCATGCCCAATTGCTTCTTCCTTCTTTGGACTTACGCGATCTTCGACCGTCAATACCAGATGCTCCTCGAAAGGCTCTGCAGCAACGAAAACCAGATCTTCGTTCCATTTTGTGAGGGAGGTGTTCTTCACCGTCCTTTGCATTGCTGGCATCGGATTGGCGTTATCGAATGCTTACAGTCCCTTCTTTAAAGAACTGTCATTTCTCCAGCTTGAAAGAAGATTTGCAAGACTTACAAAAGATTATTTGATTTCTAAAAGAGCCACACCATCTGCGAACAGAGCACGAACGCTGCAAATCAGTGCTAGTAATCCGCCATAGTTGAAAACAAGAAACATGATTAGATTGGTTTTACCTCCGATTCCTGAATACAATTGTCCATGGTGATGGGTTTTATGTTGTTCCAATAGGTCCACACCATGGGCGAATGGACCAATGACAGGTGGTGCCTCCCCATAGGCCTCCGACAGACGACGAAAGCCCGAAGGGAGCCGGCCCCTTAATATATGCCTTTGGCGTAATTAATATACACCTTCAGCGTAATTATACCCTTAACTCATAAAAGTTGTGAGAGACGAGTTATCACTTTCTAAAGCCAATGCCAAACAAGTTGTGAGCAACAAGTTATTAAATGTTTTGCATCGATAGCTATGATCATTGATTCAAGGACTTTCTCTTTCATATTCCATTGGCTTTTAAACCCATTTTGAATTGAAGTGTAAATTCTTACTTTAAATTATTTTGAATATTTAAAATTGTGAATCTCATGCAAGAAAAAGTAAAAGCTTTATGGATAGAATGAAGTTGTTAGGAGATAATTTCTTAGATAATTATAATTTTTTGTTTTTGTTTTATTTCAAAATATAATTTCATATTATATATGTGTAAGTTAAATTAATGTTTTTAGGATATTTGTGTAATATAGCTTATATTTAAGACTTAAAAAACAAACTCAAATTTTTTTTATAAATTATAATCAAACTAATTTACATTTTTATCACATTGTTTCTAACTAAACTCCATCTCCTTCCAAAACTTGATGCGTGATGATTTTTATGATATGCATATTTTTAATCTCTTAATTTGTTTCTTGAAAATTGTTTTCACCATTTAGGATCATGGAAGAAAATAGATCCCTTCGACATTTCATTGAACATTTCTTAACACTTCTAGTTATTATATTAAGTTGGGATAGTGAATATATATAAAGTTTTAGTAATGTTATATTTATTATTTTAAGTTGGAGTAGCTTAAAGTTATAATAATCTAATTTTATTTTTTAAAATTGAATTTAACATTATGTTTTAAGCTTTGAATTTTAAAAAAAAATTCAAAATTAAAACTATTGATAAGACATAATTAAGTTGAGGACATCTGACGGTAGAACCAGCGGAAAGCAGCAGACTTTCATGGAAAAAATCTGACGGTCTGGACAAATTAGTGGAACTGTGGAAGAATAAGCACCGCTGCACCATTAAATTCCACCATTGTCAGGACGCAGAATCCGACCGAAACGCCAAGAGACTATCCTGTCAGGCTGTCACGAGTTTGACCATTGCCAATCCGACCGAAACTATCTGACACGCTGTTTAAAAGTTTTTAAGCATATATTATTATTTTAATTTGTTGGTCAAACCAAAACAACTACAGGTGGCTCGCCATGCAACAATGCTTTTTATTGTTCGGCGAATATAGAGCGAAACTGCCTGTTCCAATGAGTGTCAATAAAAATATTTTTTTATTTTAATAAGATAGATGGACACTTCCGTACTCTGCCCTTAAAATTGCGCTTCTCTGGTTTCTGCAATAATTTGATTCTATTTTTCCAGCGAAAAAAATCAACTATTTTTAAGCATATATTATTATTTTAATTTGTCGGTCAAACCAAAACAATGAGTATCAATAAAAATATTTTTTTATTTTAATAAGATAGATGGACACTTCCGTACTCTGCCCTTAAAAATGCACTTCTCTGGTTTCTGCAATAATTTGATTCTATTTATTCTCTATAAAACAAAGCTTATAGAGAAACCACCACCCAGATCAATCATACGACCTCACAATTATTTCACCACCACTTACCTTTTTAAGGATTACTGCCATTATGATTATTTCTCAGTTACCTTTTTTTATCAAACCTTACTTTTCAAATAACATCAAATTGAAAATAAAGCATAAATTATAATAACATTAATTTGGTAACAGTGGTAGATAACTAAAAGAAATGTGATAATAGGGAGCTCCCTTATAAACTAGCACAACTACATTTTTAAAAGTAGTATATATATGTCTATCTACTCATTATATTTAAAAATGTGGAAAAACGAAACCTATCAACATAACTCAATCATTTTTTTAAAAATGTAATTGTAATAATAAGCATTTTTGTTGTTTAATTATATTTGATTACTTAAATTTATAAAAATGTATATAACATACTATCCACATTTCAACGTTTGAAAATTATATTTAATTATTCAAGACAATTTCATTTTTAAAATATCAATCTAGTAGGAAATATTGAAAAAATCCTAATTTTTTTATTATCTAAAATTAAAAGAAAAAACTATAATTTTCAAGTTTACCTACAACTTTACAAAAATAGTAAATCTTATTTATCTAAAACTTTAATAAAAAAATCTAACTCTAATAAATCTCATTTATCAAAAACTTTAATAAAAAATCTAATTCTCATTTATCTAAAATGTTAATTAGATTTATTTCTTATTTATCTAAAACTTTAATTAAATTTATTTCTCATTTATCTAAAATTGGATTTATTATTATTATTTCAAAGTAGACAAAACCTTAAAAACTTACTCATAATTGAAATTTAAGTCAAATTCTTCTAAAATTAGCTTATTACTACTCTTACATACAAAAAGATGGAGATGGTGAAAACTTTGAATGTAAATATGTAGTCACAAAATAAATTTGATATAAGCCTGGTGTTGTAGATGCCTAGGATAACGAGCAACCAAAACGCCCCAGCTCTCCGGAGGATTTTTTATCAAATTCGGTCAAAATTGCCCCTTAAAAGTGCAATTTCTGCAATTATGCAATTTCATCAATCAATATGATCACTCCTAGAGTAAATGCTGAATTTTAAAACTACCCAAATCCTCGAAATCGCAATTTGAGCAATGCAAAATGCAATTTCAGCACTTCAAACTTTATCGGATTCTGGGCAATTTAGTTGTCCCGTATACTACTCAGTTGGTAGACAAAATTTTATGCAAACGCAACTACGAATTCTTCACAAACTCCCGAAATATGGGTGTTCTTATCAACCATCCAATTTAACCCAGACCCTTGAGACTTTGCATCTAGTTCTTTTTTTTTTCAATCCAAAAAAGAAGTTTCTTGCTATTCATAGGATGAATCAAAGAAACTACAAATTGCACTTATCCCTTGGATAGTATTTCACCAAAGTGCATTCAAAACTTTTCCATACTACTAATGTCCACAATAAATACAAGATAAATACATTGCAACCTATATACGAGATTGTTTTTTAGGTAATCAATCGATATTACAAAAGGTCCAAAGGACTATTCAAAATACCATAGAAAAGAGGACAACTGTGTGCCTCTACAGACCAGAACCTATCAAATCAAGGAGTGTAAAATATAGTACTAATGCAACTCACATTAGTAAATATGGAATTGTCCTTCTCCAATCAACATATTTCTATTGAATGCATAAAATATGCCTGAAACTAATCGAGTGAAATGTGTCCTTAAGTTCAACAGTTTTGGCTTTCCATTGCTCCATAGCTGTGACCTGAAGAAGATTCTTGTTGTTACTCCAGTCAATCACCACTAATGAGTCTCCTAAAATTTGAATATTGTGAATTCCTCTATTAATTGCAAACCATAGTAACCCCCACATGAAAAGAAGCTTTGCATGTGTGTTAGTCCCTTTCCCACAACCAAACCAGAGGATAAAATATTTTTCCAAATTTAAGAGAAGTTAAGCTCTAGCACCACATGTCCCGCTCTAAGAGGCACCATAAAAAAACCCAGGGGAGTCTGATCAGTAATAATAGGGGGCCACCTATCCAATCTCGATGATATCCATATTATGTGAGTATACTTAGTAGAGTAATTCAGGATGAGCCCAACAACAGTACCAAAGTGATATTGAGCATTATGGAATAAAATATGATTTCTAATCCACCAAATGCCCCATATAAAGAAAAATGGGAAAGGAAAGACATGAGCCTCCTTCATGAACCAATTAAATAAACATGATTTCAAAGTAGAAACACTCGAACTAGTCGAAGGATTGAATCTGAGAGAAGTAAATTTCCATAATTCCTATGTTTTCTTATAGGTGACCAAAAGATGGTCAATAGTTTCTTCTCACTGAAAGCATAAAGAGAAAACAATCAAGCATGTACCACCTATTTTGTAATAATTTTCTCCTGTCAGAATCTTATTATTTATGGATAACCAAGTAAAACAAAGGATCTTAGGAGGGGCCTTCGAGTGCAAGATGTGTCGATGCCACCAAATACGATGATAATCAATACATTTAGAAACAATGGATGCATAAGCATGCTTTGTAGTTACATGTCCCGCTGTTGTGTTCCAAGACCACATAATTTTGTCCTCAGGATTCTTCAAGGTAATGCCAACATGTCTCAAGTTTCCACATACAGATCCCATTCTGTAGTTGTCATTGAATCGAGTCTGAGATCCGCTACGGAGAGCCAATAGTTTTGTTTAGAATATGGTTCTGACTTCTTTGCATGGTTAAGGAAAAAAATTCCCTTGGAGTGTATGGCATTAATCGTAACTAGGGAAATATATTAGTTTTGTGAATCACTGATGAAAGGGTCAACACCGATCCACACCTGAAATCCATCACCAATTTTCCATGCCAACCAACAATTTAAATATGAGAAAACCTCCGTTAATCCACTCCAAATGTTTGATGCACCTATACACTTCATATTTCCCTTTCTTAACCAAGCAATAATAAAGAGTTGTTTCAAATACTTGCACCTGCTGATTTCTCCCCACAAACCCAAGTCCATAATCCTGTGCCACAAAATTTTCAATACCAAAGCTTTCTTGATCCACTGAATGTTTTTAATACCCCAACCCTCAATGGTTTTGGGGATAGCAATAGACTTCCAAGCAGTGAGATGTAAACCAGACCTCGATTGAGATCTAGACCATAGAAAAAAAAATATTATGGCGAAGAAGAGACAACATTTTCTGCAGAACCTTTTCCAGAGTTAACCAAAAGACTAGAATGCCATTGAGGATCGAGTTAATAAGGGTAATACATCCCCCAGATACAAACACCGATTGCACCGGTTCTTAATTGTCTTCTCTACCTTCTTTACAAGCCATAACTAGTCATTTAATAGGTATCCATTTGGTTTAAGAAAGTATACGAGACACTTCAGACCTACATCAAGCTCCAACTATTCATAAGGCAGGAAATATTTTATCGAAACCAGTTCCGATACATCCATATTATTCCAATACTCTGTGCCTAGTTCATTCACATGGATGTCCTAGTAGTACTATACATCAATGTCTCTATAGTCTTTGTAATCATCATTAAACAAATCATAGTCTTCGGTCCACATAAATACATGGAGGTTATGTACTCCTAATCCCACCATAATTACCCGCTTTGAATCTTACATGAAAGAAATGACAACTGGTTGAAGAGGTGTTAAAGCACATCAATATCACATCACGTGATTGGAAACAGGGGTTAAATTTGATGGGCATCCTCACCCATTAGTCAAAAAAATTTGATGGTTTTGTTTCTACAATTACCTTTCGTATAACTTTTAATAATTATTTTTACCCTTCTATTAAAATATGATCCTAATGCAGTATTCTAAAGACAATTTGCTCAAAAAACTGTTCAATGAAGAAAAATAAAAGATAAATTAAGAATTTCAATACCAATCAATGCAAACCGGTTATTCATTTTCGAAAGAAATGAATCACCTCATAAGCAGATCTTGTTTGGCCAAACTAGTGAGTATGCCCCCCATAAAGAAGATACAGGTAATCAAACAAAGCAAAAACTTTAGTGCTATGTTGGTGAATGGAAGAAATCACGATCCTTCCATCGTAGGTTACTTCACTACTATGTTGGTGAATGGAAGCAATCACAATCCTTCCATCGCGGGTTATGTTTTTAAGAGTTTGTGTCATGAAGAACACTAAAGCAGGGAAAGTTTTAAGAACCCCCCCAATTTCTATGTATAATAGGTGGGAGAATCTCCATGATATAAAGGAAAGTATGAAGGTTATTTTATTGATGTTATATTATGTATATATAATTTGTTAGCGAATCTCTCATTGGATTATATAATCTTGTAAAATCTTTCATTAAATTATAAAACCTTGTAAAATCAACTGCCCTTCTCATGTGGACATTAAGCAACTTGCAAAGTGATATTCAACCTATAAAATATGGCCGAATGTAATTCCAACTTCAATTTCCATGATTGATAGAAGGTGAAAGATCCCCTATCAACTAGCATCTCTAGAAATTGGGGGTGAATGGGAGCTGCCTAGCAATTTTTGTTAGCGAACATAGGTTTAAATCCATCTTTAGAGAGGCTAAATTGTTTTATTTTGGATTCCATTTTTAAATTCGATGGGGCTAACCTCCTATTCATTCAAAATAAATAAATAAAATGTGGGATAATTATACCTAACGGGTGTTTAATAAAAAATTATCCCATTAAAAATTTAAAACCCCTAAATTTAGCACTGGAAAAATATACCACGGAGCATGAAATAAAACATAAAAACCAATGGTCAAAGCATGTGTGAGATCAAACTCTCGTATATAATTAAGCTACCAAGTGGTCAGTTGCTAGTGGTTCGAGAGGTGGCAATAGTGGTTTACTTAAACCATTTTTATGCTTCGATGTTCACCATATTGGGCCACATCAAAACCGCCTCTAATAGTGGTATCGGGAGGTGAGAGGAAAATTATCCCCCGAGTTATTTCATCTCCTTTCTTAGCCGTCAATTTTGGGGAAACCTGTGGACTGTTGGATTCCCACACAACATCAACCAACACTAACTCTCTGTCTTTGGATGCATTTTGGATGGTAGGTTACCGTCAAAATATGCAATTTCGATCACACTACTAAAGGATAACAACCCACTTATAGGGGAGGGAGGCCAAAAGTGGTGTGGGGCCACTTTGGACACCTGGGACGCCATGTGGATGCCACCCGGCGAGGTCCGGAGGTGCCCAGGTGTCTGCTCCACGTCATCCCGAGTAGATAGCGCTTTAATGCGCTTTATTACACCTCGGTAACCGTGCCAGGTGTCCATTTCCCTGCAGCTGCTCTAGACGCCTGTGTATTCTTGCTCGAGGCCGGAGTGTGAACGTTTGGCCACCCCGAAACCTGTCTGCCATGGCGCCGTTGCTGCTCCGATGCCGCCTCCTACTCCTGTTCGAACCTACCGCTACTTGGAGGCTCTGTCGTCGTGTTGTGGTCCACGGCTGGTTGTTGTTCGAGCGGAGGTGTTTACTGTTCGAGTGGAGGTGTTTGCTGCTGTTAACCTGGTTGGAGTTCATGGTGGAGCGGCCCGCCTCCATGGTTGTCGCCGTGGGTTGGAGAACTGTTGTGCTGTTGTTCTTGTGTTTGTGGTCCGTGGCGCGGGTCCCCTCGTGGAAATTTCCTGTTCCTGCTTGTTTGCGGGATGCTCCTGGTGTTGGTGTTCCTGCTTCGTTCTCGGCTCCTGCTTCGTCCTCGGCTCCTGGTTCCTGCTCTTCTCCTGGTTCGTGCTCGGGGGTGGCCATCTGTCCAGAAAACATGGTAGGATTTCGATCCTATCGGATTCTCTTGCATTGTGTTTTTCAACACAACCACTCTCTCGGTGTGATTTGCTTACTTTCTCTGTCTGTGTTCGGTTTGGTTGGGTCCGGTTGCGTCTGTGTTCTTGGTTGAATCCAAACAACGTCGTAGGTTATGGTTTTTGGTTTTTAATGGAGCATTTTTGTTGTTGAATTCGTTTACGATTGGAACAGTGTTATGGTATTTGGTTTTTAATGGAGCACTGTAATGGTTTTTGTTTTTTAATGGAGCACTGTTGTGGTTTTTGGTTTTTAATGGAGCACTGTTATGGTTTTTGGGTTTTAATGGAGCACTTGTATGGTTTTGGGGTTTTAATGGAGCACTGCCTTTGTTTCAAGGCTATGGTTTCTAGGGTTTCATGTTTTCGGCTTTAGGATAAGACATTTTGGTTTTTAATGGAGCGTTGTTAATGGAGCACTGTTATGGTAATTGGTTTTTAATGGAGCACTATTATGGTATTGGATTTTTAATGGAGCACTATAATGGTTTTTAATGGAGCACTGTTATGGTATTTGGTTTTTAATGGAGAACTGTAATGGTTTTTGTTTTTAATGGAGCACTGTTAGGGTATTTGGTTTTTAATGGAGCACTGTTAGGGTATTTGGTTTTTAATGGAGCACTGTTATGGTATTTGGTTTTTAATGGAACACTTTGATGGTTTTTGGTTTTCAATGGAGCACTGTTAGGGTATTTGGTTTTCAATGGAGCACTGTTAGGGTATTTGGTTTTCAATGGAGCACTGTTATGGTATTTGGTTTTTAATGGAGCACTGTTATGGTATTTGGATTTTAATGGAGCACTGTTAGGGTATTTGGTTTTTAATGGAGCACTGTTATGGTATTTGGTTTTTAATGGAGCACTGTTATGGTTTTTGGTTTTTAATGGAGCACTGTTAGGGTATTTGGTTTTTAATGGAGCACTGTTATGGTATTTGGTTTTTAATGGAGCACTGTAATGGTTTTTGGTTTTTAATGGAGCACTGTTAGGGTATTTGGTTTTTAATGGAGCACTGTAATGGTTTTTGGTTTTTAATGGAGCATTGTTATGGTATTTGGTTTTTAATGGAGCACTGTAATGGTATTTGGTTTTTAGTGGAGCATTGTTATGGTTTTTGGTTTTTAATGGAGCACTGTAATTGTATTTGGTTTTTAGTGGAGAACTGTTGTGGTTTTTGGTTTTTAATGGAGCACTGTTATGGTCAAAATTGATTATTAATGGCACACTGTTAGGGTCGAAATTTATTATTAATGATTGTATGAATTAGCAATGAATGGTTGTTAATTTGTTAATGGAGTTGATTATAGGATTAGGGTTTGAAGGTTGCGGGAAATTCTGACATAAAAAAAAACACCATAACAGTGCTCCATTAAACCCTTCAGTGATTATATTGCTTTCAGTGATTGCTTGAATTTTGAAGGAATGGTTGTTAATTTCTTATTGGAGTTGATTATAGGATTGATGCATGCTTGAGATGCAAGATGACGCTCTCAAATAATTTGGGCATGCCAATTAGATGAATAATTTGGACTGTGAATTGAAGGCATGAAACCTTTTAACAAATCAGGGTTTGCTATGGTTCATTGATTGTTTCAGTGATTGTATGAATTTGCAATTAGGGTTTGGAGGCATGAAACCTTTTAAGAAATTAACAACCATTCATGCTAATCAGGGCTTGCTATGGTTCAGTGACTGTTTCAGTGATTGTATGAATTCGCAATGAATGGTTGTTAATTTGTTAATGGAGTTCATTATAGGATTAGGGTTTGATATGGTTTCATTGTTTCATCGGTTGATAACTTAGTATATTTTAAAATTGAGAGAAGGTTTCATGGTTATAGAAAATTCAGATATGGTTTAATGGTATGAAGGTTACGGGAAATTTTGACATAAAAAAAACACCATAACAGTGCTCCATTAAACCCTTCAGTGATTATATTGCTTTCAGTGATTGCTTGAATTCTTAAGGAATGGTTGTTAATTTCTTATTGGAGTTGATTATAGGATTGATGCATGCTTGAAATGGATTTGGGCATGCCAATTAGATGAATAATTTGGACTGTGAATTGGAGGCATGAAACCTTTTACAATTCTAGTATCCCTTTATTGGATGAATATGTGAAATAAGCATTGATTTCTGATGAGAGTATGAGAGAATATGAAGGAGTATTTGAATGTTGGACATGCATATGTGTTTGTCCCATCTACAGTTAGCCCTCATTTTGTATTTTTCTAGAATTTTGGTTCTCATTTAAAAATTTGTCATTACTCTTCCAGCAGTAATGCAATATGCAACATGGAATTAGTGATACCACTTGCTTTCATTCTTGCTGTGTGCTCTAACCTAAGTAATATTTAACTGTGTGCTCGGTGGTTGTTTGCAATGCTTACTATCAATCCAGTTCAAGTTGATTTGCATTCAAGTCAGTATTGCATTCAGGAAAAACTTGCATTCAATTTAAATTTTCAATCAGGTTGGTCTACCATCCAATTTAGTTTAACATTCAAATTAGTTTGCCAACCAAGAAATCTAGCAATCAGTTTTAGTAAGGAATGTAGTCCAGTAAATAGACAGAGACATGAAGAAAACAATACTTGACATAAAGGGCATATTCTTGTTCAACATAGTAGCAATTCGAGATTTATACATATGGTTGGTCCATGGTGGGTTGGGACTTTATACATTTACTGTGGTTATGCCTAACATATATCGACTGTCAGATTGGAATCAAATAAAAACTTAGGAAACCACCCAAAATTCCTCCTGCAACAAAATCTAGCTTAATCTAGCTATCACATGTGCATGCCAAAGAAAACACATCTTCCATCTGTCAAACGAAAACTTTGGAACCACCCAAAATTCCCCCCAGCGACAAAATATTCCTTTCATATGTGTATGCCAAACACAAAACATCTATCATCCGCCAAACAAAAAACCCTATGTGTGAGGATGTTGAATGCCTTCATTACCCAAACTAGTTGGGTTAGATACTGATGCTTGACCTGGTTGTGTTGAGCTGCAAACATTTGGTGTGGGCCAGGTTGCTCCTTGTAGCCAAGGAGGAATTGAGTAACCATAGTTATGACTTGAGCCTAATTGCTCTGGGTTCACTGGAGGTGTTTGGAAGGCATACATAGTATTTCCCCCTACTTGGTGGTATTGGGGTATCTGTATGTTAATAAGGTCCTGGAATAATCTTCTATTCTCTGAAAATTGATCCAATGGGTTGTCAACCACCTCTATCCTCTCCAGACCATTTGGATTCCTCTGATTTGCCTTTCTTTTCTCCCTTTCCTCCCTTGCCAATTGTTTCCGTCGCTCTCTTTCCTCCCTTTGTTTCACTCTTACAAGACTTTCCTTCCTTCGATTTTCTGCTGCAACAATCTTTGCTTCCTTCTTCTCCTTTGCCAAGGCCTTCTTCTTCTCTTTTAAATCCTACATATCCTTTTTCTTGTGCTCAGCCTCAATCAGTAGGGTGATGTAGTCCTCTGATGTTAGTAGTTGTGAGCTCCTGCTTAATCTAAGATGCTCAGCAGTGGGATTAGATAGTTGAGTTGCAACTTTCTCCACTGGCAACTTAAGGAACTGGCCAAGTAGTGGATCATTTGGTGGGAGTGCCTCGTCATCATTTTCTTGGTCCACTGTATCTTCATTTTGTTCAATCTCATCTCCAACAACCCCAAGTGGCACATAATAATGTATAGCTTCATTGTTAAGGACTGGTGGCATCGAAGGCAGGTTAAGGCTTTCATCGTTGGTGGGGGTGACAATGTGTCTGTTCATATTTGTCATCGCCTCTACCAACCACTCGGGTTGTTCTGGCTGGCTTGGAAATGTTAACTCCTCGCTGTTGTTTACCACTGCTTGGTCACCTCCATTCACACTCAAATCAGCAACGTTGTTATGAACAATCCCTTGGCCATCTAATTCTGTTTTTGTCCTTCCAACAACTTCTATATTCTCCCCAACAGGTTCGGTGCCATACTGAATTTCACTTACATGTTCATTGTCGTCATCCAGTGGTTGGAAATGACCTTGAGAGAGTGATATGATGTTATCTGCAGCATCTGCATCCTCTTTCCCCTAAACATCAAAAGCCTGACTACATCCCGTGTCATGTTGAAGAGCATCAGAATTGAAAGGCCATATTCTTGTCCGCCTAAAACCAGCCCTGATATTTGATGCTGTGAGTGCCCTAGCAAAAGATTTGCTTGCAAGTTCTGCTAATTCGAACCTCTTCACCTCTACCCCCAGGTTCTTTGCCATCCAGGATGCTCTCTCAGATCTGAAGTAACACTTGAAAGGCCCAAACACACTCACATCTAGAGGTTGCAGCCTATGGGTGGTATGTGCAGGCAGTGTCAACAGATCAATGCCTAGCCCGTTTTCCTCCTCAATGGTTTGTATAGCAACGTGGCTGCCATGGCCATAAAAAATCAACAGGTGTCTGTTTTCAGGTGAAACACCGCTAGGGACAGAGGAAGCAAAGTGGCAAAGCCAACTCAAGAACAATTCTTTTTTCATCCAAGCATGGGGGTGTGCAGCCATGCATGCGCTAGGTTCACAGTTTTTAATGTAATTTTTGAGTTGATTCTCTCCCTTGAACAGATAAAAACCTGGAATTGATGCTCCAACCGCGTTGACACAACAAAGAATAGTTATCCACTCCCTACTTTTTGGCAGAATTTTGGGCACATTCCTGCTCCCTCTCTTGGCAATTACCCGCATGCCACAATTCCTCCCTGCCTGCAATCCAGTCTCATCACAATTCCATATATGGTCTCCTCTATATGAGTGTTTCTCATATGCATCAGAGAGTGTCTGATAGAACTTGGTCACAACTGTAGGGCGTAGATTGAAAGCCCTATCCTTGTCAAGCCCCTCTATTGTGCGTAACACAAGTTCTAGATGCCTTTGTTTAAATCCTCTCCACCATGATTTCCCTGGAAATCCATCTTTGAAGGGGTTTGGCCTCCCTTGACAGATTTGTGCAATAGTGGATTTGAGTTGAACCAACTCCAGACCATGGCCTAGTTGAGCCATCTCTTCACACCAAACCACAACTTCTTCTTCCTCTTCTGCACTCAACACTGTAAGAGGTCCTTTTCGCTTGGTATGGGTCAGGCCATTTATCCAGTAATGGATTGATGTTGGTGGAATCCCATGTTTTTTAGCAGCTGCTCTGATAGAAAAACCAATGAACTCTATATCATCTATGGTAGCCTTCATGTCTTCTTGTGTCCATCCTCTGATGGCACTAATATTCTTACTGGCAGTTGCACCTTGAACTGTGGTTGATTGTGGAATAACACCTCCAGGATCTGCATCATTTGCATCTTCAACTGTGGTTGATGGTGGAATAACACCACTACGCTCTGCATCATTTTCCTCTTCATCATCTCTGTGTGCATTGTTATTATCATCATCATGTGCTATGTCCTCATCGGACGAGGTGCATCGTAGTTGGGCACCCCTGCTGAGTCTCCTACTTGACCTCCTTGCACGAGTAGTGTTGAATCTTGCCATGACTGCAATCACCCACAAAATTAGAACAAACAGGGCCAAGGACAGGGCTAGGGACAGTGCTCCATTAAAAACCAAAAACCGTAACAGTGCTCCCACCCATGGAATTAGAACTAGCTGTGTATCTTCACAGGGATCTGGAATATTAAAATAACTGTGTTAAAACAAAGTATTAAAATGACCCTAGGATCTGGAGTATTCAAAAGGATCTCTTGATGTGATTTACATGTTCAATGCAGGTTCTTGCATAAAACTAGATATAGTCTGGCTACTTGAAAACATTATTGAAAGACAAGTTTATCTTGAATGCAATACCTGAACTCTGAATGCTGTCTTGAATTAACTCTGCAACTGTGTTTTGCTTGAATGCAATTCCTGGACTCTGAAATTTGACGCTTGGAAATAGAGGTGAGTTTAACAAGGTCTGGGAATTTCGAATAGCAGAAAAAATGGAGTTTGTCTGAAGGTTGTAGTGTCTTTATAGCATTTTGGTGTTTGATTTGATTGGCAAGTTTGAGAAGGCATGGATTGCAACTAGCTGGAGTTGGATGAGTGGCTCAAGATTGAGTTAGCCTCGATCCAATGGCCATCAATGGGGCTTTGTCGATCCATGTGCTATTCGAAATGCCTATGGACATGCTTCTGTTTGGTTTTATGGTTGATTTGATGATTTTAATGGAGTTGGCAGCATTAATTGCATTGATTGGGCTACTTTGTTGAACAACAATGCACCTGGAGCTGACACTCATTCTCCATTTATTATGCAGGTGACATTTGATAAATGTGCAGGTGGGATGCCTTGGTGGTTAAGTGATTCTCGATGCTGGTCTGGGTGTACCCTGAAGCTTGTTCGATGGGGTCCATGTGATGGGCAATCCGTCCTTGTAGATTGGGCTGCCTGAGGAGTGATGAGGTCCAATTAGATGTTTGTGTCAGTGCATGTTGGGATTTGGAAGGGACATGATGGATTTGATTTTGGTTCTGCCAAGACTGCTCAGTTGTCAACCTTTTGTCCTATAGTTGACAGTTTTCAGACTGCTACACCGGTTTTCCCATATTGGGTTTTATCCGGGGGTTTATACCCAAAAAGATTTGTGTCTTCATTGATGTTATATTTCTCTTAGTTTTTTATTTTCCGCTGCATAGTGAAGAAATCCATTTATGGTTAAAAGTAGTAATTGGGTTTAATAAAAATAATCTGGCATACTTTAACTCAAAATTGGATTTTAAGGAAATTTACATGGTATCAGAGCTCTTCTGAGCAAATTTGAGAGAAAGAAACAGTTATTGGATAGATTAGGGGCATATCTATTACAGGGTTTACAGGTACACTTCATTATCATTGTACAATTGAGAGTTGAGGATAGACTCCATGGGGATTAGAACTTTCCTACTTGGAAAGAGAGGATCACCAGGATCCTGGATGTTAGTGATGCTGAGGAGCACATTGATGACCAGAAGGTTGCTCCCACAGATCCGACAGATTTGGCCAGGTGGAAGAAGATATATTCCAGAGCTATGTTGATCATCTTGGATGGGGTGAAGGACCACATAGTCCCTCATCTTTCTGGGAAGAATACCGCATTAGAGATGTGGAAGGATTTGGAAATTCTTTACCAAATCAAGAACGAAAACCGGAAGATGGTGCTGCAGGAGAGATTACGGAGTACCAGGATGGCCAAGGGTGAAGGAGTGGTTCCTTATCTCACAAGGCTCACACAGATCATGGATGAGCTTGGAGTGGTGGGCTCTAAGACTGAGGATGATGAGCTAGTTCAGATATCTCTCAATGGATTTTCTAAGCCATGGGACGTCTTTTTCAAAGGCGTGGTGACTAGGGAGAAGCTCCCTAACTGGCAGAGATTGTGGGATGACTTCGTGCAGGAATAGACCCATATGGGTCAAGGTTCAGCTTCATCCAGTGGTGCCCCACAGATCGTGGGTGAAGAGACTCTATCCTAAGCAAGCAAAGGAAAGGGAAAGGCAAAGAAGAAGAATGGTGGTAAGAAGAATATTGACATGTCAAAGGTCAAGTGCATCATATGCCACAAGCATGAACACTTTGCTTCCCAGTTCCCAGATAGAAAGAAGAAGAACAACACACACGGCAGGTTCAACAGAGGTGGATGACTTCAACAAGAGTTTTGATGAGGACTTTTGTTTGATAGCTTGCATGGCAAGTTCCATCAACAACAACATTTGGTATGTGGATAGCAATGCATCTTGTCATATGATAGGACATAGATCTCTCTTCAAGAGCTTGCAGGAGGATGGAGTAAATCTCCACATTGAGTTGGGAGATGATGCATGGTATCAGGCACAGGGTGTTGGTACTGTTTCGTTTTAGAGGGAGTTTGGAAATCCCATCATCTTTGTTGATGTTTTATATGTTCCAGGGATGACGAAGAATCTCATATATGTTTCCACACTGGAAGAAAAGGGTTTTCTAGTGACTTTCCGGGATAGGAAAGTATATATAAGGCCACATGGGTCATATCAGAGATTAGATCGGATGATTGGGGTCCAGAGCGGGAAGGTTTACAGACTACAGTTCGATCTTGCAAAAGCTCTGATCAGTAGCAGCAACAGTGACTGTGAGTTGTGGCATACAAGGATGGCACACTTACATCATGGAGCACTGAGGCATTTGAGACAGGAAGTTATTGGATTTCCTTTAGTACAGGAGGAGAAGCATAACCACTGCAAGGGTTATGCGTTGGGAAAGAACATCAGGAGGCATTTCCCATAGAGCGAGCACAAGTCTAAGGGTACCTTAGACTTAGTGCATTCAGATGTATGCGGACCGATGAGCGTCCATTCTTTCAGTGGTTATAGTTATTGCATCACATTCATTGATGACTATTCCAAGAAGACCTAGATCTATTTCTTGAAGGCCAAGTTAGATGTATTCAAGTGTTTCCGAGAGTTTAAGACTCTCGTGGAAAACCCAACAGGGAGAAGGATTCGTATATTGAGGACTGGCAACGGGGGTGAGTACACCGGCAAAGAGTTCTTGGATTACTGTGCATTAGAGGGGATCAAGAAGGAACACATTGTTCCTCACACCCCACAGGAGAATGGAGTGGTGGAAAGAAAGAACATGACACTGGTGAGTGCAACCAAGGCCATGTTATTTGATCAGGGATTACCACTATTCCTATGGGCCGAGGCATTTTGGACTGCAGTGTATTTCCAGAACAAGTGTCCTCACTCAGCTTTGGGGAGGAAAACATCTGAGGAGGTATTCATAGGTACTAGACGAGATGTGATTCATTTACGCATATTTGGGAGTATCTGCTATTGTCACATTCATGCTGACACTAGGAAGAAGTTGGATCCTTGTGGTGAGAATGGTATTCTAGTTGGTTACAGTGAGACTTCTAAGGCATAAAGAGTTTATGTCCCAACTCGCAAGAGGATCATTGTGAGCAGGGATGTCTAGTTTGATGAGGATAGAGCCTTAAGAAGATCTATGGACTTACCAACACAGGAGCATCCAGCAGAGGACTCGGGAGTCAAGTTGGAGGAGCTACAAGTACAGGCACAGAGCACAGGTTCTAGTAGTCAGAGAGATTCAGGTGGATAGGATATTCCTATCATTTATTTGGAGGATGAGCAGTAGCAAGAGGAGGATATCCAACAGTCACAATAGGTAGACACTAGGTCACGACCTAGGTGGTACAGGTCCACAGTTCAGGATTCCAGGAAGGTGAGTATTCCACAGAGCTCCACGAGGTGGAGCAAACCACCAGATAGACTTACAGGCTCAAGTAGGCTCTCTTTACAGGCTCAAGTAGGCACCTCGAGCGTGGTACTCTAGGATCATCAACTATCCATGGGAGATGGGTTTCCAGCGGAGTGAGGCAGACCATAACCTGTACTTCTTATCAGGTGAGGTACCTCTCATACGGGTACTATATGTGGATGATCTCTTTCTTACAGGAGATGAGAGGCTGATCGGGGACTCCAATTCTAACCTTGCAGTAGAGTTTGAGATGACAGAACTTGGGTTGATGCATTACTTCCTAGGTCTGGAGGTTTGGAAGAGAGATGGGTGCTTCTTCATTGGTCAGGGGAAGTATGCAGTAGAGATCTTGAGGAGATTCAGGATGGAGGACTGTAGGCCCATGTCCACACCTCTAATTACCAGCTAGAGGAAGATTGATGCATCAGGATCAGAGGAGTTTGATCCTACATTATATCATTAGCTTATCGGGTCGCTTATGTATCTGGTCAACACATGCCCAGAAATTAGCTTTGCAGTTAACTCTTTGAGTCAGTTCATGGTGAATCCTCCAAGAGTGCATTGGACAGCTGCGAAGCATATACTTCGCTATACCAGAGGCACATTGGAGTATGGATTGGCTTATGAGCGCAATGGGAGTATACAGTTAGCAGGTTTCACAGATGTTGACTGGGAAGGATGTGTAGAAGACTAGAATAGTACTTTAGGTTGTTGTTTCAACATTGGCTCAGGGGTTGTCTCTTGGTTTAGTAGGAAGCAGAAGTCAGTTGCATTGAGCTCGACAAAAGCTTAGTACATGGAAGCCAGTTTGGAAGCATGTGAGGGGATGTGGCTGAGGAAGTTGCTCTCAGGGTTATTCGAGAGTGAGTTGGAGACTGCTATAGTTCACTGTTGCAATTAGGGTGGCATTAACATTTCTGAGAATCCAGTGTTCCATGATGGGAGCAAACACATTAACATCTGGTATCACTTCCTCAGAGATTGTGTTCAGAGAGGGACCATCCAGTTAGATTATATCCAGACAAATGAGAAGGCAACGAACATATTCACCAAGGAAATTTGCAAACTCAAGTTTGTAAAGTTCAGAGACAAGTTGGGGTTGCTACCGAATCTCTTCCTCGTTAAGAGGGAGTGTTAGAAAGTGGCAACAAGGAAGGTATTCTATGATTGCATGTGTCCTTGCATGCTAGAAGACACAAAATATAAAGCCAAGGGGTATTAATGTCTTTTCCAAAGTTTAGACTTAGGAAAAGTACATTAAGTGATCTAATTATCAATTGACTTAATGGAGTCACATTTATAAAGTTCAAGTGGAAATAATTTAAGTGATGGCTAATCTAATCTTGTCCATTGATCTCACCGGAGGATCACATCCATTGATCCATAGTGAGATGTTAGGGTTTTCGCTTGGCCATTGAGTTAAAAGGAGGACTGACTTGGTGGAGAGGACACACACACAGATAAGAGATTTGTTACTCATAGCTTTCAGCCAGAGAGTGAGAAAGAGAAGTTTGAAAAGAAGTTTTGCAGATAAGACGAAGGAGCATTCATCCGAAGGATCGACAAAGTGATCAGGAAGAGGAGAGGGCCGTACGGATTTGCTGAAAGGAAGGCCGTACAGATTTGTAGAGGCCGTACAACAGTTCAGACGTACAACATCTGTACAACAGTCCGCACGTGTGAGCAAGGCCGTACGGATTCCATACAACTGACGTAGAGGGCTGTACAATGGCGCAAAGGGCTATACAAATTTTTGGAGTGTTCTAAGTGATTCGCAGAGGTTCAATTTTTCCAAGTTGGGTAAATCGATTTTCTGGATTGTATTTGTTCAATATCTTTATAATAAAATTTCTTCTCACACACCGGTTTTCCCATATTGGGTTTTATCCGGGGGTTTATACACAAAAATATTTGTGTCTTCATTGATATGATTGATGTTATATTTCTCGCAGTGTTTTTTGTGGTTAAAAGCAGTTATTCTGTTTAATAAAAATAATCTGACATACTTTAACTCAAGTTTGGATTTTAAGGAAATTTACAATTTGCGCACAGAATCAATCCAATGATCACTAATACCTTCGATTCAATACACAACAAACATAGATTTGCAATAACGCATAATAAATCCAATAGCTTAAAATAAGGAAACACGTACAATAGTGCCATATGAAAGGGTTCACCTTCTGCCATTAACAAGTCTGAAAACTATTCTTGACCAGCCCCCGTGAGCAAGTTAACCATGTCAAAAGGCATAGATAGAAATTGACACTAATTTGTAAAGACATAATTTGATGAAGGCAGAGATAGCATGAAATTGAAACTAATGTAAAGACATAATTTGATGATGGGACTCCCACCTACCCAACAACACATCACAACATTTCTCATCAAGTTTGGCATGTGTGCATGCCCAATCTGGAAATTCAATACATTTTTAACACTATGCATGCTGGAGACGGGTCACTGACACTACGGTTCGCCATCCCAGCATTGGCTCATCTAAAAAATATGGGTTCTCATCAATAAAGGCTTCGACACACACACATATAAAATTTGGTTATGGGTAAATTTTATATCTGCCGGTAAATTTGACTATGCAAAGAATAAATGCACTTCAATAATGATGTGTTTATTCAATAACCTGTGGTATATTACAGTTAAAACAAGCAAAAACATGTAAACATGCATCGATTTTAACCCCTAATTGGAAGTTTTAAAGCCTCACATGGAAACCAAAGCTGGTCGTTGCAGTAGAGAAAATATCCACCATTTTAATGTTAAAATTCTCCATAATTTTTGCCTCATCCCAAATCTGAAAATTTAACCTCCACAGCCATTCCACTAAAGGAACTTGTAGTTGATATAACAAACAAGGGTTTCTCTTTGTACACAAGTAATTCATTCCTTTATGTGTACAAATTTTAAGGAAGTAATTAATTCCTTTCTGTGTACAAATTTTAAGTTTTTAAAGGTTTCTCGTTATATGAGGAAACATACATTCATCTCGTCAACTTTCATGGCATCTGCTTGGACAATAATGTCCTTGCAAGAAACCACTATCTTTCACAGCGGTTTTCCTCCACTTTTGTAATCATGCGAGCTTCGTCGATTGAATCGACCGAGATCGTTAAGAGCTCGTAGACAATTCTATCTAGGCCACCATCGAGGAGTCTGCACCAACCCACAATCACCATGACTCACGACCCATAAACATAAAAAATGTAAAAGAGTATAATCTGCAAATTAAAAAATGTAAAAGAGTATAATCTACGAATTAAATGGGGAGAAATTAATTGGCTCACAAGGGGTATATCACCATCTGTGCCCATATAGAATTGCTTCAAAATGGTATAAGAGAATCGACCTCATTGCCTATTTGTTGCTCCTTATTCCAGAGATTTTTGTCATGCAAAAACTGAAACGACCAAGTGGAAACTAAAACTGCTTACAAAACATGAAATGACCAAGGGGAAATTTAAATACCCAGTAAGTGGAGAAATATAGACATGAAGGAAACACTGTCGGTGAGAGTGAAGCGTTACATCTTGTACAATTTTTTTCAATAACCGACGACTCTGTAGAAACAACTCATAGAAACCAATCGTATCCACATGGTTGATGTTTATTTAGTTGGAAAATTAATTTAATTAAGTGGAAGATTAATAAGAAGTAACTAAAAATAACAAACTCTGGTGATAACCAATATTATGAATCATTGATTTATGCACACTGATTAAAAATATTCTTATTTTGATAAATCTTATCCATAGAATTAAAAAATTATTAAAAGGTTGGACCTCCCAAGAGTATTGAAATAAAGACGGCCAAATAACAAATGAAGATTACAATTTTTTATTTATTTTTAATTATTATTTAAAATGTAAAATTTATATTTTTTTTAAATTTTCTTTTAAATTTTAATTCATTTTGGTGTTTTATTTTTATTTTTAATTTTTTTTTTTTAAATTTTGTTTTATTTATTTTTTCTTGTTTGTTTTTTAATTTTATTTTAAAATAAAAAAAAATTAATTCTACGCAAAAAAAAATCATTGAAAGACTTTAAAAAAAATGAGATGATTTTTTTTTTTCAAATTTTCGCATAAAAATGATTTATTTAAGAAATAAGTTTAAGTAAAATTTTCCAAAATATATATATATTTTCAATCTAACTAGCTTTTAAAAGTTAATTTTTTTTGAAAATGTATATATTTTTAATCATAACTAGCTACTAAATATATTGTTTTTGTAAAATTTGAAAAAATGCATTTGTAAATAAAAATTATAGTTTTTCTATGACTAAGAAGTTTCAAAATCGCAAAAAAATGTCTCAAACCCAAAAATGGTGCTATCAGTATACACACTTTTTGAAACGGAGGTAAAAACAACTATTAAAATTGACCCCCCCAAAAAACGAGAACAATGTCGGGTTCTCGTCATGTTGTATAATATGTTTAATGAGGTAGACATATCTTGATCATGCATCATGGCTTTTGCAACCTCCCATATGGTTCTATTCTTCCTTTAAACAACCCCATTTAGTTGAGGGTTATATGGTACTGTTAACTTCTACATATGTGTTGCTTGGTTGAATTCTTGTTTATGGAATGAGTATGTGATATGTTGAATAATAATGCATAAATTGATTGTTTCAATTGGAGTGTTGAAATTTACAGAATAGGGATTAGAAATGAAATTCATGAGTGACTTAATTAAATTTCATGTGCATGGAAATGGTGTGAATTTTAATTCCGCCATATGTTTGTAAATAATTTGTAATTTGCAGGGTTTCAACTAAATAATATGAATACCAATTCCTTAGTGAAAGTAAAGAATGGGAAATTCATTCTTGGTGGGGAATAGTTTATTTAATTTGAAAATAGGTTGTAAATTGCTAAATTTCAGGTTCATAAATGAAATATATGAAATAGTTATTCATAAAAGCCTGATGCTAACAATGATTGGTATTTAATTTATAAAATTTACATGAATTAGAATCGTACGGGTTGGATTAATAAGGAGTTTATCATAATACTTAATGTATTGAAAATGTTTGCAATTGTATGCTTATTAATGTATAAAAACCCTTTTTCCTAGAATTATTGCGCAATTCTTATACTCTTTTATTGCTTTTTACTAGGCAATAAGTTTAGATTTATTGTTCTTTTCCTATAGTGTTTTACTGTTTCTTATTGCCCAGTAAGATTAAATGGTTATTGATCATAATGGTTATTACTACACTGTAATCTTAAATTCATAACACGAAGATTGTAATTGCTAGTCTAATAAACCTAGTTGCCTATTAGTGAGCAATTTATAATCATGTTTTATTGTTTTACTGTATAGTTTTACTTTGTAGTTTTCGTAAATGATTTAATAGGAAAGTTAGTCCAAGTATTAATTTATCTTGGGTCCATTATAAGGAATAATTAATAGGACTTAACCATGAAGTAAAAATATAATTGATAAATGTGTGACATAATTAAAGTAAGCTTCTGCTAAAAGATCTATTTAATATTTTTTTGCTATGCATTGTTGTGTATTAACTTAAAGAATGCATATAAGAATTATGCATGTGGTTATTATGCATATATGTCTTCTATTAAAACAAAAATTGTGACTTAAGTTTAGTGTAACAAAGGGTGCGTTACAAACTGGTATCAGAGCTGAGGTTACAACTCTCGAACCTTAGGGTGATTTGTTCGCTTTTTGAAAGAAAGTGTATGCATACATGTATCTATCATATTATCTAATGAGATAATTAATAGTTCATGTTGGTCAGAGTAGCTGAGGTTACAACTCTCGATCCTTTTAGGTTTTCCTTTACTTACATGGTTACCTTGCAAACCTTATATGGTTATCTTGCATGGTAAAGGATGGATTAACTTATTTTCCATGGTAAAGGATGGTTAATCTTGGTGAGTCAAGATGTTTTGATAATTTGATAACTTCAAGAAAAACATGAAGTTTAATAACATTTGTGTATTATTCTCCTAGATTGAATTATAATTTCTGAGTTTTTGAAATTATGAAAGAAGATTTTGCAGATAGAGACCAAACAGGAGTTTGGCCCCTTGCTGAAATGTTATGTACATTCCTAGCTTATCTATTATATATATATATATATATATATATAGCTTATGATGGTTCATGTTTGTACATGTAACTCTATGGTGGAAATTTAATTGCAAATATAAGATTGTTTGTCTCTTGAAGAGTGTGAAGCTCTGGGATTATCTATAACTAGCAAGATGATTTCTCAAAGTAAGAAAATTTGTTGTTGATGTTATGTATATGACCATATAAAGGATTTATCCTTAAAGCCTAAATTGTATGAGACTTGGTTGCTGAATAAAGTCTCTAGTGGACCCTTGTTTTGGTTTGTTTGTAGTGAGGGATTTTTTCCTTAATATTCCTTGGTTTAAACCCATCGTGATATTTGATTATTGTGTATGGTCACTATTATTGTAAATTGTCTCTGGCTGTTCTTGTAACCGTATTATTTAGCCAATTAATTATTTTTTGTTGGATGTTGATTGTTGTTTTCAAATCCAGAGCTAATGGCCAGTGATTGGGCGAATGGTGTATGCACTGACCATGATGGAATTCCTCACCATTAGAAAACACAATGCAGAAAAAGGAGAAATGCAAACCAAGGGAACTTTTGGATTTGCCATCTTAGACCCTACACAGAATGTAATCATGAAAAACCTCCCTCCCTCCCCATTACCTACCTTTTATGGGAAAAATAGTGAGGATCCGGATACCTTCTTATTCGAATTTGACATCTTGTGTAGAATGTATGACTATCTACAAGAGGGCCAAAAGTTAAAACTTTTCCCTGCAACATTAAAAGGCTCTGCTCTTCTATGGTTCAAAGGGTTAAGATAATATAGTATCAAAACTTGGGGAGACATGAAGACCACATTTTTACAAAAGTATCAAGATTATTGTAAGTCTTCTCAATATGATAGCCTAGAAGACTACCTTGAAAGGCCTCACTATGCCCTGCATAAACCAAGATATAGTGACCCCCTATTATCGCCTTGTGTTAATGATTCGGTAGCATGGTTATTTATGAATGGTTTACTCATGTATTATATTTCATAGTATTGTTAGAGTTGCACAGCGGGTTCGACAGGGTGTTGGAAAATGTATAATTTGTATATGCATGCGCTGCATGAACATTAAATTTCTTATGAAAGAATTATTTTCATATTATTATGCTCTATTAGGATAATCCTTTTGGATGAATATAATTATAGAGTGGTATATGCTTTTTTGTATGGTAGAGTGGTCCTGTCATGTGAATTATTTGTGAATATTATGTATGATAAGGTGTGTTAATTAATAAAGTAGAGGAAGGTTCAGATTAAGCTTGTAAACACGCTAGTGAAGGCTGAGACCTTGGGGTTCCTGCAATTCTATGTTTGACTCGCTAGTTGGGAAATCCCATTTCCTTCACTTATTGATGGTAGCCTATGCTTGGTTTGTATTTTGAGTCCGATGATAGATGACCATATTGGACATCTAATTAAATTCTTTGGATGGGCCTATGTCACATACCCCAATTTTGCAAAATAATGTAATTATTTTATTAATATTCTTGAGACATTATGTTAAATTTAATGCTAAGTAGGAATGGATGACTCAGCAGAGTCACCAGAAATGGAATGTAAATTCTGAATAATTATTATTAATAAATAAATTATGGAGACAACAGCATGGGAGAGCTGTTAAAAGAGGTTACTGGTCTAACTGGTGGATGGAACTAGGTGGAAAGACAAAAGACAAGTGGCAGCATCCTCAAACACTTCCTGAGTTGTAGGTGGCAACCTCCCTATATTTTGGGGTCATGATTCCCCAAGAAAGTGGAATCTGAGCAGGTGGCTCATTAATGACAGTTAACCCAACTAAGACCTAGGCAATCTTTTAAATAGTACTCAATGAACTGAGCTGGGTGATCAGCATTGTTCTAGAGGGAGAATACATTCAGGTGAATGCTATTCAGGAGTCCCATTGAGGAAGTGGGAAAAACAGTAAGGAAGTGTTTTGAGTCAGGAAGTTGCAGTGACTTGGTTCCAGTATAGCTGCTTTGGCTGAGGGAATTGTTGGCTGTACCTAGTTCCTGCCAGTTAGACCAGAGCAAGCTCGGGGGTCCTGAGAAGTGCTGTCTGGGCACTCTCCAGGAATTGGTAGGGAGGAACAGCCTCCCATTGCTGTTATTGTCTACCATTGATACAGGTTCTACCACTTTTCCTGCTGTTTATTTAATAAATTTAAATGTAGAATGGGCTATCTCATCTGTGTTTGAACAGTATTTATTTTCAGTAAAGTAGCCTCTCTGTATCGTCCTTTGATAGAATTTGCAGAATTTATATGTCTTAGAATTTTCCTACTTATCATACAGATCGAGTAATTTGTTTATACAGGATATGTTTGTGATTATTACAGTAATAAAATATTATGGATATTTTATATAGGTTTATTATTAATAGTTAAATAAAAATATAGAATATTTATACAGTAGTTATTCCTGTAAATACACTTATTAAAAACAATTATAAGAACAGACCCATAGATAAATTTTAGAATTCCAGTGAAATATCCCCATAGAGAAATTTACAGGTATAAATTCTATTAGAGCAAATATACCATTTTATATCTGCTTCATGTTTTAGTCAAACTAGAATACAGGTTATTCTCTGTATCAAGCTAAAGGTAAACAAAACTTATATCAGCAAATTTATCTATACTCAGAACATAATTGACTGTTATCGATTATCCAAAAGTTGTGGATTGCAATAAGTTTTCATTTTTAAACTTTTCCATACAATCCTATTCGACAAAATCTTAGTGAATACAAACCAGTAAACTGTAAACAAAGAAGCGTGGTAAGAGTTGTTTTATCTAAAACCTATCACTATAGTTATTATATCCAGAATGTTTACAACAGAGTTACAAGAGCTATATAAAAGACAAACACATCGACTAGATCGAAGCCGAGTCTTACAACATAGAAATTTCATTGTTCCTTTATCCAAATCTTTCCTTTATCACAAGCATAAGTTACTGCTCATTATCGAGCTCATTTTTACATGTAATACACAGCATTTTTATGGTGTTTTCATAACAATAGTCAAACATCATAACACACGCAGAGAAGTTATCATCGAACTCAGCCATCGTTGGCTTTTACAAACCCTATTATTAATTATTGACAGGGAGACATTTGTCACCATATATAAACATAAACCAAATTTCTTTTACAACTCGTTCCCAGCCACAACAGAACTTAAACACTTTTTATATATATATTTTAACCAGGGAGAGAACCCCAATTCGCCAGGGTTAACAATATTTTCTCCGTCTATCACAGTAAGGGATAGCGAACCCCATCACTATCATTTAACACCCAAAAACCAAAGAAAACGCAGAGAACTAATATATTACCATTACCTACAGCTGAGATATCATTCTCTGAGAACATCTGAGAAACTCTAAACAATCCTATATTTAAACATTTTGTTCATTTAATAAAAACACAGATAGTACACGGCCACTTGACAGGCCAAACATTACAGTATTTATATAACTTCTACAGGGTTGGGAAAAACCCTATATATTCAAAATATAATGACAATTAACAACCCCAGGGCCGTCATAACAGACTGAGCCTTAGATTGTTCCTCATAAACATGCCAGGGTATACAAAACCTATCTATTTTAAGCAAAAAGATTAATACATGTGATTGTATTCATGTTCACGAAAACGACAACAACCCAGTTACAAAGAAGGTCCTTCCAGACATAACCTTATCAAAACAAAACCAACAAAGGGAGAGACAGCCATGGTATAACTAGGCTTACCCGGAGGAGCCAGCGCTGGAGAGGAAGCCTCGTACACCTTCAGGAACGGTTATGACCTGCACACTACAAAGTGACGAGTAATGTCAACATTCATTTAAAATATAGACAATCTTTTGCAAAACAGAAATCTACGAAACCCTTGAGATTTCTTACCTGAGATATCGGAGAAAGCAAACCCAGTGGACAACCTGGTATCCCCGAGTTGAGCCAGGTAGCAAAAACCTCATCATATTCGTCAGAAGGATGAGCAAGGAAAACTTCAAGTTCCTCTCTATTGATAGCCGTGACAGGTAATATTTTGAACAAACCCTTAAGCTGTGAATGAACCAGTCGGGGAGCAAGATTTAAAACCCATTACACGACCATCTCATGGATAAAAACAACAAAGAAAAACCCTGCCTCGAACTCACTCCAGCAATAGTGTAAGACTGTAAGTAGCATGTGACTTAAACACAGTGACAGCAACGATACCAAGATGCCCAATGAACTGTAGCAGACGCCAGTAGCAGAGTCCACAGACTTTTAAACCAACATAGAATAAAACTACGTGACCATAACCATAAGAGAATTGCAATTTACAGTGCCCTACTGACGAACTCAGACATGAAGGGTTTCTCTCTTACAACCCGAGCCCGAAGGCAGAGAAAATGACCAGGTAAGGGTTTCAAGACAGGCTTATATATCACCAAACGCAAGGATGAGAGCCATCCACGTAGCCCTTTAAATTATCAACCTACCATGGGTCAAATTCCTATAGTCCAGCTGCAGCTCGAGTTATTGCTCATAAATTTTATATCATGGTATGGATAAAAGTCATATCCGTAGTATGGATATTCCCTATGATTGATACACAATCATCGTATAGTGCATATTTTGTAACCGAGCCATCGTTAGTTCCCAAGTTACATAATATATCCCCTACAATCATTTGAAAAGTGATGTAGTAAGCGAGGTAGTCGATTTCAAAAGAGAGCTCCACATCATTTAAACATTGAAATATTACCTTGGCAATATGAGTGGATACACCGTGGTTATGTAAGTTCTTATTATCATAATTCTTCCAATACTATTGTTAACAATCAACGATGAGGATAGTAATCTTTAATATTGTGAAGTATCGATATAAAACCATCTATAATTCCATGCATTGGACGTAGCATAAAAACAAGGAACAAAGATTTTGGCATAAGTTAAACTTGGCTAAGTAGACAATGGATCTTAAATTATAAATGAATATAATAGTACATCACTAGAGTTATCACAACTCCAACCTCATGCAAATAATACGTGATCACAGCTGTAATCGCAGCTAATAGTTGACAGAATATCACATAATGTTAACGTCACGTTATGCATACGATGAACATAGTTACAACAACTTGTTCCAGTGACAGTATACATCATTAACAAAGAGTCATAGTCACAACGCAATGAATATGTCGGAGAGATTGTAATTCATCGAAACGCCTAATGATACTATCCAGAATAAGAGTTATCATGTCAATACAGACTATCAACCATATATCAAGCATAAATTTCATGAAGAGAACTCTACCGTCTTACATGACAACCAGTAACAATATTTAAATCTTCTCTGAGTTTTACAGTGCAGGGAAAAGAAATTGATGCTTACAAAAAGATAAGTTTACAGTGATCCATACTTTACCTGTGTACCTGTGAACAAAAGACGATTTATGCATTAGCTCGTAATCTAAGTAAGCCAGTCAACTATGGCTAGTTCTCCCTTTGAAGTTAAGAATAAAAACAATCGATAACAAAAATCAAAACTCACATTAGTTTCATAACAGATCCTTTTAAAACAAAAATCACGATCAGTTAATTAAAATAAACAGGACCAGGAATGTAAATTAATTAACATTTATTGTTATAATAAAAAATTTTAAATTTTTCAGAAATTTCGGGTTCTGACATGTGGTATCAGAGCATGGTTCAGACACTAGGCTTGGATGTGACTCCACTAACCTCCGCAAAAACAGTGACCATAAAAGAAAATTTAAATATACATATAAAGTACTAACTTATATTTCTGTTTCATGATACAGAGCAGAAAATTTCCTTTTCTGAACTTTACAGGCAGGTATGGAAAAACTAGGAGAATACGCTGAGCAAGAATCTCCAAACACTGTGACAAGACAGATGTCAAGAGAACCTGAGAAAGAAGAGGTAATTGCTCCCACCACTGAGCTGATGCAGACCATAAAAGGTTTAAGGACAGAGATAGAAACAGTCAAGAAGGATAATGAAAGGATTATAAAAACTCAAGAGCAGTTAAATCAGCTATTGATAGAAAAATTTCAGACAGAAGGAAGGAGCAAACGAGCTGACTCAGAAGAAGTTAGTCATCAAAGAGGCTATAAAAGGACGAAACCAGCTAAATCTGACAGTAGTTCATCATCTGAAGAAAGAAAGGGACAACACAGTTATCACACTAGCAGTGACAGCAGTGAAGCTGAGCTGCACAACAGAAGGAAAAGGTACAGACCTTATGAAGAGATTTCCGGGGAGTTTAAGAAGATAAAGCCCCCAACTTTCAATGGAGAATCTGAAACTGGAGAAGAGGCGGAATCCTGGTTATCCGGGATGAGAAAATATTTTCAGATCTATAATTACTCAAATCAGCTGAAGGCACGAATGGCCATCTATAACCTTTCTGGAAAGGCGGACATATGGTGGCAAGATCTGAAAAGAGTCAAAGGGATTAAAGAGAAAGAAGTTAATTGGAGTACTTTTAAAAGATACTTCAAGAAGAAATTTATGTCCGAACAGTACTATGAGGAGAGGGCCAAGGAATTTTATGAGCTGAAACTAGGATCTATGACGATGAAGGATTTAAACAGTAAATTCTTGAGCCTGTTAAGGTATGTGCCGTATTTTGTCGAGGAGAAACCAAAAATACAGCGGTTTCTTAGCTGTCTGTCCTATCATATCAAGGACAGAATCGAATATGATAACCCCAAAACGCTGGAAGAGGCTATGCGCAAGGCAAATTTCTGTTTTGAACAGAATAAAAAGAAAGAAGGGATAGCTAACTGGAAGGCTAAAAAGAATAGCCATCAGCATGAGTACAGGAAAAAGGAGTTTGTACCTCAGAAAAATTTCAAGAATAACAAGAATGGAAACCATTTTAATGGTAAAAGCTTCCAGGGAACCAAAAATGGAGCTGCCAGTCATTCCAATAATTTCAAAAGCAGTAAGGAGGCTCCTAACAATCATGGAAACTACACCAAAAACTTTGAGCGAAAGGAACCTGTCAAGTGCTGGGAGTGTAATGGCCCACATTATGCTTCAGTTTGCCCAAACAGAAAGAAACAAATCAACAATATTCATACTGTTCAAGATGAAATGATTGTTGAAGATTTTGTAGGGACCATGCCCCGAATCAATGCAGCGTTGGAAAACCGCCAAGCGGACTATCAAACTTCCATGGTGGAAGTAGGAGGTATGATTAACAAAACCCCTGTAACTATTTTAATAGATCTGGGTGCTAGTCTTAGTTATATTTCACCCCAGCTAGTAGAAAAATGTAATTTGACTGTTGAAAGATTTGATAATTCTTGGTCTGTACAACTAGCTACTGGGGCAAAAAGGAAAGTAAACTGTTATGTAAAAGAATGTATCTTAAATATGAATGATTTTAGAACTACAGTTAAACTAAACGTCTTGCCACTTGGCTCTTATGACATACTTATCGGAATGGACTGGTTGGAACAGCACAGAGTAGTTTTAAACTGTTTTGACAAAACTTTTAGATGTGTAAACAGTAATGGACAGCCTGTAACTGTTAGGGGTATTCCTAGGAAAACAGTAGTTAGGCAGATTTCTGCCTTACAACTTAAAAAGGCAGTCAGAAAAGGGTGCAAGACCTATGCTGTAACTATTACAGATGAGACAGATAAGTCTGAAAGCAGCAAGAAAACAATAGAGAACATCCCTGTAGTCAATGAATTTATAGATGTTTTTCCGGAGGAAATCCCAGAACTACCTCCCAAACGGGAGCTGGATTTTACAATTGAGCTGGTACCAGGTGCTGTCCCCAGTTCAAAAGCCCCGTATCGTATGAATATTTTGGAGCTTAACGAGTTGAAAACTCAATTAAAGGAGTTAATAGACAAGAATTATATTCGACCCAGTGTATCCCCTTGGGGGGCACCAGTGATTTTTGTTAAAAAGAAGGACGGAACTATGCGACTTTGCATAGATTATCGTCAACTAAACAAGATGACGATTAAAAACAGGTATCCATTACCTCGTATAGATGATCTGTTTGATCAGCTACGTGGAGCTACGGTATTCTCTAAGATCGATCTGAGATCGGGTTATCATCAGGTGAGAATTAAAGAAGAAGACATTTTCAAAACAGCTTTTAGAACAAGGTACGGACATTACGAATTTGTCGTAATGCCATTTGGGCTTACTAATGCCCCAGCTGTTTTTATGTGCTTAATGAACAACATAATGCATAAGTACTTAGATAAATTTGTTGTCGTATTCATCGATGACATTTTAGTTTATTCTAAGAGTGAGGAGGAGCATAAAGAACACTTACGTATAGTTTTACAAGAACTAAGAGAACAACAACTCTTTGCGAAATTCAGTAAGTGTGACTTCTTCAAAGACGAAATCCAGTACTTAGGACATGTAGTCACTAAGGAAGGGATTTCAGTTGATCCTGAAAAGATTCGGGCGATTGAAGAATGGCCAGTACCAAAAGATGTAACGGACGTTAGATCTTTCATGGGAATTACCGGTTACTACCGGAGATTTATTGAAGGCTTTTCAAAAATAGCCAACCCAATCACTTCTTTGCAAAAGAAAGGCAAGAAGTTTGATTGGAATGCGAAGTGCGAAGAAAGCTTCAAGAAACTTAAGACTTTATTGAAAACTGCACCTATTCTCAGAATAACGGATCCAAATAAAGATTTCGTAGTTTGCACCGACGCTTGTAATGATGGTTTAGGCGGAGTGCTGACTCAAGAAGGACATGTCATTGCCTACGAATCTAGGAAGCTGAAAATCCATGAAAAGAATTATGCCACCTATGACCTAGAATTAGCTGCTGTAATTCATGCTTTAAAGATGTGGCGACACCACTTAATAGGCAGAAAATTCACTTTACTGACTGATAATAAAGGTCTGAAATACCTTCTAGATCAGCCTAATTTAAATGCAAGACAAGCCAGGTGGTTGGCATTCTTAAGTGAATACGATTTTGAAATTCAACACATAAAAGGGAAGGAAAATAAGGTGGATGATGCCTTGAGCAGAAATGCAAAGCTAAATTTTATATCAGCTAGCAGCACTTACACCTCTGATTTAAATGAACAGCTGGCTGAAGGGATACAATTAGACGAAAATTATCAGCATTTACAAACTGCAGCCAAAGAACAACCCACAGAAAGTTTGATAAAAGGGTATAGTTTAAATGAAAACGGATTTTTATTGTTTAAAGACAGGCTGTATGTTCCAAATGCACCTAAAGTTAAACTGTTAATTCTAGACGAAATTCATAAAACCCCTTATTCCGGGCATCCAGGCTACCAAAAGACTGTCACCATGTTGAGAAAAGAATATTTTTGGCCTAATATGAAATCTGAAACAGCTGAGTATATAGCTAGATGTTTGGACTGCCAACAAGTGAAAACAGAACATCAACATCCAGCTGGATTGCTGCAACCTTTACCTATTCCTAGCTGGAAATGGGAAATAATCAGCCTGGATTTCATTACGGGTTTACCCAAAAATCAACATCAGAATGATTCAATTATGGTAGTGGTAGACAAATTAAGTAAATCAGCACACTTTATTCCTGTTAAAACCACATACAAGGCTGCAACCATAGAAGATATCTTTTTAAAACAGATTTTTCGGTTACACGGTATTCCAAAAATTATTATATCAGACAGGGATCCTAAATTCACAGAGAATTTTTGGAGATCTTTATTCAAAGGATTAAACACTACTCTGAATTTCAGCACCTCTTTCCATCCTCAGACGGACGGACAAACTGAAAGAGTTAATCAGGTATTAGAAGATCTGTTAAGGATGTACGTTAAAGATCAACCAGGTAAGTGGGAGGATTATTTACACTTAGCAGAATTTGCATACAATAACAGCTATCAATCATCAGCTAAGTTTAGTCCTTTTGAGATTCTGTATGGACGATAATGTAACACTCCTATCTCTTGGAGTAATCCAGTAGATAGATTAGTGTTAGGACCTGATTTATTGAAAGAAATGGAACAGATTGTGAAACAAGTGCAGGAAAACTTGAAGATTGCCCAGGATCGGCAAAAGAGTCAAGCAGATTTGAAAAGAACTCCTAAAGAGTTCCAGATAGGTGAGCATGTGTTCATCAAGGTAAGGCCAAAGAAGAGCTCCCTAAGATTAGGAAGTTGTGCAAAATTAGCACCACGTTACTGTGGTCCATTTGAAATTTTATCTAGAATCGGTCAAGTTGCTTATCAGTTAGCATTACCACCAAATTTAAAAGTACACAATGTTTTTCATATCTCTGTTTTAAAAAATTATGTTCATGATGCTACTCATGTTATTGATTGGAACATTGTACAGGTAGAACCAGAAGGGGAAGTTCTGGTGGAACCGGATTGTATCCTCGGGAGGAGGGAAATTACTCTACGGAACCGCATAATTGGACAAGTGAAGGTGCAATGGAAGCACCTTAGTCCTGAAGAAGCTACCTGGGAGCTGGAAAGTAAGATGCGGGAAGCATACCCACATCTATTCCAGCAGGTGGCTGAAGAAGAAGAATAAGTAACATCGAGGACGATGTTACATTTGAAGGGGGTGTGTATGTCACATACCCCAATTTTGCAAAATAATGTAATTATTTTATTAATATTCCTGAGACATTATGTTAAATTTAATGCTAAGTAGGAATGGATGACTCAGCAGAGTCACCAGAAATGGAATGTAAATTCTGAATAATTATTATTAATAAATAAATTATGGAGACAACAGCATGGGAGAGCTGTTAAAAGAGGTTACTGGTCTAACTGGTGGATGGAACTAGGTGGAAAGACAAAAGACAAGTGGCAGCATCCTCAAACACTTCCTGAGTTGCAGGTGGCAACCTCCCTATATTTTGGGGTCATGATTCCCCAAGAAAGTGGAATCTGAGCAGGTGGCTCATTAATGACAGTTAACCCAACTAAGACCTAGGCAATCTTTTAAATAGTACTCAATGAACTGAGCTGGGTGATCAGCATTGTTCTAGAGGGAGAATACATTCAGGTGAATGCTATTCAGGAGTCCCATTGAGGAAGTGGGAAAAACAGTAAGGAAGTGTTTTGAGTCAGGAAGTTGCAGTGACTTGGTTCCAGTATAGCTGCTTTGGCTGAGGGAATTGTTGGCTGTACCTAGTTCCTGCCAGTTAGACCAGAGCAAGCTCGGGGGTCCTGAGAAGTGCTGTCTGGGCACTCTCCAGGAATTGGTAGGGAGGAACAGCCTCCCATTGCTGTTATTGTCTACCATTGATACAGGTTCTGCCACTTTTCCTGCTGTTTATTTAATAAATTTAAATGTAGAATGGGCTATCTCATCTGTGTTTGAACAGTATTTATTTTCAGTAAAGTAGCCTCTCTGTATCGTCCTTTGATAGAATTTGCAGAATTTATATGTCTTAGAATTTTCCTACTTATCATACAGATCGAGTAATTTGTTTATACAGGATATGTTTGTGATTATTACAGTAATAAAATATTATGGAGATTTTATATAGGTTTATTATTAATAGTTAAATAAAAATATAGAATATTTATACAGTAGTTATTCCCGTAAATACACTTATTAAAAACAATTATAAGAACAGACCCATAGATAAATTTTAGAATTCCAGTGAAATATCCCCATAGAGAAATTTACAGGTATAAATTCTATTAGAGCAAATATACCAGTTTATATCTGCTTCATGTTTTAGTCAAACTAGAATACAGGTTATTCTCTGTATCAAGCTAAAGGTAAACAAAACTTATATCAGCAAATTTATCTATACTCAGAACATAATTGACTGTTATCGATTATCCAAAAGTTGTGGATTGCAATAAGTTTTCATTTTTAAACTTTTCCATACAATCCTATTCGACAAAATCTTAGTGAATACAAACCAGTAAACTGTAAACAAAGAAGCGTGGTAAGAGTTGTTTTATCTAAAACCTATCACTATAGTTATTATATCCAGAATGTTTACAACAGAGTTACAAGAGCTATATAAAAGACAAACACATCGACTAGATCGAAGCCGAGTCTTACAACATAGAAATTTCATTGTTCCTTTATCCAAATCTTTCCTTTATCACAAGCATAAGTTACTGCTCATTATCGAGCTCATTTTTACATGTAATACACAGCATTTTTATGGTGTTTTCATAACAATAGTCAAACATCATAACACACGCAGAGAAGTTATCATCGAACTCAGCCATCGTTGGCTTTTACAAACCCTATTATTAATTATTGACAGGGAGACATTTGTCACCATATATAAACATAAACCAAATTTCTTTTACAACTCGTTCCCAGCCACAACAGAACTTAAACACTTTTTATATATATATTTTAACCAGGGAGAGAACCCCAATTCGCCAGGGTTAACAATATTTTCTCCGTCTATCACAGTAAGGGATAGCGAACCCCATCACTAACATTTAACACCCAAAAACCAAAGAAAACGCAGAGAACTAATATATTACCATTACCTACAGCTGAGATATCATTCTTTGAGAACATCTGAGAAACTCTAAACAATCCTATATTTAAACATTTTGTTCATTTAATAAAAACGCAGATAGTACACGGCCACTTGACAGGCCAAACATTACAGTATTTATATAACTTCTACAGGGTTGGGAAAAACCCTATATATTCAAAATATAATGACAATTAACAACCCCAGGGTCGTCATAACAGACTGAGCCTTAGATTGTTCCTCATAAACATGCCAGGGTATACAAAACCTATCTATTTTAAGCAAAAAGATTAATACATGTGACTGTATTCATGTTCACGAAAACGACAACAACCCAGTTACAAAGGAGGTCCTTCCAGACATAACCTTAGCAAAACAAAACCAACAAAGGGAGAGACAGCCATGGTATAACCAGGCTTACCCGGAGGAGCCAGCGCTGGAGAGGAAGCCTCATACACCTTCAGGAACGGTTATGACCTGCACACTACAAAGTGACGAGTAATGTCAACATTCATTTAAAATATAGACAATCTTTTGCAAAACAGAAATCTACGAAACCCTTGAGATTTCTTACCTGAGATATCAGAGAAAGCAAACCCAGTGGACAACCTGGTATCCCTGAGTTGAGCCAGGTAGCAAAAACCTCATCATATTCGTCAGAAGGATGAGCAAGGAAAACTTCAAGTTCCTCTCTATTGATAGCCGTGACAGGTAATATTTTGAACAAACCCTTAAGCTGTGAATGAACCAGTCGGGGAGCAAGATTTAAAACCCATTACACGACCATCTCATGGATAAAAACAACAAAGAAAAACCCTGCCTCGAACTCACTCCAGCAATAGTGTAAGACTGTAAGTAGCATGTGACTTAAACACAGTGACAGCAACGATACCAAGATGCCCAATGAACTGTAGCAGACGCCAGTAGCAGAGTCCACAGACTTTTAAACCAACAGAGAATAAAACTACGTGACCATAACCATAAGAGAATTGCAATTTACAGTGCCCTACTGACGAACTCAGACATGAAGGGTTTCTCTCTTACAACTCGAGCCCGAAGGCAGAGAAAATGACCAGGTAAGGGTTTCAAGACAGGCTTATATATCACCAAACGCAAGGATGAGAGCCATCCACGTAGCCCTTTAAATTATCAACCTACCATGGGTCAAATTCCTATAGTCCAGCTGCAGCTCGAGTTATTGCTCATAAATTTTATATCATGGTATGGATAAAAGTCATATCCGTAGTATGGATATTCCCTATGATTGATACACAATCATCGTATAGTGCATATTTTGTAACCGAGCCATCGTTAGTTCCCAAGTTACATAATATATCCCCTACAATCATTTGAAAAGTGATGTAGTAAGCGAGGTAGTCAATTTCAAAAGAGAGCTCCACATCATTTAAACATTGAAATATTACCTTGGCAATATGAGTGGATACACCGTGGTTATGTAAGTTCTTATTATCATAATTCTTCCAATACTATTGTTAACAATCAACGATGAGGATAGTAATCTTTAATATTGTGAAGTATCGATATAAAACCATCTATAATTCCATGCATTGGACGTAGCATAAAAACAAGGAACAAAGATTTTGGCATAAGTTAAACTTGGCTAAGTAGACAATGGATCTTAAATTATAAATGAATATAATAGTACATCACTAGAGTTATCACAACTCCAACCTCATGCAAATAATACGTGATCACAGCTGTAATCGCAGCTAATAGTTGACAGAATATCACATAATGCTAACGTCACGTTATGCATACGATGAACATAGTTACAACAACTTGTTCCAGTGACAGTATACATCATTAACAAAGAGTCATAGTCACAACGCAATGAATATGTCGGAGAGATTGTAATTCATTGAAACGCCTAATGGTACTATCCAGAATAAGAGTTATCATGTCAATACAGACTATCAACCATATATCAAGCATAAATTTCATGAAGAGAACTCTACCGTCTTACATGACAACCAGTAACAATATTTAAATCTTCTCTGAGTTTTACAGTGCAGGGAAAAGAAATTGATGCTTACAAAAAGATAAGTTTACAGTGATCCATACTTTACCTGTGTACCTGTGAACAAAAGACGATTTATGCATTAGCTCGTAAGCTAAGTAAGCCAGTCAACTATGGCTAGTTCTCCCTTTGAAGTTAAGAATAAAAACAATCGATAACAAAAATCAAAACTCACATTAGTTTCATAACAGATCCTTTTAAAACAAAAATCACGATCAGTTAATTAAAATAAACAGGACCAGGAATGTAAATTAATTAACATTTATTGTTATAATAAAATTTTTTAAATTTTTCAGAAATTTCGGGTTCTGACAGCCTATGCCTGAATTCATGTGTACAAGAATGGTTTTACATTTATGTAGTATTGGAATGTTTTTATTTAATGGCAATTAGTTTAAATGCACAATTATATATTTGAATGCAATATTGAAGGTGCAAGAGATTCTGAAAAAGAAATGAAGTGCTTGAGTTTACTTTAAAATATTTCTCTATTGAACATTACATTCATATGTTTTGGGTCTGGATACTTGATCCCGATTCACCGTGTTTGTGTGAGATGTAAATAAATTGTTAATACTTCCAAACTTATGATAATTTATGAAAGCAAAAGATATGAATGTGATGCTAGCTAAGATGAATTGTTGGCTGATATAAATTGTTAACTAATGTGTATGCTAACTAATTATAACATGTTGAATTTGGGTAATTGGTGGAAATAATAACTGGTTGAACTTGTTAATTGTTTTTATCCGGTAAAGTTGATAATTGGTTATATCTTGTTACTCGCGTTTTAACTGAAGTTGATAATTGTTTTTATCCGATAAAGTTTATATCTTCAAGGCCTCACTATGCCTCACTATGTTCAAACAATTGTAGTTATATGTTTATTGTCAAAATAAAATAAAATAAAATAATATATATATATATATATATATATTATTTTGATAAACTCATTTATTTGTAATCATTGTAGATGGTAGAGTCCATTAAAAAAGTAAAGTTAAAATAAAATAAAATAAAATATATATATATATCAAAATAAAATAATATATATATATATATATTAATTATTTTGATAAACTCATTTATTTGTAATCATTGTAGATGGTAGCATTCTTAGGAGACATTAAGATCTTGTTGTATTTCGTATGAAGTTTTAATCAAGTTTTGTCATCATCTTTAGTTTTCATTCTCTCTTTCCCTAAACCCTACTTTAGTTGTTTATGAGTTATCTTTTCCTTATGTCTAATTCATTAATGCTTTATGGTTACATAATTTATTAGTTTCATTTTCAGCACAGTTTATTGTATGTTTTTTTTTTGACAAAAACGGTTAAAATTTAATTAAAGACTGACAAATGGGCTGCCAGGGCCTTTACATAGCATATTCAGATTCACAATACTGGTCTTCCTTTCCAGCTTAATTCCCTTACAACTTCTGATCTTGATGATCTTCCTTTCCTTATCCTTATGGGATCGCGCAATTTGAGCTTCCTCCATTGACAATTAGCTGGCTTTTGTTCAAAAGAGCACCACGATTGGCTTCAGCGTCCGCAAGGCTATTTAGATTCCTTAGCACATGCTGAGCCTTGTAAATTCTGAAGTGAGAGAGGAGGAGGAGGACTTTCCTGAAAATTTGGGCAAGATAAATTTCCGAGGGCACCTTCTTGGTATGGACCGCTTTAATTATCAGCCTGGAATCACCGAAAATATTAATCTTTTGGATGTTCAGATTTCTTGCCTGGATTAGGCCCTGCCACAGCGCTAGGATTTCAGCTTGGTTGTTGGAAGCTTGTCCTAGTCCCCATGCATAGGACAAATGGATTTTGCCTGAAGGTTCAAAAATAATACCGCCTCCTCCAGCTTGCTCGGGGTTCCCTTTCGAGGCCCCGTCAAAGAAGAGACACCATTCATTTAGCACTGATCTCCACTTGATAAAATCCATTTCAGCCAGTCTAATTTCCCAGTTGGCCTTGTGGGGCGAGTTCATGGCTTCATTGCTGTTTTGAGCTGGCTGGAACTCCTTAAACCATTGATCTTCTTCAATAGAGAGAGGGGCCGTGTTGCTTTTGGGAGCCTTTATTTTTAATGCTTCAGACAACATGACCTGGGCTTTGACAGCGATTTGAGCTGGGACCCTGCTTTCTTCCTTGAAAATTCTATTATTTCGCTCCAACCAAATTTTCCATGACAGGAACTTGGGGATCCACATCCACGTGGTTTTGATAAGATTCTTTTTGCTCAGGTCATAGGGATAAAGGTGGAGCCAACGACTTACCATCTCCACTACTGAGTTGGGTAAGCTGATAGCGATGGGACCAAGCATTATTCTCCAGGCCTCTTGAGTAAAATCGCAGGCTATGAACAAGTGATCTGCATTTTCTTCAGCGCTTTTGCACAATGGGCAACGAGAAGGTCCAGCCCAGCCTTTCCTCTTGAGATTGTCATTGGTGAGAATGCTATTATGAAGCAATTGTCAGGTGAAGATATCAATTTTCGGGATGGACGGGTAGTTCCATAGAGCTTTCCATGGGACTAGATTGGGGGGAGCCCAAGGTCGTTCCAGAATAGAAGCATAACTGGCAGATGCAGAGTATTTACTTGTGCCAGAGCCCCAACCCCGTTTATCTTTAGATCTAGCAGTGATAGGCGATTTCCCTTGAAGAATATCCAACAGCAACAATGCTTCCTCCTTGAGCTCGTCCGGATAATCTCCAATGTTCCAGCTTACCCAGGATTCTTTATCATCATTTCCCCATGAGGAAATATCCCATAGCGTGCTGCAATTGTTGTCAGTAAGCCAGGCTTGGATGTTCCTCAACTCGTTCAGGATGTTAAAAGGTTGGTCACCTAGAATAGAATCATCCCAGATTTTTATATTTGCTCCATTTCCAGGTATCCATGTGAGCTTGGCTGTGAAGTAAGGCAAGGCTCTTTTGTAGAGCAAGAAGATCGGAGAACCAATCTGCATTTTAATAGGCTTTTCTAGGCACCTTTTTCTGTTTCCTGTGAAGTATTTTTTCCGGAGGATCTGCTTGCTCCAAGTATTCTTACCAGAAATCATGTTCAGAAATTAGAAATCGGATTTAGTTCAGAAATTAACATCTTTATTAAGTTTTCTACTTGCTTCTAAGTTACATTAGCCTTATGTCATTTATGTATGGATAAAAAATTAGATCTTAATCATTACCTCACGTTTGTAGTCCTAGCTTTGTTTATAATTTTCACCTCTAATTTATTAGTTGGAATTAAGTAATTCTTGCTTTTTGATCAATCATTATTGTTTTGTCTCTTCCATCATTTAATTTTCAGGTAGAGTAGTGTAATTTGACATTGTTTTAGTCTCTTGGTTAGATTAGTTCACTAATTGTATTGTCTAGAGTTTAACTCGATTTTTCATTTTGAAAGATCTTTCGATCTTTTCTTTATTTAACATTTCTAAGGCCTGACAAACCAAAAATCTTAGGTACCTTTCTACCTTGGCATATATTTTGCCCCAACTCTAAGTTTACCGATCCTGGTTGATAATTAAATATTAGGTGTTTTCTTTGAGATCATTCACACACCCAACAATATGTATCAATTGCATTGAGATGCACATAGTTAACATTTTTACATAATTGCTAAATTGAAAACTAATACCATGTGTTAAGGATTAAGTAATATGCCTTATAATGAATGGTATTTAAAAACCACGGGCTAATTTGCTTCTTCAAGAAAGGTTAAATGTTATGTTAAGTTAAATTTAGCATTGTTTACTTATTCCAAAAACATGGTGCTAACAATGATTGGTATTTTATTTATAAAATTTACATGAATTGGAATTGTATGGGTTGGATTAATAAGGAGTTTATCATAATATTTTATCATAATGTTTCATGTATTGGAATAGTTTGTAATTGTATCCTTATTAATGTATAAAAACCCTTTTTCCACGCACCCAATATTGCGTATGAAATAATTTACTATCTAGAATTACTGGGCAATTCTTATAGTGTTTTATTGCTTTTCACTGCGTATTAAGTTTAGATTTAATGCACTTTTCCTATAGTGTTTTAAGTTTAGATTTAATGCACTTTTCCTATAGCGTTTTACTATTTCTTACTGCGCAGTAAGCTTAAATGGATATTGTTCATAATGATATGGAAATAAAGTTATAATTTCCTTGTTCTATTTATAGGATAGTTCTCAAGACAGATAGGGTAGTTCTTATAATATGTTATTATATGCATAGTTCTTATTGTGTAGGTCTGCATAGTTCTTATTGGGTAGGTTATATTGTGCATGTCTTAGTGTAAAAGTCTTTAGTGTGCATACTTCTTACTACGCAGTTATTACTACTATGTAATCTTAAATAATTATGCTATTTATAATTTATGTTGTAAATAAGATTATGTTAAGTTTTCCTCATAACATGAAGATATTCATAATAATTTTTTATTGGCATTTTTAATAGAATATTTACTACACAGTTTTAGTAAAGGATTTAATAGGAAAGTTGGTCCAAGTATTAATTTATCTTGGGTCCATTTCAATGAATTTTTAATGGGAAATATTTATTATGTGAATTAATGATGAAGTAAAAATAGAATTGATAAATGTGTGACATATAATTAAATTAAGCTTCCGTTAAAAGATTTATTTAATATGTTTTTGCTATGCAATGTTGCACATTAACTCAAAGAATGCATATAAGCATTATGCATGCACGGTTATTCTCTCTCTCTCTCTCTCTCTCTCTCTCTCTCTCTCTCTTTATATATATATATATATATATATATATATTGTGACTTAAGTCTAGTGTAACGAAGGGTGTGTTATAGAGAGGCATTAACATTTTTATTTCTTGCGAAATCAAACTCTTCCCACACTTATATGAATCCCTGCGTGGAAAATAAAAAAATGTTGGTTCATGGTTTTATTAAGTCATGGTGAAGTATACGTATTGTTATCTAGACCATCAATTCTTTGAGCTAAGGTAAAATTTGGAATTTTTAATGCATGGTTACACATGTTGCATGAGCATTGGGGATTGGGCACGTATGCGATTGTATAGAGATGATCCGACTAGAAGGAATTCCAAGTTCAAGTAGAAGGAAGCTACTAGATTAAGCAAGTGGTGACAAGGTACAAAAGGAGCATGGCAGAAAACGAGCAAGAAAGTGAGCATGGAAAAGCAAGAGGATAAAGCAACAGATGGTGATGGTGTAGTCACCATGAAGACACATGACAAAAAATTAATGGAGCAGTTTGCATGTAAAATGGAATATGGTTGTAAGACTTGGTAAGGAATGCATACCCCTCATAACTCACCGATAAATTCAGGAGATAGACCTAAGTGATAGGGGGTGTATGTGAGATCCCCAAGTCAATCTTAAAGGGGGGATTGTTAGGGTTACCATTGACTCGATAATGAGTCAAAGGTGGTTTAGGTTTTGCACACATTTTTTAGCACATGGTTTATTGTATACCATGGTATTGGCTCAAGGTATTGAATGTAAGGAATCCTTTATAATGCTCGAGGAAGCTACATTGTAAAGTGGCCTAGAGGTGAGCGGAAACTAGCTCACTTGGCACTTGAGGAAGCTCCATTGTAAAGTGGCCTAGAGGTGAGCAGAGAATAGCTCACTTAGCCTCGCTTGACCAGTTTAGGTCAAGGGATATAATAGATCTATTATGGTGGTTTTTCTTGGTTTTGGGATTTCCACATAAACATTGTGTGTCTATTGTTATGTGGTTGCTTTGGATTGTATTGTGATTATTTTATTCTCGTTAATTATATTTTATTAATGATCATAAATCCTAATACATTTAAAATACATCCCAATATCCTTTTGTTGAATCCCCCTCCAATACACCTTTCTAATGGGAATCCCCATCCAATACACCTTTCTAATGGAATACCCCCCCTATATTCACTAGATATACTAGGTATCCATTTTTGTGACATTTTTAGCACCCCATTTTAATTCTACCCCTATCATGGTGACATGATATAACTCTTATAAGACATGGATGAGTATTATGCAAACTAATTAATTGCCTTTTTCACTTTTTTCATCCTTATTTTAATTCAACTAACAACCTAATTGGAGATTGTTGGAGATTCTAACAACATTATAGGCTAATGCTTTGCATCACTGAATGAGGTCAAATAGGTCAAAGTTACCCATATCATACCTCATCTTCTTTTTCCTAAAGCAGAAACCAATTAAACATATCAATAGAAGAGATGTTAGGTTTGATTGCTGGGTTTGATTCATCGACATATCGATGTCTACGCCACACTTATTAGTGGGTAGGGAAAAATCATTTCTAGAATCTATATGTGTATAATTTTATGACCATTTATACCCAATGGAGATTCTTTACAAAGTTCTTCTGCCAAATAAGTTTTTCATGTTTTGGTCAAATACTCAATTTTAATGGTCCTAGATTAACAAGAAAATACACACAATAGATTAATATATGAGAGTTGAGGGATATGTCAAGCCTTGTAATGCAGCAACAATTATATAAACTCATATACATCTAAGAGATTCATGTGTTGAAAAGAGGATTTTAGGCCTGGAACAACAAAGAAGAAGTCAAGCATCAATACAAAATGAATAATCCAACGTGTATCTTAAATTACATAATCCAACCTAGTTTGAAGTGACATTTTCAACCTTCCAACACCCCCACTCCCGAAACCCTCTTTCTAAAAAAGCTAATTTATATCTCCCCATGTATTTGTCCGTCTATTTGATGGGGTCGAACATTTGAGATCTTAGAGTATATAATAATGACCTTAGTTATGTTTCTATATAAGTTTCTCCAATCTATAGATATTTAAATAAACTTTACTTTTTTAATGGACTCTACCATCTACAATGATTACAAATAAATGAGTTTATCAAAATAATATATATATATATATTATTTTATTTTATTTTATTTTGACAATAAACATATAACTACAATTGTTTGAACAACACACATAATTACATTGAGCTATATAGTACTTTATAAAGAATGAGATGAAACCAACCTACACATAATCTTAGTATCATTCTATATCCTATACTAACGCACTCATAACTTTATGAGAAATGTTGATCTTTGAGGTTCTTTTTAATATTATTATTATTATTATTTATTTAATTTTATATTAAAGAAAATGATAAAAAAATTTAAAATTTTATTATTATTTATTTGATAAAGAAAAAATAATTACATTAGTATTAATAATTTATTTGTTAAAAAGAAACAACGATATTACATTTTCCACATAGTGTGAGCCACCCCGAATGACATGTAAAATGCTCTCCATAGCACAAGGCTTGCAATCCCCTCTCCATGTCATTAATTAGCATGTGCAAAGGATATAGTTTTCCTCTGTGACTATGAAAGGGAAAGTGTTGGTCATTATGAGGATACAAGGGAATTTTTCATTGACTCTCCTCATGCAACCCCGACTAACCTCAAACATTGCTCCACCCCTGTCGCTTTGTTTGTCACTCGAGATGAACGTATGCATGCCTTCGCTCAAGCTCCACTACTGACATGATGAACATTGTTAAGGGAATTTATCTCTTTAAAAGGGCACTTTGGGTCAATTGTTGTTTCATAATTTTAGAGGAGAAGGGTGGTGAGAGAGCTCAATTGATTTCTCTAGCAGACTTCTCATTGTGGTACTCCTAGTGTTCATCTAGTTCCAAGCTAGGAATGGCACGGAAACAATGAGGTCGAAGAGGAGGAGGAGGGGAGAGGGATCCCACCCCTGTCACTCCCAGCATAAGTCGAACAGTTAAATTGCCTACACCTTTTGTAGGTTGGTCCAAGAGGATATTCAAGTTGACGCTCGATTTGAGCGAACATTAATTTATGGTGAGGTGTTAAGGGTTGATTTCTAGCAATGGGTTGTCGACTTAGGAAACACTTGCTCTCAAATTTTTCTCTATCATAGAATTAGAAAAGATTTGATTGAGATAGGGGAAGCATACAACGAAGTTCTCCTTTAGCGGGATGAAATGTAGGAAGCCAGTCGCTAGTTGGAGGTGAAATTGGGTGCTTTGGAAAGAAGATGGTTTTACTAGTTTGAGGCCTCGGCATCAACATTTGACACCAGCCGCATTCGAGTCACACCCTAGGTTCTCTTGTAACCTCTCCCTTGATAGTCCCGCTACTCATGACTTATTTATGTTTTCACTATTTAGACTAATTACTGCAGGATACCTTGTAGACAACATTATCTCATGTTTTTTAGTTTGGTTGATTGGTTCTCCATGTTTATTTCCTTCCTCTTTTTGTTTAAAAACTCTAGAACTGAATATTACAACCTGGTCTCCCCTTGGGACATGCCTATTCTATAGATTCTTTTAACTGTGTAGTTCAACAACCTGTTTTCCATATGAAGGGTAATTGACTATGGGTAACTTTGTTCTAATTTTTTTATCTAATGATATGAAATATCTTCTCTAAATTACAAAAAAAATAGTGATCTTACATTTCTAATTTTTATTTTACTTTATTTCCTTTTTATTTTTAATATTTTTTTCTTAAAAAATTATATTATCTTTTTTATATCATTTTCTAAAATAGTATTTACACCAAAAATACCAAAAAGAATACCAAAGTGCTTTACATTTAAATCTACATAACAACAAAAATAATAATTAAAACTATAACATTATGTGAACTCAATTTTAAATTTTATATAAAATATAAATATTCTTCTTAAAGTTACATTTATTGCAAATCTGATACAAAATATAAAAAATAAAAAATAAAAAATCATCTCATATAAACATAATTATTATCTCACATGCCCTTCATGATTATTATCTCACATACCCCACCATCCTCTATCACAAGTTATTATCTCACATACCCTACCAATCCTCTTGTAATAGGAGATTGCATACAAGGATCAAAATTGAACATGTCATAGCCCATCAAAGGGCTCCAAGCACATTTTAAAAGTGCCATTCAAAAATTGGTCATCATAAAAAATGTTATTTTTTATTTTTTACATTTTTAAACAAAATGAGGGATTTGAATATAAATTTCATTAAAAGGGTTGTCTTAGAAATTGCTCATCAAACATTAATTTTCTTCCTACTGGTGCTAACTTGCCAAGGAGCAACTTAATTTCAGTTTCTTGAGGATAGAAAAACCGCGAGTATAGATGACATAACCGCTTTCAATTTCCCTAGGAGGTAAGGATAGATGAGGATAGATGATCATTAGAGGATAGTATAACCACTATCAGCTTCCCAAGGAGGCAATCGATTGGATTGCTCAACAATTCAGGATGAAGAAGCCACATCGACACCAAATCTAGTGTTTAGTACTTCTTTGGTGGTTATGAGCACAATTATGCTACCACCCCCCCTAACCAATATAGGAGAATATATGATGACAATTTTTTGGTTCAAATTTTCCTTTTACAATAGGCTTTGTTTCATTATTTTAACTTAGATTGAATTTGATTTGTCTGGGGAATAGTTCCCTAGAGTTTTATGAAAAATCATTGCTTCTACAATGGCTCCACTGCATTTGAAGTAGACGTGACAGACCCTATTGAGTTAGCCCAAAGAGGGGTAGACAATGTTTCTTGGATAGGATCGAGTTCAAAGAAACTAACCATAATCCAGGAAGGTAAGGGTTGCACAACGAGGATACTCAATGATCCTGGTTGTCTATCCATGATTTGATAGATAAGGATGCACAACCAAGTAGGTAAGAGCTACAGTTGTGTCATGGCAAGTATCCAAGCAAATCTGACTTTTTGTAGAGGTAACTTCCTAATCAAGTTGTCATGGAATTAATTTCAACCTCCATTCTCATTGTTTCCTCTCCAAAAAGCTTCACATACCATTCTAAATGTAAGAAGTCTCCATCATAGACATGCTTATCATTTCTTATTTTCGATAAATCTAAGAACAAAGTACCTACATCTTTTAGCAATATCGTGTACCTTTTGTCATGTATATTTGGATTTGCATGCATATGCCTCTTTAACAAGACTACGAACGTTGCAAAAAATGTGATGCTTGAGCTATAGAGAAACTACTTATGCATGTGGCTTTAAGATCTTATGCTTGGGTGATGTGCCCCAAGGCCCCTTGAGTTTCCTGAGAGTGTTATGCAGGTCCAGCAAGCAATATTACAACCATTAATGTCCAGTACAGTTCAGCCATGAAGATCTAATGTCAGATTGAAGAGGAGGGCACCATTGAAGGAGATTTGCAGCTAGATTTGAAGAAAGAGCACTAGAGGATGGAGATAATTATGGAGAGGTGTGCCCAGGACCCCGGAAGGTATTAATACCCAAACTAAGGATCAAAGGAAACTAATGGAGTTATCATTAATTAATGGAGATACTGTCATGTCCCCATATTTTGCTATGGTCCATGGGGTAATTTTGGCTTAAGTCACCTAGGCAAAAATTATTTAATTAATGGGCAAGCATGGAAACTATCTTATAAAAGATGCCTAAGGTTATATTTGGGTATTAAATGGATAAGGTGGACCACGGAAGGTATTAATACCCAAACTAAGGATCTAAGGAAACTAATGGAGTTATCATTAATTAATGGAGATAAATGTTGAGGAAGATACTATATGAATTAATTAATTATTAAATAATTAATTATATTCAGAGTTGGATTGATTTTAATTAATAAATGCATCATTACTAATTTAATTGGTGGCAAGTTGATGTTGACAAGGCTAGGAGGTCGAATTGGTCATGTGGACCACTCTTGCCTTAGTGGAAACACTCAAAAAGAAAGAAATCCAAAGGAGGAAAGAGGACAAGGCAAACAATTTGGACATTGACAAAAGCAATCAGAAAAACTGGCAAAAGAAGAAAAGAGGAAAGTCAAGGAAATGGAAATATGAAGAAAAGCAGTCAGGAGAGAAATAGAAACACCCAGAAAAAGCTCCTAAGGCACATTTGCTAATTTTGATGAAGGAGGTGAAGGAAAGAAGGTTTTGGAAAGAAAACAGTTTCTAATTTTCATAAGGAGTGCACCCTACCTCACCCACACATGTGGTTCAGCTTGCTAAACAAGTCAACTTCTCTATTTAAGCATGTTCTCAACTTCATTCAAGAACTTTTGATCATTTATGTTTTCTCATGAGAGCTCTGATGCTTCTCTAGTTGATTGTTGTGCCTCGACCATTTCACTTGGGTGATGTGCCCCAAGAATATGTGAGTTATCCAGGAGTGTTGTGCAGGTCCAGCAAGTAATCTTACAGCCATTGATGTCCAGTATAGTGTAGCCATGAAGATCTAATGCCAGATTGGAGAGGAGGACCCCATTGAAGAAGAACTGTAGCTAGTTTTAGAGGAGGAACATTAGCAGAAGAAGATTGTGGTGGAGGAGCTTGACCAGGACCTCCAATGGGATCTAGAAGTTGTTATCAGCCTATGTTGTTGGCTTCCATGCCCAGAGGTCGAATCCAGACTTGATCTCCCATTTCTCTCATTGCCCCAATTCGTCCAGCTAACTTTGGAGGCATTTCCCCTAATGGAGGTGTCTGTTTGAAGGAGGACGTACCAGTGAAGACTTCCAGTAGTAGGAGTATCCAAATTAGGCCTATTCTCCATATAGGTTTTGATCTTTACATCCAGAACAGATTTACTGTAAAAATCCTTCTCTCTCTTCATCTTCTTCACCAATGTAATGTAAAATCATAACGTGTGAGGCACCATTTTGAGAAGGGAGTTATTGAATAAGAAAAGAAGGATTCTATCATATATATTGCAATTTATTACTGTATCAGAGCTTCATACTCATTCATAACAGAAAAATCAATTAATGGAGGTCAGTTATCAAGTTAGATTCGGAGACTAGCTCATTGAGTGGTTTTATTTGACTAGTTTCACTGTTTGCTTCATAAAATACAATCTGTGAATCCATTTCATTTCCCGTTTGTTGCAGTAGGTTCATAACTTAATATATTGACCATATCAGCCTTTAAAATCGAAATCTGGAAGCTTCTTCCTTGTGTTTGGGAAGCCAGCAAAATTCCTAGCCCAACAATCCCAGTTAAGCATCCGTCACCCCAATCTTTCCAAAACTTGTCCAATCTGCTCCAGAATCCTCCTGAACATATCCAACCATTATTTGACTGATATATACACTGCTGCAAACTCCCTGAACCCCTACCTGTCTAGTATGCATATGCCAGCTACCCAGGAAGCCTCGAAGTAGGAAAGGGATTAATTCATTTGCTGAAAAGTGAAAGGTACTGGTACATGGTGCATAGGACATCTCAGATCTGCACTTTGACCTGCTGCTGCACCAAACCCCATATAAATTCCAGAATTGAACTTTCATCCCACCATCTTCAATCCTCAGCCAGTACACCTCACTTACATCCTGCACCATTTGGGGAATCAAGCATAAATTTGACTAGTGGAGTTAAAAGGAACTTTGGAATCAAGTTAATAATCTTGGTAGACTGTCCATAGGATATTACAAGTTGTGTCATGGAAAGTATCCAAGCAAATCTGACTTTTTGTAGAGGTAACTTCCTAATCAAGTTGTCGTGGAATTAATTTCAACCTCCATTCTCATTGTTTCCTCTCCAAGAAGCTTCACATACCATTCTAAATGTAAGAAGTCTCCATCATAGACATGCTTATCATTTCTTATTTTTGATAAATCTAAGAACAAAGTACCTACATTGTTTAGCAATATAGTGTACCTTTTGTCATGTATATTTGGCTTTGCATGCATATGCCTCTTTAACAAGACTACCAACGTTGCAAAAAATGTGATGCTTGAGCTATAGAGAAACTGCTTATGCATGTGGCTTTAAGAAATGATAAATAGCTCACAACAAAAAGGAATTACTTTAGAAAAAAGGTAGTAGAATGTAAATTTTCTTCTTTTGAGAATCCCCTCTTTTGGATCAGTAAAAGCAATTCATTACTCATATTTAAGAGATAGAAAAACAAATAATGAAACGATCGAATCCAACCAATCAAGCCGGCCACAAGCTTCAACAAGTATACTGCATTATATTGTAGCAATTGCATGATGATTCGAGATGTATAATTATTGGTCTTGCATTTCCACTGGCCAATGCATAGGTACCTCCACCACCATCATACCCTAAAACATTAGTTTTTGTAAAATAATTTATGGTAAATGTGATAATTCTCTATTTATTGAATTTTTTTAGTGCCATAAATTTTATTAGAAATGTAATATTTTATTTAGCATGTATTTTTATGAAATGTATAATTAATTTATTATTCCCATTTGAGATGTGATTTTTTTGAAAACTTTTCATTATAGAAGGGCATCATAAATATATACCCTTCTAAATGAAATTAAAACCAACCCTTCAAAGTTGAAATTAAGACCAACCCTTCAAATCTGATCCATGATCATACCAAGTCATCCTCTTGTACTAGTAAAGTTTTAGTTTACATATATAAACATAGACCAACATGGTTAAACATGGTTACTATCTCACATACAAGTTTTAGTTTACATATTTAAACATAGACAAATGTGGTTACTATCTCACATACCCTTACTCTGAGATAGTTTTATTTGTAATTAATACTTCTCATTGAAATCTACTTTTTCATTTTCATTGTTTAATAAAACAAACAAAAACTATTTTATTTTTAATTTTAAAAAATAAAATATTATATTAGTGGATATTAATATTTTTTTCAACAATAAAGTTGAAGTGTCTATTTTAATACTTATATTTAAAAAAATATATTTCAAATATTTAAAAAATACTTATAAATTTTCCAATTCAATATGTAAACAACTCAATTATAATAAGCTTTGAAAACACTTGATATTTCATCCATAAAACTAAAATGCACTTCACCACTTAAAAAGCTATGGGAGAGTATTGTTTTTTATAAGCAAAGCTGGTTCAAAGACCTAAATTGATAAAATCGGATATAATAATTTTAATTCAGCTAAACTTCTGTTTTATGCAAAGCAAAGTTTATTCAGATGCTTAAATCAGTAAAAGTGTCAACTCCTGTATTCTGTTTTATGCAAAGCATAGTTTATTCAGATGCTTAAATTAGTAAAATTGTCAACTTCTGTTTTATACAAAGCAAAGTTTATTCAGATACTTAAATTAGAAAAATCTTTACCATACCACCTTAATAAGATTCGAACAAGCACAACAAAGCAAAATAAAATAATATCATCTTATTTTTCACATTCAACGAGGTACAAGCGAAGATAGCAAAACTTCAACGCGCAAAATTGTGGTCTAACCATCAGTATTGCTTAACAGATCAACAGAAGTAGAAGATAGTTTATGGCCGCTTGTGTTCCTGAGTGTAGATGTAGTCCACATGAGCTGCTAGTGTGCGTCTCATCAAGCATTCTTCCTCCTCCTCTACGTTGTTGCAGCTTTCTTCAACATCATTCATCTCTTGCTCTGTCTTAAGACTGCCTGTGGGCAACTGCAAAATCATATCATGGTGAGAAAAACTCTGTGTCCTGTTATGGCAGGCATAGAAAACCAATCATCAAGAACAGAAAATCTCAAAAGTAGCCCTTACATTTCTTGATTTTTCTGTCAAGATGCCAGACTCGTTCAAGATATGATTCTTATCTGCAAGCAGAAGAGAAAACCTGCTTTAGCTTTAGACCCAATAACAAGTTTGATCCCTAGTGTCTGACGATCTAAGGTGATAACTGTATAAAATCCATATTTGTTGGGGTTCAATCTTCAAAACATAAGAACTAATGGTATTGGAACGATAAATATGTACAACTTGATAACAATGCATTAAAATGACAACAACATAAAAAAAGTTTCGAACTTTTTGGACGAGTCATAACCTAACCTAATGTGCAGGAATCTGTCAAAAATCAACGTTGCCAATGCCAGCGATGGCTTCACAGGCATAAAAAAATCCGTTGAGTCAATAGATTTCGACATATCATATCGAAATCAATAGAGTGATTCCTTTCATCCTACTTATAGAAAAAAGGATCTCTTTTTAGAACATCAACATGAACATAATATTCTATAGGATCTCTTTTTAGAACATCAACATGAACATAATATGTAGTTATGTTTACTGTAATGTTTTACATCACTTCTGAGATTTAATTAAGAAAACCAGAACTAAAACACATATATAGATATTATTAAGCATTTGAAACCAAGTACAAAGTTTAAGGCCATCAATCCATACATTCTATTCCCAAAAGTACTAAAATTATAACATATTCTCCATACATTATATTCCCAAAAGGTACTTAAATTATAACCGATTCTCCAACACTATGACTGGAACAATAAAATATGGTTACTTGACAACAGTTTCAAATATATTAAAATGAAAACAATGGAAAATACGGTTTTAGATCGATAAAGATTTTAATATATGCCCAGAAAAAAGACTCGCCTATTTAAAACCATTCAGAATAACTTGGATTTATGAGCAGTGACTAGGGTTTACAAACAACAAAATACAGACAAAGTATGGTGAGACAGTGGAATGAGTGAGTGAGAAAACCTGCCGACAGGAATCGAATGGCGTTTGAAGTACCGAGAAATAGAATGGCACATACAACTAAAATAAGTATCTTGGGTTGTCCTTTTGTAGCAGCCATTTCCATACAGCACTTCACAGATGGATATACAGAAAATATGCGATTCCCAGTTCCAATGGATGTGCAAGACAGCACCTCAAAACCAGAATAGCCGAGAAAGGAACAGTAACCTACGATATTAGAGGGCAGATACAGTTGCACTGTCGACACAAGGCTGGGCATATCAATTATATAGCAGAGCCTCTTGACCTAATTATGGTAGGGCATAATCATTTCAACACTGCTTTCGCTGCCCCAGATTACTTCCAAATTCCAAATAGCTATTTCTTCTGTCTCGTCAACTCGAACTGCCAGGAAAGAACTTACAACTGACTTAACATGAGTACGAACTGCTATGAAAGAGCGTGTAACTTGCAACTGGCTTCACATCAGTACCAAGGAGCATCGTACCCGTCAATGAAATTAAATCATCAATTAGAGGAATTAATTTCAAGCCCAAGAAATAAGTCGAATTCGTTCAAAATTCCAAGGATATATTGACCTTTACATGATCCAAGTTAAAGTATATAAGCTTTTAAACTCATTTTAAATTGAACTAGTACAGCTACTTACTTTTTGGCGTATGTAAGCTTTTAAACTCATTTTAAATTGAACTAGTACAGCTACTTACTTTTTGGCGGATGGATAGGTCATAAAAAAAACCATAAATTAATGTTAACTATTTTAACAATAAATTACATACACTTATATTATTATGATGATGTTATGTGATAGGAGTCAATCCTTGCTAGGTAAATTAAATGACTCTTATGGAAATAATGTAAATGCATAATAAATTTGGAAATTTGCTAGGATTATTGGTGTGGTTGTTATGTTTCTTATGATGTGTTAGGTGTATGTAAAAGTATTAATAAAATGAAATACATAATAATGTAATATTCACCAAAAAGGTTACTTCAGAAGTAACAAGTGACCTTGATACTATAGGAAGGGAAGAGGAAAGGGAGTGCATGGGTAGTTTGACTTTACATTTGTCCTTTTGGAAGTGCATCCTTTATTGTCCATGCTTCATTACAATGATGTCAAATCAATCACTAACTTGTGTGTGTGTGTATGAGTACAAGATGTCACATCCTTGGGAAGAGGGGAGGCCTCAGCAAGAAAAGGTTTCTTCATGGATTTCATTATTATTATTCCATTTTCCATTAGGCATTCCTCTCCCATGAACATTATCCCCTCCTCCATTTGAATTGGGAGCATTCTACCTCCCATTACCATGAAGGAACCTTCATGAAACCATGATTGTTTATGCTTGGAAATCGAAAAAGAATCCCATAAACTTATGGTTGATATGACCCCGTGGAGGATAAGGACTTGCACAATAACTTAAACAAGCACCACAAAACTATAATCATGTTATTGCTACCCCTTGATTGTTTTGGCCAAGTGTTTTTCCTATACATTATTCCCAAAAGGAAACTAACAACATTGGACTCATTCTACATACACTAGAAGGAAATAATATCCCTCAAATCAATCGAATAGAAAAATGTGGGATGTCTTCCTTGTGTTGTGAAAGAGAAGAGAGTGTGATGGAGAACTAGTGGCTAGAGAAGGGGCTATTTTGCTTAATAATGATCATATTGGCTATGCAATTATACAAATGGATTGCATTGATGATATTAGAGCACTGTGGAAGCTTACTTCACCTTGGTGGCATGATGGTTTGGCTTGGAGGTAGAATCCATAGTTAATTTCTAAATTTTGGCACGGTGAATAACTCTTGAACAACTGTTTTGGGGGGGTTCGCTTGAAAAATGGTAAGTATTCATAATTAACTATGTGTGGAATGTTTTATGATTACATCCTATTATGATAATGGGTCAATAATGAATTTACAATATAAAATTGCTATTTCCACTGTTCTTCGTATGTGCATATGAATTATAAATTATGGTTTTGTTAAAGGTAGAATTTAGCCTCATGCTTGGTTAATACGAAAAGGGATTTCATATGGAGTGATATGATGGCCAAGGGAGGCATATGAATACATCTTGTGACTAATAAATTATTTTACATAGTGAACCTAAGAAATTAGTGTAGTTTTAAGAAGATGTCTAGAAAGGACATGAATAATTGAATATTGAAACCTCACTCGAAGCTTGTATTTACATACTTACCATTAAATGATTTTGCACGATTGACAATCATTGGAAAGTAGGTAAAAATCATATTTCCATATATGACAACCCTTGGACTTGTGGCATATTACTTGCACTTCTCGAGCAAGGAAGAAAGTTTGTCTCATCTCCCCAAAAATAAGACCGTTTTGAATAAAGGAACATAACTCCTACGGTGGGATGGAAACTAAATTGATACACATAGTGTTAAGGTATGATATGTGTATGCCTTATTCAAGGAATAATGTTTGTAGAAGCAATTTCATTGGAAAAATATTTGGGTACCTCACCCTTGGAAACCTCTTGGAAAAAGGTAACATTGTTGACAAACCTTGTAGATCAAATGAAATCTATGGTAGAATAATTTCTTAAAGACATAAGTGTAGGGTAGTGCATAAAAGATGCAATGGCTACATGAGAGAAGCAAAGGAATAGACACAATGCAGACATAATGAATGAAAAGAGGCATGAAACATCTTAATACAAGAGACCCATTTACTTCATGGGGCAAATTATGTGAAATGATAGCTTTGAAGAAACTATGGGAGATAACCCTTAGATTTATTATGTGGATGTTAAGTAAAATTAAAATTCTTTAAATATTTAACCAAAAATTTCTAACCACATACCTAGTTTTACTCTATAAACATTTAAAGAAACTATTGATACCAATATGAAATAAAACATAGATAAGTCACATAATGTCTAGTACCTTCCTATGACCAAAGCATAGGTTCACCTATTTCTTGATACAAGTAATGGTAGTAATGGTTTATTACAACATTTTGTCCATTTATGTGGATACGTTTCAACAATCTATTACCTATATGTATGATTGTCCATGCAATGTTCATGCATCAGTTGCACCCTTTATCAACAACAACTTCCAAAGTAGGTATCTTATTAAGCTTTGTAGAACTATGACTTATCTATGTAATATCAGTGCATTGAGCATATTGTGAGATAACATCATTAATGAAACATGTGGGTTTCAATCTTAAGACCCATAGGCACAAAGTTACCAACTCACTCATTATATTACAATCATTAAAATACTTATCACTACCAAATACACAAAAGGATTCAAATAAGAAGGGTCAAAATCAAATATAAGAAGATTTATTTTTCCCTCAAACGTAGGATTCATTGTTCTAGTCCATCAATGTGGTTTTTAGGATCTTAACCACACTCACACTTTTACACCCCCAATTCAATATTCCCAATTCTAGAGCATCAATTAGTTTTAGATGGGAAAGTTCTATGTACATATGTTTTGGCTAATATCACATTAGTGTTATTCACTTGCTATTTGAAGGTCCACACTTTGGTTGTGTGGATGATCCGGAATTATGAAGGAACACAAGGAATTAAATAAATACACATAAACGCAGAGATGCATAAAAAACAAGACTTCATTTCATTAATATCACATAATGGAAATATGCTTACAGACATAATGGAAATAAACTAATTAGGGCACTGGTAGCTTATCTCTAAGAAGAGATGTGGCAGCCACCTGCCTCTGAACTCTGAGTTACAATGGGGCTTGAAGCCGATCTGTTATTGAGAAACAAAGGAAAACCCTAAACATCCAAAAACCTAACCCTAGGAGATGAAAATGCCAAAATATGGGGGTGACATTAGGGTAAATTGGTACATCAATTTCCCGGCGTCGTAACTTTGGCATGCGGTCTCTGTTTGACGCACATGATACCTCATTGGAAAGATCTATCCGAAGACTACACTGATGACTGCAAATATTGAGTCTTCAACACATATATCAAGTCTTCGAATCATACTCGTCGGAGGAATATTTTCCCCAAAGCGTCGTTTAGGGCCTCAAAACGACTCCGGAAGTTTAGGACCCCAAAAAAATGCTAAAAATAGGAATTTGTGCTATAATTAAGGAAACTAAAAGAACTGAAAGAACAATGTTGGGGCCCCAAATGGAATAGGCGGGTGGACACCAATATCCACTTGGATCATTCCTCCCCCCTTAAGAAGCAATTGTCCCCATTGTGTGGAGTTCCTCCATGAGATGAGGAAACTTCTGCTGAACTTGGTCCCTAGTGAGCCACTTACCTTGGTGCAGGAGTTGGCCATCTTTGACAACCCGATACAATTGGATATTTTCTTGGAGAGTGTTCTTGATTTGCATGTACATGATACGATCTCGGGTGCCTTGTTCCCTGCAGTTTGGGTTTAAATCTATTGTTGTGAGTTGTTTTGCAATGTGAGAGATGTACAATAGAGGTGGAAAGTAGGGCCGAAGGCGGTCCACATTGACACTAGGTGTAGACCAAGGAATGGTGGAATACTGAGCTCAAAGGCGTTGTCCCCTACAACCTTGGTGATAGTGTATGTCCCATATCAGAGTGGGCGAAGCTTACGGTAGGGTCCAACGAGGCGCTCCTTCCGCAAATGTAGCCACACTTTGTCGCCCACCTGGAAGTTGTGTGGCACTTGATGCTGATCATGTCACTACTTGTATATAGCATTGGTTCTATCCAATATGTCATGAACCTATTGGCGGATGTTGTGAATGCGCTCGATGAAGCTGTTTACCTTGTCAGCTTCCGATTGGACATGAGCTGAATCAGCCTGAGTAACCACAAATGGCATGGCTACGTCAATGGGACATAGTGGCTGGAATCCCAAGCCCGCCTGAAAGGGGATGTGACCAGTTGAGCTATGGAGAGATCGATTATAGCTGTGTTGTACATAGGGGAGGCTCTCATCCCATGTGCGTGGATGCTTTGAGTTGTACATGCACATAATGTGTATGATCATCCTATTGACAACCGTTGTCTGGCCATCAGTTTGGGGAACGAAAGCTGTGGACTTGGTGAGCTTGGTGTCCAACATTGACCAAAGGATGGACCAAAATGTACTGAGAAACCTGCTATCCTGATCTTAGATGATAGACTGTGGGATCCCAAAGGGTACCCACACTCATTCAAAGAAGATTTTAGCAGTGGTTTTTGTTGTGATATTCTTCTTGCAAGCCACCATAATGGTCATCTTCGAGAATATGTCGACGACCACAAAAACATAGTCGTTGCCATGCTTAGTATAAGGAAGGCATGACATGTAATCCATGGAGATGGATTCCCAAGGTAGACTATGGGTAGGCAGCGGAGTGTAGAGGCCTTGCTTCTTGATGGTTAGTTTGGCAATGGCACAGGCAATGCCGGATCTGATGTACTTTCCAACATCCACTCGAAGGTTTGGCCAATAGAAATTCTTATGTAGCATTGCCACTATTCTCTCGACCCTGAAATTCCCAACGACAGTAGTGGGCTTCCCAAATCATCTTGGCGCACTCGCTTGAAGAAACACAAAGGTGTCCCAGGTAACATAACAGTCCATCTTGGAGGTGAAAATTGGGAACTTACTTACCCTCCAAGAGCGTCTTGTATGTGTGGCCAAATTCTGGATCGTTGTTGTAAAGAAGTAGCCAATCAGAAGTTTCGTGCCCATAAGAGTTGAGCACGGTGGTTAGCACCACGATCAATGGTTGGCTGAGGAAGTCTGCAACATTATTGATGCTTCCCTTCTTGTACTTGATATTCAAATGAAACTGTTGCAGATATGTGGAACACTTCTGATGGTGACCATTCTGCAACTTCCCTTGTGTTTGCATGAACTGCAAGGGTCAGTGGTCTATGTGGATGACCATTTCCTTCCCCAAAATGTAATGCCTCCATTGTCGTCAAGCCTGCATAATGGAATACATCTCCTTGTCATAAGTGGGATACTTCCTGACTATGTCGGAGAGTGTCTCACTATTATATGCCACTGCATGTCCGTGTTGATTAAGAAATGCCCCAATAGCATAGTCTGAGGCATTTGTCTCGATCTCAAATGGTTGTTGCAAGTTTGGTAATGTGAGCACTGGGGCAGAGCAGAGGAAATGTTTCAACTCGACGAACGCCTTCTGTTGAGATTCAGACCAAAATAATTTTGCTTTCGCTCCTCCCTTGGTGACTTGGCTCAAGGGCCAAGTGATATGGGAGAATCCCAACACAAACCTGCGGTAGAAATTGGCAAGACCCAGAAAGCTGCGGAGCTCTATTAGAGTGGCGGGGGCTGGCCAATCCTGAATGACTTGGATATTGGTCGGATCCACATGCACCCCTCTGTTAGATTTTGAGCATTAATTCACAATACTCTAGGATCTTCACTGAGAGAATAACATATACAGTATATCAATGCATAACAATCACAATAAGCATGACAAGCATCACAAGAATCAAAAGCATGAGATACAAGAGATATAGAGTTTCCGTGGGGAAAACCCTAAGGTGAAAAGCCCCACAATTTCCTCAGAGATAGAGAGAGCAATGGCTCAACCAAAGCACAACCAAAATACACTGAGATAGTCTCCTAGTAGCAGATGATCCTCCTCCTCACTAGTGCGCCACTTTCTGAGTGAGAGAATTGTGACTTTCTGAATGATCAAAATAGAGATCTCCCAATCTCTATTTATACTAACATGTTTCCCCAGTTACACTATGGGGCCGACTTGTCTATCTAGATACATCCACAATATAATATATATTTCAGGGCCGACCCCACACATGGTGGTCTAATAACCCATTGGAAAGTACACAAACTTGCGACACTTGTCAATCCACATGACGACACTTCCTTATAGAGGAATAACGCATCTCTTATAAGGGTACAATAAATATATATATGAAATACATTCCAAAGTTACATATACATCAACACTCCCTCTTAACTAGGAAGGTATTTCTCGACACAGTTCTGCTAGACAAGTCTTCTTCTCGGGTTCATCGTCATCATCATCGTCACTGCTGCTGCTATCTCAACCAATCTCTGGCTCTACTCATCATAGGAAGTTCTACAGAGCCAGTCCTTTTTCATACTAGATGTAGGCCCACCACCTGCAAGTCTTCATCATCACTGGCCATACTGTGGAATCCTCAGGACTTACTATGTGAATCACAAAACCTGGTTGCAGCATCCCAGGCTATTACGAGCACACAGCTCTACCTGTCGGATCTCCCAGGAGCACATTACATGTGACCCATCACAAGACCTGGCTAAAGCATCCCAGGCTGTTACGAGCACATAGCTCTACCTGTCGGATCTCCCAAGAGCACATTACATGTGATCTCACCACAAAACCTAGATAAAGCATCTGAGGCCTTTTTTATCCTGTCCAGATCTCCCAGGAACAAATTACATGTGGTCCACCACAAAACCTGGCTGAAGCATCTGAGGCCTTTTTCATCCTATCCAGATCTCCCAGGAGCAAATTACATGTGGTCATGGCAAAACCTGGCTGAAGCATCTAAGGCCTTTTTCATCCTGTCCAGATCTCCCAGGAGCAAATTACATGCCATAGGACAAAACCTCGCAAGAGCATCTCAGGATGTTATGGGTACACAACTCTGACCTGAAGATCTCCCAGGGCACAAATTACATGTCCTCCCAGAGCAATGTCTCGAAAGAGCATCCCAGGCTGTTATGGGTACGCAACTCTGACCTATAGGATCTCCCAGACATGCTCATCTGCACAACCTGATCCACAGCCACAAAGTGTCATCTGATACTCACCATACATCATCCTGATGTACACATGATCATCCTGATCATCATCACTGCAACATCCTGCTGCATGTCATCTGGAGAAGCTCGTCATCCACGATCACCTTGATCATACAATGCATCCATCTGATGCACACCAAGTATCTACTTGATACATATCATCATACATAGTGTATCCATCTGATACATAGATATATGATCCACACAATGTATCCATCAACATACATGATCTACCTGATCATACCTGATACACATCAATATACATGATCTACCTGATCATACAATGTATCCACCTGATACATATACAGATACATGGTCCAAGCATCCAACATGATGCATATACAAAATACATACAAATGATCCAACCAATCATATCCAGCATCCAACATGATGCGTACATACATATAAATGATCCAACTGATCATATCCAGCATCCAACATGATGCGTACATACATATACATATAAATGATCCAACTGATCATACAAAGCAGAAACTAGAACATCATCCTGATGCTCATCATCCGGCGCTTACATCCACAGCCATGTGAAGGATCCTCCCTCCAACATGCTTGGAATGGCTTCAACAAATGTGTCCATCACTTCTTCCTCGAAGTGTCCTCGATCTGAAGAACACCAAGCGTCTCCCTGAAGTACTCGAACTTCACCCTGGCTAGTGGCTTCGTCAGCACATCTGCAATCTGCTCGTCCGTCACAATGTATAGGAGCTTCACAGCTCCTCTCTGCACCATATCCCTGATATAGTGATATTTGATTTCTATGTGTTTCGACCTGTCATGAAACACTGGGTTCTCAGACAGCTTCACACAACTCTGGTTATCGCAGAAGATACCAGTAGCATCCAATGGGAGAGCAAATAACTCAGATAGTAGCTTCCGTAGCCATACTGCCTCACAACTAGCTGAACAGGCTACAACATACTCTGCCTCAGCTGTACTCAGTGCTACGCAGGACTGCTTCCTCTTGAACCAAGAGATCACACCTGATCCCATACTGAAGCAGCACCCAGATGTGCTCTTCCTATCTGCAGCACTGCCAGCCCAATCTGAATCAACATAACCCTGCATGTTAAACTTTTGATTCGCTTCATACTTGAGCCCATAATCCACTGTACCTTTCAGGTACCTTAGAACATGCTTTACAGCAACCAGATGAACACTCCTCGGATCCATCAGGAACTGGCTCAATGTGTTCACTGCAAAGCAAATATCCGATCTCGTGTTCGTCAGGTACATCAAGGACCCAATCATCTGATGATACATAGAGACATCAACCAGCTCAGATGAAGCATCACATAGAAGCTTCATATTCGATGCCATAGGTGTGGCCATGGCCTTGCAATCCATCATCCCGAATCTCTTCAGGATATCTACTGTGTACTTCCCTTGACCAAGGAAGATCCCACCTGCACTTTGCCACACCTCCATACCTAGGAACTAATGCATCATTCCCAAATATTTCATATCGAACTCAGCAGCAAGCTTCCTCTTAGTATCTGCAATCAATCTGTCATCTCCTATTACAAATAAGTCATCCACATACAGGAGTAGAATCACAGGATTCCCTTCTTCAACCTTGTAGTAAAGGTTGGAATCCGCTTTACTCTTGGTAAAGCCCAAACTAGATAGGAAACTGTCCATCCTACCATACCAAGTTCTGGGAGCTTGTTTCAAGCCATACAAGGCTTTCTTCAATCTACACACATATGACTCCCTGTCATGTATTTCGAAACCGAGTGGCTGCTCCACATATACTTCTTCTTCAACTACACCATTCAAGAAGGCAGTCTTGACATCCATTTCATTGCTGCAGCCAAGGAAAGTACTGTTCTGATGGAAGTATACCTGGCTATAGGTACAAAGGAGTGGTGTATTTTCCATTTCATTGCTGCAGCCAAGGAAAGTACTGTTCTGACGGAAGTATACCTGGCTATAGGTACAAAGGTTTCTTCATGATCTATTCCCTCTTTCTGAGAGAAGCCACAAGCTACGAATCTTGCTTTGTATTTCTCTACACTGCCATCTGCAGCATGTTTGATTTTGTAGATCCATTTGGAAGTCACAACAGACTTCTCTTTAGGTCTTGGGACAACATCCCAAACATCATTCTTCATTATTGATTGGTATTCCTCAACCATGGCATCCTTCCATTCTTTCTTTTCCGCTACTTCTTCATAACTGGAAGGTTCTTTGTTCATAATATCACAGAGTAAAGCAACATAGCTGGTATGTGATCTGGTTCTCTTCTTTGCTTTGTGTTCTTCTTCTGGAATGCCAAATATTTTTGCATCTTGAATGAGCTCTCTAGCCCATGCAGGTTTCCTCTTGTGAGAGTTATCCTCACGGGGTGGATCTATAGGTTCTTGCGGATCTTCAAACTCACGAACAACTTCTGGAATTGCTTCAGTCATGGTAGTGTCTTGAAATCTAGTTTCCTTAGGTTCTTCATAAACTTCGATAGATGCCTTCCTTGATTTGATGAATGCTGAGTTTTCATCAAATGTCACATCCCTGCTGACATCAATATTCTTGAACCCTAGAAAGTATATTCTGTAAGCCTTCGAGCTTTCACTGTAACCCACAAAGATACCCTTCTTTCCTGAAGGATCTAGTTTGGTCCTCTTTTCCTTTGGGATATGAGTGAATACTGGACAACCAAATATTCTGAGATGGTCGACTTCGGGTTTCTTACTAGAAAAGACCTCTTCTGGTGTCTTGTTGTCCAATATCTTGTGGGGTGTTCTGTTCTGCACATATACAGTTGTTCTAGTTGCTTCTGCCCATAGATGCATAGGTAGATCCTGGTCATGTAGCATTGCTCTTGCTGCTTCCATGATTGTTTTGTTCTTCCTTTCTACAACTCCATTCTGTTGTGGATTGTAAGGAGAAATCAACTCCCTCTTAATCCCTGAATCACTGCAAAGCTTCTTGAAGTCACCTGAGGTGAATTCTCCACCATTGTCGGATCTGAATGTTTTGATCTTCTTGTCAGTTTGAATCTCCATAAAGGTTTTGAATTCCTTAAACTTATCAAACACCTCATCTTTGTTCTTCAAGAAGTATACCCAAGTCTTGCTGGAGAAGTCATCAATAAATGAGACATAGTAAACATACCCACTTAGACAACTGGATGACATAGGACCACATACATCTGAGTGGATGATTTCCAGGATATCCTTTGCCTTACTTTCACTGCTTGGGAAAGCCTTCTTAATGTTCTTACCTTTTGCACATCCTTTGCAAACACCTTCATGTTTGGTCTTGATTTCAGGAAGACCCTCTACAGCCTTGCTTGCAATTGGAAGTGCCCTATAGTGCATATGAGCAAGTCTTCTATGCCAAAGTTCACTTGGCTCCATGGATTCATGCACCATGGCATGTTCAAGTTGTCCCTTTAATTTATACAAACCTCCCTCTTGCTCTCCAATAACTACTGCATCATCTATGGTCTTTCCCTTTGGCCACATTAGGACTTGGCCATCCACAAATGCAACCTTCATACCTTTTGCATCCAATGCAGAGATGGAGAGTAAGTTCTTCTTGAGCCCAGGTACATAAGGACTTCTTTCATCTTCAAAGATTTTCCAGAATCTAGGTTGTAGGAGGCTTCACCACTTCCTTTGATTGGGTATTGATAATTTTCCCCAAGTTTCACCTTATTGGGTTATTCATGTTCAGATAGTTCACAAAATATTCCTTAAACCCAGTCATGTGTTTGGAAGCCCCACTATCAATTAACCAATCATTACAACCATGGGAGATAGTACCTGTGAGAGCAGAGATCAGAACATACTCTTCTTCACTTGATGAGTCATCATTACTATCATCACTTTCTGCCCTAGCCTTCTTCTTGGGTGGTTCATCATCCTAGGCAGCATGAGCATGAAACCTTCTTTTGCTGCCCTTCTTCTTCTTGTTGAAGTTGTTGTTGTCCTTCTTGTTCTTGGGATAATTTATGGCAATATGTCCTTTCTCATTACAGGTGAAGCATATTCTTCATTCTTTGAAGTGATGTGAAGATTTCTTGGAGTGAGATGGCTCTCTCTTGGACTTCCCTTTCTTGGTGTGAGTTGTGAGAGCTTGATCTTCATTCCCCATCTTTTCTTCTCATGCCACAAGCCTTGCTTCTTCTTGCAAGCATTCTTCCCGTAGTCTACTGAAAGAAATCAACTTCTTTCTTGCACAGATTCCTTGAATGAAGGAGTCCCATGAAGGCGTTTTGGATGCGAGACGGAACGAGCCGTAGAATGATGATCGTGGCTCGGATTGACAAACTGTCGAATCCATTGGATTCAGGACATCATGATAGTGCTAGGGGTGCCTCTCTCCTCCAGTCCCGTGGCCTAGGTGTCATCTTGTAGGACCATCTTGGAAACTAGGGTTTTGCTCAATAAGGGAGTGTGCAATTTTTGCACACGGGGGTCAACTTTGCAAAATCGTCAACTGGGCACTTATGGTGATGATGATTATGATGGTGATGATGATGGAGACGTTGATGATGATGGTGATGGTGATGTCGATGAAGATGATGATGATGGAGATGTTGATGAGGAACCTAGAGATGACAATGATGATGAAGATGTTGATGATGATGGTGATGGTGATGATGATGAAGACGTTGATGATGATGGTGATGGTGATGGTGATGGTGATGAAGATGATGATGACGAAGAAGATGTTGATGAGGAACCTAGGGATGACAATGATGATGAAGATGTTGATGATGATGATGATGATGGTGATGATGATGAAGACGTTGATGATCATGGTGATGGTGATGAAGATGATGATGTTGATGACGAAGAAGATGATGATGATGGAATTGTTGATGATGATGATGGAGATGTTCATGAGGAACCTAGAGATGACAATAATGATGAAGATTGTGATGATGATGAAGATAGTGATGATGATGATGGTGATGGTGACGGTGATGAAGATGATAGTGACGAAGATGATGATGATGAAGAAGATGTTGATGAGCAACCTAGAGATGACAATGATGATGAAGATGTTGATGATGATGATGATGGTGATGATGATGAAGGCGTTGATGATGATGGTGATGGTGATGAAGATGATGATGATGATGACGAAGAAGATGATGATAAGGGAGATGATGATGATGATGATGGAGATGTTGATGTTGATGAGGAACCTAGAGATGACAATGATGATGAAGATGTTCATGATGATGATGATGGTGATTATGATGAAGACGTTGATGATGATGGTGATGGTGATGAAGATGATGATGATGAAGAAGATGATGATGATCGGGATGTTGATGAGGAACCTAGAGATGACAATGATGAGGAAGATGTTGATGATGACGAAGACATTGATGATGATGGTGATGGTGATGATGACGAAGAAGATGACGATGACGAAGAAGATGATGATGATGGTGATGGTGATGGTGATGGTGATGGTGATGAAGATGATGATGACGAAGAAGATGATGATGATGGGGATGTTGATGAGGAACCTAGAGATGACAATGATGATGAAGATGGTGATGATGACAAAGACGTTGATGATGATGGTGATGGTGATGAAGATGATGATGATGAAGAAGAAGAAGATGATGTTGATGGAGATGGTGATCAGGAACCTAGAGATGACAATGATGATGAGGATGTTGATGATGATGACAATGGTGATTATGATGAATACATTGATGATGATGGTGATGGTGATGGTGATGAAGATGATGATGATGAAGAAGATGATGATGATTGGGATGTTGATGAGGAACCTAGAGATGACAATGATGATGAAGATGTTGATGATGATGAAGACGTTGATGAAGATGATGATGATGATGATGATGATGAAGATGATGATGATGGAGATGTTGATGATGAACCTAGAGATGACAATTATGATGAAGGGTTTTTCTCAATAAATTTATCAATCTTTTGAGTTTCATGATAGTAGCACCATTGTGGAGAGGGTGAAGAGGTAGGGTTACTTGTAGGGAGGTTAGTACATATTGGAGGAAGTATCTAAAGGGTATAGAGGGTTTAGTGCTAGGGTTTGGGTGAGGGTCAGGGTTAGAGTTATAGAAGGAAATTGAATTAGGTCATTTCAATAGAACCTTTTCTCAGCTTTAGCATGTCTCTTTGGTTTGATGAAGGTCTAGTATGATCATGCCAAAAATTTTGTACTAACTCCTTAACAGCATCAATTAGCTTCCTATCTGCATGAGGCAACCTACAAACAAAATCTCAACAATCGTTTCCACCTGGAGTGTCAAGATTTTCTCTTATACCATAGTACTTTTTAATAGTTTTTCTATTTAATTTGAGTATGTGAGATGTGTGTGATAGCAGGTGACGTTTCCTTGTGGACTTGCTTACAACTGATTCCGCTAAAACACGATGAGCTGCACAAAGATCTTTTGTACGAGACGTCTTCCCAATCACATTAAATGCAGATTGGATATTTCTAACAATATGACTGCTATCCTCTGAACTTTTAACCATCTTTATGCCCAAAATTCTCCTAACAACAGCTGAACAATGTGACTTTAACAAACATAGCAATAATTGACATTTACCTGCATCACCTTTGGATTCAAAATATTCTTTGACAATTTTGTTGCATTGGCATTCGATAGTGTGTTTTGGCAACTTACCTTCAAGCCCCAACATAGCACTTTCATCCACATGAATATGTCTAGGATTTCTTCTTCTTGCACTAGACAGTCGAGGTAGGGAGGGTGGACATGAGACATGAATACCAGAGCTTGTTTGTTGTGGTGCTTCGTTCTCAGATTGGGCCATAATGGGAGTGTGGTCGACATGGTTGTGGTCTTCTTGGGGATATTGAAAATTAAGCAAGGCTTGTATGTCCATCTCTACACATGTAGCATATCCCAAAATTCTTGTGTCGTGAGGAACTTCAACATGACTCGTTGATGGATTGTTGGTTGGAATTGTGTTGATGTTGGAATTTGAGTTGGGTCCATTGGACGTGACTGGTTTACCTGTGGTTCTGAATAAGAGTTTTTCATGTCAACAACTGTGCTAGGATCAGTGGTAGGATCTGGGGAAATGATAGGACCATGTCTCAATCTTTCCATTCCCAACCTTGCATTTTCTCTTAAGTCATTGACCTTTTCAATGGGCAGATTCCTTCTATATTTTTTTGTTGCGTTGCGTGAGTTTCCCATCTCCAAAAGTCTCTTTAACAAAACTATCAGGCCTACCCCTGCAAAAGAAACAACAAATAAGATATTAGTGCCATTATACAATGAACTTGACACATTCCAACATAACTTACCACTTTACAAATTAACACATACAACTACAGACTATGTTGGTTTATTTGTGTTTGAATAAACATCATTATCCCTTACAATTCCAATCAATATAGATGATGTTTGGTCAAGTGTAGAGTGGAGAAACTAGTGTCTTTCCTAGCAATGAATTCATAAAAATTATGGTAGTAACACCCTACAACAGAGATGGCTAGAGATGCCTTGGGAGTAGTTTGATAGTTTTTCTACATCAAATAAGGTAAAGAGAATAAGTTTACTAATTACAGTACAATGAGGAGGTTGCAAATTCCCCCAAGTAATTCTTATTGGTTTACATCATATTTTTCACCTTAATTAGTTGCATTTTTTGCTTCCTCCCTTAATGTTATCAATTCTAAATTTTGCACCTAGTTTGATTGCTTTGTCTTCATAATGGAATGGCATATCCTTCCATTTGAGGCAATGTCCTTTACTATCATAAATTACTAGGTTTTATAACACCTTAAGGAGTTGAAGAAACAACAACAAACTATTTCCTTATCTATAAACCTTGAGATGATAGAATGTGATTTTGAGTTTAAAATATCCATGGTCGAATTCAATAATCCATCACAATAGAATGAATGTATGCTTTGTATTGTGCAAAACCTTAAGGAGTATGCAAAGGTTTCTAACAAGGATCATGGTATTGGGAAGGGTGATTAGGGGGAATATAATTTGACCTTTCAATGTGCAATATCTAGGGTAGGGAGGTGTTGGAAAGTGGGGAACTAGGGACTATACCAATGATCATGTTGGATAGAGCATGAAGTGGGAAAGTCTTGGTTTTTGGAAAAAAAATCATTATTAAAGGTGAGGGGATATTGTAAGGACGGTAAATATGGATGAATATTATCATATTTGGATTCATAGAGAAAGGAAAGGTGCATATACTTACAGATATCCTCCTTCCATATAATGGTATTGAATAAGAGATGAGAGAGTTGAGGTTTTGTGGATGAGTTGAATTGATATTTTTAGTCATGTTTAGTGAGTGTTTAGTATTTTTTGCTAGCATAATATGAGGTGAAAAGAACAAAATTAACTTGGGAACTAAATACAAAATGAGGAGGTTGCATACTTCATCTTGTCTAGTGTTCATATGAGTTTTTTTAGATGTGAACTTGGGAATTATTCTTGTCAAATTCATTGTTGTCTATGCATGGATAATGCTGTAGGCATATGATAAGAACAAAAAGGCATGGGAGAATCTAAAATCTTGTGAATGAAAAGAATTATTTACAATTCACCATACCCATAGAAATGATCTCCACTTGTAATGGAAATTGGTAGCTTGAATGTATCCACTAGATTCCAAGACCACTAAAGATGTTTTTTAGATTCCAAGGGTGATTTTGTGTCGAATAGATTAATGAGTGTCCAAAATATCAATGATTGTGAGCCAATAAGAAACCTGTAAGAGCTTGAAACCCGCAGAAGAAATGAAACCCATGTTTTTTGGTAGAATTCCCGGGAAACAGAGAACTATGTTTTTTGTAACTAGTAATAGGCACACGCATGTGTGCTTAAACACGCACAAGTCTTTTTAGCGCGTACATGTCACTAGTGCGCATGTGCTAAAACACGCGCACGTGCCTCTGTTTAACGTTTTCACCATTTATTCCCCAACGTTTACACCATTTAATGCCAAACCTTCCCACACTTTGAAAATATTTGCATAAATTGGACTCAATGATGAAGTTTGGAGGGTGGGTCTTAATTTTTATTGGAAGGGTTTA